>CM046866.1:631517-937538 GCA_025617745.1 Heliocidaris erythrogramma | reverse complement strand
ATAGGGAGACTGGAGAAGACAGAACAGAAGGGATGGAAGTCCTGATAGTGCAGACTGGAGAGATCAGAATAGAAGAGAAGGAAGTCGAGATAGGGAGACTGGAAAGGACAGAACAGGAAGGGATGGATAGCAGATGATAGGGAGACTGGAGAGGACAGAACAGAAAGGAAGGAAGTCCTGATAGGCAGACTGGAAACGTGTCAGTATAGAAGCATAGGAAGGAAGTCGAGATAGGGGAGACTGGAAGGACAGACCGAAGGGATGGAAGCAATGATAGGGGAGACTGGAGAGGACAGAACCGAATGGAAGGAAGTCCTGATAGGGCAGACTGGAAAGGTCAGTATAGAAGAAAGGAAGTCGAGATAGGGGAGACTGGAAGAGGACAGGACAGAAAGGAAGTAAGCCGTGATACAGACGGAAGAGGTATGAGAGGAAGGGGGTTGGGGAGATATGGAGGAGAGGTGGGAGCTGGAAGAGAAATGGGTAGAAGAAGATATACAGGAAACGACCGAGGAGTTGACAGAGGAGGCCATTTCCGCCATCCCTACGTCGCTAGGCAACAAGATCATGCAGATGGACTGCGAGCTGGACAGCAGGATGGATCTGCAACAGACCGAGGTCAGAGAGGGTGTAACACGGATCAGAACACAGCTAGAATAGGTGGCTATCGAACACACGAACAAACAAGGTACAGTACCAAACCCTTGCTAAAGATAGGTTGGTTTTCATTCCATGTTTCCATAGACCTATATGAATCTATAACCTTCTACGCAAAGAAATGGAATGATATAGACACAGTGATATCTCTAATATCCATATAGATATACGAGGTATATAAGAGGTCAATCCATCGCACCGCAGAGTTTCAACGTTTGATCACAGGAGGCTGTAAGGTAAAGCGCCCCAAATTTCAGTGTTACCAACTTGCAGCACTTTGATAAATTTGTTGTTATTAAGATAATTGTTTTTCTTTAATGAAAGTTGTTTTATATTTAGAAGAAATCATACCATTACTATCAATAACTGTAATTTATCAAGTGAAGAAAACAAAAACAAAGACTACTTATGACGTGTAACTCAAAAATAGGTCATATCGGTGCTTTTCCTACATTGCAGATATGGACAAGTCCAAGGCAAATATGGGAAGAGCCAAGGTAACTTCAGGCCACTAAGTTCCGGACTTCTGATCGATATACTTGAAAAGGATCCTTCCGAGGCCGCAACAGAGCTAGGGTCTCTGAAAGGAAATCTTAAAGCCGGTCTCAACGAAGACTCTATGGATGAGGAGAAACAACATCAATTTTGGAAAGCCCTAGCTTTTGTTTGCGGAGCTCTCGGCGCAGAACAAACAGTGATCATGTTACTGACAATGGCCTTGGACTCCAAGCTCTTTACTCGGCATTTACCTAGTGTTTTGACCAAACTAAGGCGTTCAGGGGTGAATATTGGCGAAAGAGTTTCCATCCTTTTGAAAAATGTAATCACTGTCCTCCTCTCAGCAATGCAAAGTTTGCCAAGCCGTGCTTCAGATCTTAAAGTTGCTGTCACACTCATATCTGATGCTTTAACAGACATGGACGGAGACGACAAGCGTGACGAGATCATTGAGTCGATCAAATCGCTGAATAATTACATAGACGATATCGAAAAAGAAAGGGAGAGAAAACGACAAGTTGATCGCATTTCTAAGAACCCACCCCCTGACGACTTCCGCCAGCAAGATATTCTTCCCACGGTGAAGGAATTACAATCTGGTTATCAACCATTTCTTCGTCCTCATGTAACAAGAGGTGTGTATGCCGATGCAGACCACTATCTAGATGTTCAGTTTCGACTCCTTAAGGAAGATTTCATCTACCCTCTCCGCAACGGAATATCAGAATACCAAACTTTCAAAAAGGCCAACCCTGGCAGAAGGGTAAAACTCCAGGATGTGCGAATCTACGAAGATGCACACTACATCAAATCTGTTCATGATTTCTCCGGAATATCACATGTCATGGCGTTCAGGAAGTTACCTGGTGTCCGATGGCATTCGACCAAGCGGCTGATGTATGGATCATTACTCATCCTGTCATTCGATGATTTCAAATCCTACATATTTGCAACAGTCGCCAAGCGTGACGTAAAATATCTCGAAGAGGGATTGGTAGCCATATCCCTGGTCATTCAAGAAGATGTATCATATCTACTCAGACAGAAATATGTGATAGCAGAGTCATCTGTGTTCTTTGAAGCATATCGCCCGGTTCTTCTGGGCCTTCAGCGAATGTCGGCTCCATGTTTGCCGTTTTCCAGATATACATTAAGCATGTGCCACGGCGTAAACGCCCCTGAGTATCTGCGAGACCAGATGATCATTGAAGATGATGGAACGTTCGCCGAACCGTGTAGATTCGATATCTCACCACTGCTTAAGCACTCCCGAGGACGTTCTGAAACTATTGAGGTGCTTGGTGATGGTGCTTGGCCCGATAATGACGAAGTGCAGCTCGACCAGTCGCAATATGAAGCCGTCAAGACAGCTCTCACCAAAGAACTCTCCATCATACAGGGACCACCGGGTACTGGCAAGACATACATTGGTCTGAAGATAGTGGAGACTCTTCTTCGTAACCGGGAAGTCTGGTCAAGTGAAGAAAATCCTAGTCCAATCTTACTTGTGTGTTACACAAATCATGCTCTAGATCAATTTCTGGAGGGCATCTTGACATTTCATCGCGTTGGCATCGTACGGGTTGGCGGTCGCAGTAAGAGCGAAAAGTTAAAATGCTACAGTCTTAATCGTCTGGTCGGTCGGGGGGTGTCAAACGATGTCGAGTACGTGCAGCGTAGAGCAAATGATGTCGAGTACGTGCAGCGTAGAGTAGGCCATGTCAGGACAGAAATTGATGCGGTAAAAAGACGTGTTGCGAGAACTCAAGCTAGGATAGATGGTGCAAGAAATGGGATCATCGACGAGTATGAACTAGGCCCGTTTATGTCGATGGAGCATCACGATAGCCTCCTGCGTTTCTCTCAGCTGAAATATCTGAGCTCGTGGCTTGTGGCGTGGCTCCTTTGTGAATGTAAAAATGACAGAGATTGGAACCAGTATAACAAACAGGACACAGTGGAACAGAGGAATGACATGCAAGAAGAAGAAGAGAACAAAGAAAGTGCAAGTCATGACCTTGTGTCAGATAAAGCAAAAATCGAGGTAGAATATGAAAGAAGTGCCATCGAGTCTGAAAGAATGATTGATGATGAAGATTATGATGAGGAAGATTCCAATGAGGAAGATTCCGATGAAGAGAGCGATGAAGATTACCCTATACTCGGTATTGACTTAAATGACCTTGACAAAGCAGAGCATGATATCTTGAGGAGGTTCATCCAAACGAAGATGTCCGGCAAAGATGTCCTCGATCCGCGTGTTCTTCACTCAGTCATCGATGTGTGGCGTATGCATCCCAATGACAGATGGGCACTCTACCATATGTGGTTAAAGAACTACCTCGCTCAGCTAAGGGAGCAACTAACTGCATATGAACTCAAAATCATGCAACTTTGTGGTCAGCTAGATGAGGCAAAAGGCGTGGAGAAATACCAGGTCCTTCGAAAGGCAACTATCATTGGTATGACTACAACCGGAGCAGCTAATCACCAGCAGGTTTTGCAGAGAGTCCGACCAAAGATCGTAGTTGTAGAAGAAGCAGCTGAGGTTCTGGAGGCACACATTATTACAGCACTGAATGCATCATGTCAACAGCTCATTCTCATTGGAGACCATCAGCAACTTAGACCAAAGCCGAACGTGTACCTGCTGGCAAAGAAGTATCATCTGGACGTTTCGTTGTTCGAAAGACTCATTAACAACGACTTCCCTCATTCCCAGCTCGAACTGCAACACCGCATGCGTATCGAGCTGTCGTATCTGATGCGAAGACACTTCTATGACAACCTTCACGACCATGAAACGGTTAAACGATACAAAAGTGTAAAAGGTGTGCAAAAGGATATCTTCTTCCTAGATCACGCCGAGCCAGAAGATGAAGTGGAAGATACACAGAGTCACTACAATCTCCACGAGGCCAGACTCGTAGTAGCTTTGTGCTACTACTTCATACAACAGGGCTATGAACCCGGTAAGGTTACAATCCTCACAGCTTATACTGGTCAGCTTCTGAAAATCAAACTAATGACGGATTGTAGTAAGTTTGATGGAGTGAAAGTTACATCAATAGACAACTACCAAGGAGAAGAAAATGATATCATTCTTCTGTCCTTTGTGAGGAGCAACAGCTATGGACATATCGGCTTCTTGGGTATTTCGAACCGAGTCTGTGTGTCCTTGTCAAGGGCAAAGAAAGGACTCTACTGCATCGGAAACTTCACACTCTTCGCCGAGAAAAGCGAGCTATGGAAAGGCATTGTAAATGACCTGGTATCGACGGGATCCATTGGCGACTCCCTGACGCTGCAGTGTACCAACCATCCTGACCAGAGGACTGCTGTGAAAACAGCTGATGACTTCAAGAAAGTACCTCTAGGCGGATGCAGCAGAGATTGTGACACCAGGCTGGACTGTGGACACGTTTGTCGATTGAAGTGCCACCCAACGGATCAGAAGCATGTCATCTACCGGTGCAAGGCTCCTTGCTCCAAAGTAATATGCGAGAGAAACCACGAATGTCCAAAACTCTGCTCAGATCTCTGCCCCACTTCATGTTCCGTACTCGTGGAGAAGGTTCTGCCCTGCGGTCATGTCTGCAAAACGGAGTGTAAGACTGACATTTTTTCCATCAAGTGCGAGGTCAAAGTTGATAAAACTCTAAGTTGCTCACACGTCTGTCCCCTTCCATGCCACATGACGACCGCGGGACTAGAAAAAGAGTGCGAAGTTATCGCCAACAAGGAACTGCAGTGCGGCCATCGAAAGACAGAAAAATGTAATGGAAGTGGAAATTGTGATGAAATAGTCTTGAAAGTTCTGGAATGCGACCATACCTGCCTTGCAGAGTGCCATAAAGATCCCATGAACATCAGGTGTAAGAAAAGTGTTGAGAAAACTTTGCCCTGCGGACACACTCACAACCTTCTCTGTTTCACGAGTAATGACAATGTCCAATGTAACACACTTACCAGGAAAAGTCTTCCGTGTGGACATGAAATCGTAGAGAAATGTTGTCAAAAAAGTAAATGTCCCGAGATTGTGGAGATAACCTTGCCTTGCGGTCACAAAACTGAGATGAAATGTTCGGCTGAGCTAGAGACAGTGGAATGCAAGGAAAGATGCAACAAAGAGCTTCCATGTGGCCACATATGTGAAGCAAGATGTGGGAGAGCTTGTACTAAAAAATGCAGAGAGTTGATCATTAGAAATGACTGGCCATGTGGTCATGAGGTTACCGTACGATGTTGTGACGAACAAGATACATGTTATACTGCTTGTGAGGACATCTTGATATGCGGACACAAGTGCAAGGGAACTTGTGGAAAATGCCTGCGAGGTCGCTACCATCTTCCCTGCAGCGAGACTTGCAGGAAGAAGCTCATCTGCGGACATGAATGCACCCTAAAATGTGGTGCACCATGTCTTTCGTGTGAAAGGAAATGTCCTCGGCGTTGTTGTCATTCGCAGTGTAAACGCCAATGCAGTGAGCCTTGTGATGTTTGTATGAAACTTTGCAACTGGAAATGTGAACATTACGAGTGCAAGAAGCTGTGCTATGAACCTTGCGACAGACCCCCATGCAACAAGCCCTGTCCAAAGAAACGGAAATGTGGCCATCCTTGCATCGGTCTGTGTGGTGAGATCTGTCCAAATAAATGTCGCATCTGCGACAAAGATGACCTGGGTAAACATTTCTTTGGGACCGAAGACGTCAAGACGGCAAGGTGAGCTGCGTGCAGAAGTAATCTTTGTCTATCAAAATAAAGCAGGAAGAACGCTTACAAGACAAATTTGAACCCTCTAAGAGAGAATAATACCAAGCGTCAAAGGAATTAAGATATACTATTTATGTTACTAGAATTCAATTTCTTGTTTAAATATAGTCTTATTATTGGAAAATTAGTAGGCCCGTGAAATTCTCTGAAGCGTTCAGGCTTTCATTTTCTCGTAAAAATACATTAACATGCTAAAATATATATTTCTTTTACTTTTATCTATTATGATATTGTGTAGATATATTCAACTAGAAGATTGCGGACATTTCTTTGAGGTTCAAGGACTTGACAAATTCCTCGGATTCAGCCCAAAATCTAACGTCGCAACTTCGGAAACGTTTACCAAATTATCAGTAAGCTCGACTACAACAATTTGGTTATATTTTTCATTAGAACAACAATAATTTGGCCGTTGTACCATGGACCAACTAGGGATTGTACGGATTCTTGTCATAACAGTTATTTTTAAAAATACGGTCTAAATAGTTTCCTTAACTAGGCATCGTTACTGTCACTTCATATTATCCATGCACTCAGTGACGGCTTGCAACGTTCACTCACGTAATCTCGTCACGGCGCAATCATCACGTTTTGCATACTTTCGAAGAAACACGTCCTCTAATCTACCTGCCAGTAAATCACGAACAGTCACTACGTGACGTGAGGTTTTATTAACTTTACCCAACATTTTATCACGATTTTTAAAATTGCAAATGCTTTTATTGAGACTAGTCATGACTGCAAAAAGATTATACAATGACGTCACCCGCAGAAAATGAGAGATTTCATTTCAAAAGGACAGGATGAGTAGAGCTGGAAAAACGGTTAAATTCCCTACATTTAGTTAATTTGTAAATGTAAATTGTACACTTCAAGGTGATCTGTCATAATTTACATTTTAAAAGCCGTTAGAAGAGTCATGTTGGACAATTATTGAAACAATCTATTCTCGAAATTGCAGTTACACATTCATCGTCGAGAGGTAATCTGACACAGTGTCCACACACGCTGCGGCTCATGACAGCTATTGCGCTACTCCGGGCTGCGTTATTGTTTTGTGCGGCACAGATTAGGGCTTTTTTTAAAAAAGGGGTCTTGATTTACAGACTAATAGCGGTCGTGTGCTCATAATACAGTTTATTCCGTCAAGACGAGTCGGCATGAAAATTCATGAAAACGAACTGTAGGGATATGATAAAACGAGCAAGACCATTGAGCAGCTGTTCTGTGTGGCGAAATCGGATAATCTGGTGCGCTATTGATGAAAGGACCGCGAGTTCGAATCTCGGCAGAGGAATATATTGCGAAAATTTCTTTTGCTAATTTAAAAATAAGGTTTAGTTTAGTTTATTTATTTCACCAAAGCAATAAAAACATAGAAGTTTCAACACAATATACAGTATAAAAATGTTACAACACATATAAGCAAAATAATGTACATTTGCTATGGTAGGTAGCAGCCAGGAAGGATATAAACCTTATTTACGGCTGACCTATAAAATGTTAATTAATATGAGAATTCATTATAACTAACAACATAATTATATACATACATATAGCCAACAAAATACAACGCAAAAAAGACAACTTACACAAAAACAGAGGGTGTATGTAGATGTCTCATTAATAACAATTTACGTATACTTAATGGGGAGACTATTTTTATAATTAACTTTAAAGATATTAAAGGTATAGAATCACGGATTGCACATGGGAGGGGATTCCATAAAATGGGACCATTGTAAATAATAGATCGTTGATAAAAAGAAGTATGAGATAGAGGAATATGAAAGTCACTTGCATTTCGTGTATTATACTTGTGTACTTGATTATTAAAATAAAACAATTCTAAAAGGGATTCTGGCAAAAGTGATTTTTTACAAAGAAACATAAAAATTGCAGCTTGGTATTTATACATGTCTTGAACTCGTAATATCTTGAGGGATGAGAATATTGGTTGGGTATGGGCAAGATAGGGAGCATGATATATAATTCGCACTGCACGTTTCTGGAGCAATAATAGTTTGTTAATATGAGTTTCTTGAGCATTGCCCCAAACAGTAATACCATAATATAAATGCGGTAGAATTATCGAATTATAAATTAATTTTAATAAAGACGTGGGGAGAAAGTTAAGTTTGTACATTATGCTAATATTTTTTGATAATTTGTTGCAAACAAAACTAATATGATGTGACCAAGTCAATTTATCATCCACAGTAACTCCTAGAAACTTTAAGGATGAGACTTGTTTGATTCTGGAATTGCACATATTGACAGACACAGTACCAACATTACATTTTTTCTTTGTAAATATCATGAAGTTCCTTTTGGAAACATTGATTAACAGTTTATTTACTTGAAGCCATTTTGTAACCAATTGCAATTCATTGTTAAAAATTTCTTGTAGAGAATCAATATTATCATGAGAAAAGAAAATACTTGTATCATCTGCAAATAAAATACATTTCAAAATATCAGAAACATTAGGTAGGTCATTTATGTACAAGAGAAATAATGTAGGCCCCAGGATTGATCCCTGGGCCACTCCACATCTTATGTTTTTGTATTCTGATACATTATTATCAATACACACAAATTGCTTTCGATTGCTTAAATAGCTTTTAAAAAGTTTTAGAGTAATTCCACGAATTCCGTATTTACGCAATTTGGCTAGAAGAATCTTGTGATCAAGTGTGTCAAACGCTTTACTGAGATCTAAAAATAAGCCCAACAGAATTTCGCCATTGTCTATTGCACTAATCACCTTATGAATAAAATCAATTAACGCAGAAGATGTGGAGTGCCCCGCTCTAAATCCATACTGGTTTTTCTTTATAATATTGCACTTAGTTAAAAAGTCAACAAGTCTAGTAGATTTTAGAAATAACAGATAACACAGATATCGGACGATAATTTGTCATAACATCAGGAGAACCACTCTTAAAAACTGGTACGACTCTTGCTATTTTCAGCTTTTCAGGAAATATGCCAGATTCCATGCACTGATTAAATATTGCACATAAAGGTGAACATATTAAGTGAATAGCTCTTTTTACAACTTTTATTTCAATGTTATCATACCCGGCACTTGTATCATTCTTGAAATTAGTAACAATATCAAAAATTTCTTTACTCGTGATTGGTTTGAAAAATGCAGTAGTATCAACTTTTTTAACATGTCGGAGATATTCAGACTCATGTGAATCCGAAAAGGAAGAACTAATATCATGGCCAACATTGGCAAAAAATGTATTTAAATTATTACAAATCTCTTTTTTATTTACAATTATTTTTTCATTGGACTTAAGAGACTTGATATTAGTTCTATTATTGCACTTATTGCCGAGGGCATTATTAATCACATCCATGTCTTCTTGCCATTTCCCTGTGTGTTAGCTAACCTTTTTTCATAATATTCCTTTTTAGCTAATTTTATCATATTTGTTACTTTATTACGATGTTTCTTATAAAGATTTTCACGATAAAAAGTTGGGTTTTTTATATACTTTTTATACATTTTACATTTCTTTTTGATTAATTTGCGAATGTCTTTTGTACACCATGGATTATCGTTTATTACACGTTGATATCAATGGAAATGAATTGTTGTATTTATCAATAAATAAATTAATAAAATCATTATAACTGTCATTGGGATTCGCTATATCAATTTTCCATTCAGTAGATACAAGTGAACGTAAAAAATGTATAATATTATTTTCATTTATGTCTCTCCTTTTTATTTTCTGATCACTTTTTGATAAGGAAATTGCACTATTACAGATACAGTAAATTGGAAAGTGATCTGAAATATCAGTTAATATAACGCCAGACTGAATCTGGCAAGAATCATTGGTAAAAATATTGTCAAGTAAAGAGGCACAAGAGTCTGATACACGAGTAGGATAATGGATTAAAGGAACCATAGAATTCAATAATAATATATTCACAAAGTCATTTGTGTATTGCACATTCCCTACTTTTAACAAATCGATGTTAAAATCACCCATAAGATAAAATGTTTTCCTTTCCCTTTTTACAATATCTAAAATGTTATTAATGGAATCATTGAAATCATTAGTTGACTTATCAGGTGGTCTGTACATTACACATATCAAAATACTATTATTATTATTAGTAATTTCAGTAAATATACTTTCAAGAAAGTCAGTATTGATGTCTAAATCCTTGCGGCGTGTAAAGGAAATATCTTTGTGTACATATAACCCAACTCCTCCTCCACGTTTTGATTTACGATTATTTCCAATGAACTCATAGCCATTAATATTGCATAATGATACAGGGGAATTATCAGAAAGCCAAGTTTCAGTGATACCAACAACTTTGGTTTGTACAGATAATGAAGAGAGAGAGAGAGAGAGTGACACAGAATCAAAATTTCGGCATGAACTTCTACTATTGATATGAATACAGGACAAATATTTACACAAATCATCATTAGAATATTTATTTTCAGTGAAACAGGTGTAAAATTCAACTGAGATGAATCATTATTGATTACAGATTCAGGTGGTGATAAAAATTCATTCACAGTATCAAATTCAATATCATCGAGACATCCTAAAAATCTATGCTTAAATGGCATTACCACACAGTTACAAAAAAAGACACAAATACATCAGTCAGTCTAAAAAAACAAACAAAAAACAACAAAGAAAGCTAACAGTATAGGGTATATCAATTGGATATAAAATAAAATGGTACTTGGAGATATTCTATTTCAGAATTCATTCATTAAATCGATGATGAGATATTATGAAGGATAAAAATATTTACATTGCACAAAATCGAGATAAAAAATTGAGAATTAAGAAGTCGGTATATACATACATAAATATGAAACACAGATTAGGTAGATCGGCTTTGTTGTGGATTTGTCTGCGCATAGGTGAAACTGAGTAAGAAAATACAAGTCCGATACTTGTAGTCTCTTTCAAAGTTGAAACATGACTAGTCTCACGTGCAGACACTATTCAGAAGGGAAAGAACGTACTTCCCATAGGCTCAACACGCACCATGCCCCAATCTGTGCCGCAGAAAACAATAACGCCTCCGAGCTAGCTTCGAATCTGCAGCGTTAGTCTCTTCTCAATGACCATTTACAATAATCTTATTAACGTGTGCTTCAAGTAACGTGACCATTCGTGGTTTGTTAATTGTATTTCAACAAAATGTTAGGTCACGTAACCCAACACTTAGTAGATTAGAGGAAGTGTTTCTTCGAATGTACTCGAAACGTGATATTGCGCAGTGACGTGATTACGTGAGTGATTGTTGCAAGCCCCCAGTGGCCTATCTGGACCTTTTCTTGGGGGGGGGGGGGGGCAAACGTCTGAGCCAATGATGATCCAGCAAAGAGTGCTTTTCCAGGCGACGATATGGGCGGAGGAGGTCGGATTTTCCTTTTAACCGTTTCTTCACAATTTAGAGATCTATTTTTTTCAACTGATTATATTTTCATTAGCAACGGCACAATGAAGTCATGCATGACTATTTGCGAGAGAGCAAATCGAGTGAGCAAAAGTTTGGCATCATTTCATCTTGATTAATTTTTTTGACAGAGGTTTAATTCCTTATGATTCATGCATAAAATATTGATTTGTATGTTTGAAGATATTTCTGATTTTTTTTTCGATTCGTAATATTATATGAGTGGCGTTAAAATTTTGCTATGTTTGGCTTGGTACATGCCCCAATATAATCTTTACTTAGATTTTGACGGTGGGAATTAAACCGTCTACTTAAAAATGTTGTTTGAGAACATTTCTGAAAACTTTCTTATATATATACTTTTAAGAGTAATTTGCTTACAATTTGCTTTGACATAACTTCTTCACAATAATTGAAGACAGTTACCATTTTTAAGGGTTGGAAATCTGTGGGGGGGGGGGGTGGGATTGCCCTCTTGCCCCCTTCAAGTACGCTTTTGCAAATACCCTATTTCTTATCCAGGTAAAGGCTTGCCCGAAATGCCAAAAACCAATCCAGTTGAGTCGTCGCTACGGCAATATCCTCAAAGAATCATCAATGATTAAGATGCGAATCATGAGAAAGCTGCAAGAGGCTCGCAGTGATTATGAGGACAGAGAACTCATCTTTAAAGTCAAATCAACCATCAGATCGGGATGGGAAAACATTCTGCTTTATTCACACAAATCAGCCGAAGATTTTGAAGATGGATCTTATTTAGAAAGACTACGTGCCGTTTTGGCACATCGTAGAATGTCAAAGAACCGGCCATTTTTGGACAAGCTTCATAAACTACTACATGTCTCAACGGAAGAACTTCGCAGAAATAGCGAATCATCATGGTCACCACCGTATATACTGGGAGATCAACAAGCGTGTGACCTCTGGACTGAGATGAACCGAGTGACGATCATGTGTAGTTTGTCTAGACTCCTGAGAACAGGTGGCACGGAAACGACTGATGTTCCCAAACTGCTCCACGCCCTAGACCGTGATTCGAACACAACATTTGCTAATGTTCTGCTCAATAAAATCTGCAATGCAAATGGGATCAGTCATACCGACGCTAGTGGCCAACCGACTTTCAAACGTCATCCGCGCCTTTCTTACGATGTAAGCACGTGGCTTATTTGTGCCAGGAGACATCCCGTTGCCGAACATCAGCTCAAGAAGGGCACATGTGAAGAGTGTGACAGAGAGGAGGCAGTGAATGAGAGAGCTCATACCAAGGCCTCTACAGTTGAAGGTGTAGGATACGAAGGAGTCCCTCGACAGAACTTTCCTGGCCAACAAGGTGTTCGTGTTCGGCAAGGTCAGCACGGTAGGCGTCGAAGACGTAGAAGAAAAGATCATGGCAGATGGGTTGGTCAGAGAGGTTTGAACAGCCCGTTATCAGCCTTTTTGAACCTGAATATTAATATTAATTAGCTATTTATGTGATATTTTTTGATACCAATGACATTAATTTATACAAGTTTTGAACATCGTTCAGGACTTTGGTTTTTTGAGTGACCTTGATAATCAAATTATTTACCCAGAAATAGTACTTCGAAAGATGTACTGTATGATTGTTTCAAGCTCACATGTAGATGTAAGTTTCCTGAATTGAATCAGGGGTGAGCTCCTTGGTTGCAATCTTCTTGAGGTTTGCCTTTGTTATTCTATATAAATCATATTATTCGAATGTTTTGGAAATATGAAAAAAAAAACAGTAATCGAAGAAAATTGATATCATTTTGAATTGACATGAGCAGAATTGCGAAGCCGGGGTACTCTGATTTATTGAAGCCTTTTGAGGACTTTTCGGTACTCTTTTATTCTTTTACAGTGTATGTTTCTCAGTGACCTTCTTTTAAATGAATGTTAATTTTTGTTAGAAATTTTCAATGTTTTTTGAAAATATGCTAAACCTCATAAAACTCTAAAAGATTAAAAACATAGTGGATAGAATCACAGAGAGAGAGAGAGAGCAACTGGTCACACCACACCCTACTTTACATTAACTCTCTCTGGAACTTTCTTCCTCTCGCCATCCGTACTGCCAACTCTGCAGACCTTCAAGACCGCACTCAATACCTACTTATTAAAGAAGTGGTTATTTTAATCCTATATTGATTTGATATTTGTACTGTTGATATTTTTAGACTTATAATTTTTGATGGAAATAATGAAATGTTTGTACTATAATCCTGTACAAACTGCAGTTTTTCAGACCGGAGAAACCAAGCGAAAAATAAAAAGAAGTACGTGTATAATTTGTAGCAATATCAGACCAGGAGCTCTCCTAATTCCTAATGTAAATATTGATGACTTATTATACTTATATTCTAAGTTAATACTTCAGTTACAAAGGAATTAAATGTATATACTTCAATTTGTACCACACGCAAATTATCATGTTATATTGTTATGCCATAATGTTTCCATAATATACTTTATATAGTTTTGTGCTTATATATTAATCAGGTTTCCTTATTATCATCACTTGTGAAGCACATAGAGACTATCCTTTATTATGCGCTACAAAAGCATTGTTATTGTTACTGTTTCATACGTCATTTAAGCACCGAAGTTTGTAAGAAATCGAAATACGAGACGATTATAAAGACATCATTTAGATTCAAGATCGAAGATCACGATTTCTGTTAGTGAATCAACGTCGCGTCAGTAACACGTTGTTGTTCACACAAACCTACAACAGGTTCACCTGTAGAGTCTTTTGCTTGGGGAATAGTTACTTTAGCTCGGCATAAAAAGTCTGTTATAAGTATATATTCCAGTTCAATTTAGTTCAGTAATCATTTTGATATTTCACATTTTGCAGTATTTTAGAAATATATGATGCAAAGGTAACTTTGCGTAAATGCATCACAAATACATAATTAGTTTTGTTACAGTTCCATGTACATAACGACCGAGCTAAAGTCGGAATGAAATATCATGGATGCTAGTCTTATTTGTCATATATTACTTACATTACTTTATCTTGAAAAGTTGTCATAAACTTCGATTGAAATGCATATTTCATATCGTAACATTTTTAAATTGTATTTTTAATCACGAGTATGTCTAATCACAATGCTTAGGAATTCCTATTGTTCAAATTGTTGCGAGTTCAGGAATCGATTTTGACTGTGTATAGAAACGATAATCATGATGAACCCGATTTGTTTTTACAGTTTGCAGAATTGTTTGCAATTAATGTAGTAGATTATTACTTAACGACAATGTCCTAACTTTTATAGCCATTCAAAATTCTATCTTTAGAACAGTCAGTGTTTAAAGGTGCCGACTTTATAAAATACTTATTTTCCTATACAGAGAACCCTATAATAATATTATCATGTGTACTTTAAGATAACTACCGGTACATAGAAACATGACATGCTTTTTTACCGCGCCTTTGTCCTGTGAGTATTACACGTAAAACAAATAAGATTGTGTAAGAATATTACGTCGTGTCGATTAGTTTTCATACTCATCGTCTCTGTTTCATGTTTACTGTATCCATTTCGATGTGTTTTAAAGTCTCGTACATATTGTAAAAACGCTATTGTCTGCATAAAGCGGAGAGTTGCCATATCGAAGCCATGCAGCTTGTAATACGATTTAAAAAAAATTCATGGAAATTAATCTGTGAGAATTCAGGTCAATATGTGATCGTGAGAAAGTCTGTGATCATGATAAAATGTTGTTAAGTAAAATAAAGGAGAATTAGAAAGGATTATCAAAAGCCGTTTAGTGTTACATGACCATTCTGTCTGTTAAATACGAGGTCTGCATGTTCTTAGAACGTGAAGTTGATACCTTTCTATTGATGGAAATAGGAAAGTAGATGTGGATGAAATGTAATTCGTTTAAAAGCTTTTTCATTTAGTAAATTTTATTGTAAAAATGTTAATTTGACTAGAGATTTTGATATTGATAGGGCAATAACGAGGAACGATTATTCATAATGTTAAAAATTTGACCCCTTCCTTCATCATCCAATACGTTGTATTGATTACAAGTGAGATTTTAATGAATTGTATTATATTATATTCGTGTTTTCATCATATTGAAGAGTTATCTGATATCAATACAGCTGAAATATAAAATGTAAGACGGTGTTATTACGTATCATATCGATGAAATCTGCAAATATATGTTTTATATTCCCAATATAGACAACAGGTATACTGATTTGTAGTATGGACAATGATTGTTATCTTATTCCAGAAGAAAGACAATAACAACTAAAAAAATATCTATGACCTATCCTAGCACTGTGTATTTAATTTAGCTTTTGCCAAATCTGCTTCCGCAGGTAATCCCCGATGAATTTCACAGGACGATTACCACGCACCTGGGATTTTTGTTGTGCTTTAAATTTGCAGTTGTCAATGGAAGGTCCGGGGAGAGTTGTCTTGAAGTGGGTATACAGTTCCGATCTTTTGAAACGAATGATATGCTGTAAATCCTGAGAAGAGACTGAGGTCTGGCGCTGATTATGACGGGGTGTGAAAACTGTGGTATAAGCAATGAAAAGGCAAAATTCACAAATGGATTTAGGGGGTGGGGGGGGGGGGAGACTGCCGACCCATGGCCCCTTTAGATATGCAAGTGGCACACCAGAAGTACACCCCCCCCCCCCAAAAGAAAAAAAAAGAAAAAAAAAAGAAAAAGAAAAAGGTCAAAAATGTGAACCTGTTTTCTTTGCTTGTCACAATTTTTTTGCAATTGTCTCCCTTTTACAAATGCTGGATCCGCCCTTCCAAAAGAGTATTTTCATATCAAAACTATGATACAATATCTTATTTAATGTTGACTTGCAAATTATTTGCATACATCATGGAATATTCTAGCCACTCATGAAACCGGAATTTGCCCGTTAACATTATGTTGCAATACCACACTAAAAAAATATCAATACCTACGTGGACTGTGCAATACCAGTCCAAAAGTGTCACGTACCAAGGAGACATTGCGCAATGCTATAGCACAGGATATGAATTACCAAACCACTTCTGTATTATTTTTAAATATATAATACAGCGAATCACTAAACATATTAGTCGATGAAAGTAGCCACTTCACCGAATATATCTTTTCAACTGAATGAAACAAAGTAAATTAATAAACGTAATGAAACTGGTGAGGTAAATCAAAACAAGTGAGTAAAGTGAGTACAAAAAAATGTTTTAAACGTGAATAAAACAAAATGACTCCTGCAGGTGGAGTTCCTTGAGGCCTCCTGGGAACATTGTTAGTATGCAGTCATCGATGATGTGCAGTAAGGTCTGGAATGGGTGACCACAGTTGCATTCTGTACTCTCTTGGTATTTCCACTTGTGGAGGTTGTGCCCAGTCCTGGTAAGTTCGGTGCGGATTCTGTTAAGACAGGTCCACTGACGTCGCCTTAACTTGGAACCGGGTTGGTTGGCAGTGAAATGATTCAATTGAATACCAAAATTGCTTAAGTATTTAAGCTCAGCCGAAAACTAAACTACTCATATTTCATTTTTAAGTATTGAACTGATTATCCGCATTGAAGAGTTGGATGGTGTCGATGTACTTGGTAATTGGCATAACGGCTCTCAGCCACGCAGGCGAACAATATTCGGTAGTAGAGTACACAAGGACAAAGCATGATGTTCGGAGAGTACTTGTACTTGAGCCCCAGCTAATCCCCGCCAGTTTTCGGATGATGTTCACTCTCGATTCGATCTTGTCAGCAACCATTTTCAAGTGCTCGCGATAAGTTATACTGCGATCTAGGGGCACCCCGAGGTATTTGGGCATTTCTCACTCCTTACTGGTTTGCCACAAAAGGTCACCTGAAGTTCACTGTTGGCCAAACGGGTGCTGAGGTGAAAGGAAATGACTGTAGTCTTGGATGGGTTCGGGCGCAAGCGCCAATACCATCAATACCTGAGGTAATCTTCCATCACACGTAGATCATCTGATAGGGTGCTGCTGACATCAAGGTTACTTGCTTGAGTAGCCAGTGTTAGGTCATCTGCATAAGCAAATTTCATTGAGGTGATGCAGGGCATGTCACTCACATATATGTGAAAAAGCATCGGAGCCAGGACAGATCCTTGAGGAAGACCATCATTCAATGTTCTTGAGGTACTAACTTGGTCACCAAGTAATACCGGGTATCTACGGGTACTTAGGATTGACGAGAGTAGCCGGAGAGTTGCTTGACATTTGAAGATTCTGGCAGTTTTCAGGAGGAGTCCATGGCACCACACAGTATTATAAACCGATGAGAGGTCTATAAGTGCAACACCTGCCTTTAGAGAGCGCTGATAACCTGTTTCAATGTTGGTGGTGGGAGGGAGGACCTGGTCTTTACATCTTCGTCCAGGTCTGAAGCCAGCTTGTTCCTTTAGGAGGGCTGCCTCCACAAGCGGAGACATCCTCGTTATATGTCGCTCAATTGGAGGATGTGCACAGAAGCGAGATAGGTCGATAGCTGGGTCATCAGCAGTTTTCCCTGGCTTGAGTATGGCTACTACTTTACTCTCTCTCCACACTGAAGACATGATCCCTGAGAAATGGTTTGAGGTGAAAAGAGCCGTCAGCCACTCACCTCCAAGAGGTTCTATTTTTTTTCAGGAATTCTGGGTAATTTCCATCTACCCCTGCACCTTTCCTAGTTTTGATAGCAGAGATTACTGCATCAACGTCATCTCTGGTGTAGGTAGCAGAAAGAGAGATGATGTTGATGGGTTCTTTAGTCGAGGCCACCTTCGAATTACGAAGAAGTCTTGCCTCTGCATCGGCTGAAAGTTTAGGTGGTTGGTATACCGTAGTCGAATGAATGAGAAGAATAAAGGGAATAAGCAATAAAAATTAATGAAGTGAGAAATGAATGAAACAAAAGGAATGAAGTGAATAAAATGAATAGAACAATATGAATTAATGAATGAATGTATGAATAAAATGAATGAAATAGATGAATGGCTCAGTGAATGAAATGAATGAAACCAAATAAATGAATGACATGGCATGAATAATAGAAGTGAAATTTAAGATATAATTGAAGCAAAATGAATGGAGTGAATAAAACTCCTGCAATGGATGAATGAATGTATAATTTAAAAAAAAATGTAATTGATGAAATGGGCGAATGAATGTGTGAATGAAATAAATAAAATGAATGAAATGGATATGTAATATGCGTCTCTTCTTTTCATTGAATATTCACCATCAACCCAAACCCATTCATTGTGACTTCTTTCCTGTAATGTAATTACTTCTTTAAATTGACAATGGTCGTAAAAACGCAGACAGCGAGGTCCTAATAAGTCCTTCCTTTACTGATACTACAGTCACTCCGCCAGGCCGACCACAAACCGACAAAATCTCTGCCATTCGGGATGATGTCGACAGGGGTCTGTTGTCAGTCAAAAATCATTTCTACGTTCTGCAATAAGTGATTTTGAATTGAAAGCTTTGAATTAAAAACTACAACATTACCGGTATCGCATGTTTCCGCAGGAAAACTGTCAGTCCAGGGTAGACGTGGAATTCCCAATATTTATTTATAGAGTGTCGCTTTGATCACCATATGCATTTAAGTTTGTTCAAGCCATGTAACAACACCCACCATTAAAAGTACGTGACATTTTGATCTTACGAGATACAAAAGCATTGTTATTGTTACTGTTTCATACGTCATTTAAGCGCCGAAGTTTGTAAGAAATCGAAATACGAGACGATTATAAAGACATCATTTAGATTCAAGATCGAAGATCACGATTTCTGTTAGTGAATCAACGTTGCGTCAGTAACAACACCCACCATTAAGTACGTGATATTTTGATCTTAAGAGATACATGTACTTCGAATTTAATTGACATACGAAACATACTTTGAAAATGGGAGTGAGAGACTCCGAGGTGAACACTTGATTTTTATCAAATCTAAGTGGATTGTATTTGTCACTTGTGAGAGTATTGCAAAACGGATCTGCATTCATTTACAGAAGGCTTGATCGTTAGTGAGTATGACTACATTTTGTTTTATTTTGTTTCCGTTTAACAAAATCATGGTATGACGAGTCTAAATTACTCTAAATGATACTCTGAATGCATCGTGCAATGGGAGGAACAGGGACGGCGGAATATTTTTTAGAGGGGGAGGGGGGAGGAGGCAAGGCCATAAAGTTTTTTTTTTTTAAATATAAACCTACTTTGTCGGCGTTCTAAAGCAATACTGCGACTCTTTAACCCCTAGTCTCTGGAATGGCATGCAACGATAGACAAAATGCTCTTCCTGAGATGTAAATTGTTCCTTTTTCCTACCTGATGTGCGTTCTACCTTATTCCTCCTGTTCATGACTGATCCAGTGCAGAAAATGCCTTTATAGGGGCACTTTCTTTATCGGAGGCACTTTCTGGCAACAGAAAACAACTGTGTGACTGATGGTTACATCTGACGAAGAATGGGCAGTTGTATTAATTTAAGACGGCGATTTTGATTTTAGAAAGGGCACTTTTCATCACAGGAAGATAATAATTTCTTGCATCTGGGAATAAAAAAGTTTTGTGGCATGAACCCCCATGCCTCCTGGTTCCACCTCTGCTGGGAGGAAGAATTGAAGTGTTTCAATAATTGAGTGTCATATCCTCTTAATATCTATTTTGTAAAGGGACATATATGAAGATAAAGACGGTTTAGAATCATTTGAAAGGTTTTCAGGCGTATCTCATGGTTTGCGCAAAAGTACCCGGATCTGACCGTGCAATTTTAAAACAATAATTCATGGTTTGTGTAAATGTACCAGGATGATCGTGCAATATAATTTTTCATAAAACGGGATCAAGAATTAAGGCAATGTACTTGGTAAAATGACCTCATGTGACCGTACATTATTCATTCTCACCGTGCAGAAATGTTGCTATTAAACTATGATAACTTTTTTTTTTAGTAGTATTTATTGATTCATTCAGTTCAATCATACAAAATATATTATATCTCAACATTAACATAAGTCTAATTATGAACCTTGCAAAGTCATAACACATAATATAACTTCATAAAACATAGTATCATATTGCTAATATAACCTAATATTTGAATAGTCAAACAACTTATATCACCTGAATGAATCGGAGATTGATTTGGTCATGCCCCCCGCCCCCTAAACATGTCACATGACAGACAACGAACAATAAGCACAATTAAAAATAACCACTCCCTCCCACCCACAAAAACAAAAACAAACAAAAACAAAGACAAAAACAAACAGAAAAAAAAGACTAAAAAAAAAACAAACAAAAAAACAAACAAACCAAAAAACAAAGAGGCAGTCTACAGTCAAAATATTACATTTCCATAATTAATATCCTTTTAGTGTGAATTGTATAAATAATCCTATTTTCATGATTTTTATTGAAAATTATTTACTCTATATTAGTGTATGAATGCAAAAACATAGTATTATAAATATAAGTGGGCTCAAGTCACGGGGAAATCATATTCTTGGACAAAAATCTAAATTAACATAATTGGTGAAACTTAAGGATATGTAATGGTAAAAAATTGAGGAACTAGGTTTCATACATTTAAATCATATAGGCTTTCCCTGCACTTATGTCGGTCAGTTTAATAAACGTTAATTCAATTTAGTAAAAACATCGTTTACCGCCACTCCTGTCATTCAATAGTGTACTTAAGTCATTAAATTTAGCGTTTTGAACTAGAATTTTGCTTTTGTATCATTGAAATTAATTCAGTGCATTCTAAAATTAGCACGTTTGTAGGAATCATTCAAATTCATCGGTAACTGTCGAAAGGACTCCTCGGGCATTCAAATTCGCAAGTGGGCAGTCAAATTCGGAACATGTTAATTAAATTTTACTCGCAATTTATCAACCCCCTGTTTTTGTTTATAATTTCCCACAAGTACAAAAGATCCCCCAAATGCATTGTCCGATTTTATACGTCAACAGTTTTTATACATCGTATCAAAAATCGGAAGAGTAATGTTTTTGGTTTTCTATCCAGCTTCTTTTAAAATTGACAAAAAACTGATTTTATTTCATTCACAACAATATAATGCCCATTGTGCATGACACCTGCCATTCAACATCTTATTCAGGCAACATCATCATGAATAATTAATGACACAAGACAGCAAAATCATTTTTAGAATGACAGGTGTGACCACTCAATGTGACCGCATGACCGTTACCAAGAACGGGGAAAAATGGGTCAGTTTCAAGGAACGTCCGCGGGCAGAATATTCCTCGAAATATAGAAAATAGGGGTGCGCAGGTGTCCTCGAAATTGATAAAATAGGGGTCAGGAAAAGGGAAGAAAACCCGGGAAGAAAAATCGTGGAGCCGAATCGCTAGGTGGGGGCCTGCCGGGGAGGGCGCGCTCATCGTTGAGAAAAAAATCCCATCACTGCCATCATTCAGCAAGATCGCGGACGTGAAGGTAAGTTTTTCCCACTGAACTCCATGACTGGAATGGGCTCGATCGCTCGCTGCACGCTGATTGGCCATAGGCAGCATGACGCCACTGGCAGCTCTCGAGCGCATTTTCTTGTTCGCTCAAGACAATGGGCCAGTTTTGTAATGTATGCACAGACCTTTAAACCCGATTACGTAATCGGAGGTCAATGGAATTTGCACTTGTATCATTCAATTTAACAACCGGTTACAAATGCGCAGTTTGCATTCAAATTCGTCAATGCTGGCAAAGCGGACGTCCAGTTCATTCAATTTCACGTCTGGTCATTCAACATAACAAAGTTTTCAATCAAATTCGCCTATCATTACAAACATATGGTATATGCACATTTTTCTCATCTAACAAAAGTGAGCTTTATTCTTTATCAATATCCGGTGATGTGTTTAAGAAATAACTCCTTGCATACCACCTAAGGATCATGGGTATCAACAGGCGGGGGGCCACTCAGATATATGGGTGTACACATGCGTGTCCATGGGTTTTCAAAATACCCCCTAAACAGGTTCAAATTTCAAATTCTTGTTTATTCATTTCCAACAGACAATAGAAGTCATGACATGGTTTACATTCAGTATTATATATAATACATGTATATGTATATAAAAGGTTTTATACTTGGATGAAAAAAAGACCCCTAAACGAGGATTTTTGTGCGGTTTTTCACCATCCAACCCCCCTAAACAGGTTTGACTTCGGCCAGATTAGTCAAAAGCACCCCTTTTTGTTGAAAATCAGCGTTTTTGGACCCCTTAACGCGTAACGCGCGTTACGCGTTCCGCCTGAAAAAAGGACCCCTTTTACGCGTTTCCTTGGACGCGCATGTGTACATCCATATATCTGGGTCCCCCCCACCCCACGATTAGGATGGTGATTGTGATTATGACTGTGGTAGAAAGACTACATATAATATACACAAATATAAATGGCCCAAAAGAAATCCTATATTGTAGTAATAGTAGTATTAGTAAACGTAATAACAATAATAATGATAATATAGGATTTCTCGTTCAAATTCGTAAGCTGGCCACACGAATTCATTTTATGTGCATTCAAATTCACCGATTCTGCCACCGTAGCTGTGTTTTATCATTCAAATTAGTTTTTTAGCATTCGATTTCATAAAACTGTCATTCAAAAACATTTTGTTTCAATTCGAATTTAAACGTGTTTCGTCTTTGGAGAATTTTCATTCAAATTAAAGCGAGACGATTCGCGATTACGTAATAACGCCTTCCGTGAATTCAAATTCATTTCTTTGCATACAACTTCACACGCTTTGCAGACAAAATAAACACGTTTATAATCATGTTAATCTCACCCAATCTTCATATAAATCCGCTAGCTTCGTTCCGTGCTATATTCATTTTAAATTATACGGTATAGTGAGCAACAAACATTTCACTTGCTCCCACTGGGGTTGTATACCCACTAAATCAGCACTATTTAGCAACTGAACGATCATATATATATATATTTTTTTTATCTAGTCACATCACCGACATGTAGAATTAGCAAAGTGTGTGGTGTGGGACATTACATGCTGGGACATCGCTTTATTTTCATGTTTGTTTATTTGTTCATTTTTTTTTGTTGAAAATTTATTCGGCGGTCATGATCTCTTTTGGGCCATTTATATTTGTGTACATTATATGTAGTCTTTCTACCACAGTAATAATCACAATCACCATCCTAATCGTTGATACCGCATGACCCTTAGGTGGTATGCAAGGAGCTATTTCTTAAACACATCACCGGATGGCCAATAATGGCAAAAAGTTGCACAATGTTGTTTTAACAGGTGATTTTAACTTACCGAATTTACAATGGTCCGATGGATACCATGTAACATCGGATAACTCTGAACTTACAAACTCTTTTATTTCGATAATTGATAATAACTTTCTTTATCAACATGTATGTCAACCAACTAGGATTACTGAATCGACAAGCAATATATTAGATTTGATATTTTCAACTCGCCCATCACATGTGAGTAATGTCGATTCATTTCCCGGTATAAGTGATCATGAGGCAATAAGATTTACATTGGTTTGTTATATAATTAAAAACGAATCTAAGAAGAGAAAAATATACTTTTATTCCAAAGGCAATTTAGAACAGTTTCACAATGATTTAAAAGATGCTACATTAATAGATGAAAACAATGCATATGATGTAGAACACCACTGGCAATCGTGGAAACATGTTGTGATGAAGATTTGCGATGCAAATATCCCATATGGCAATGTGACAAAAGGATCTAATGTTCAATGGATAAATAAGGATGTAAAAAAAATGATTACAAAACGAAATAGAATGTTTAACATAGCTAAAAAGTCACGTAAAGAATCTCAATGGGAAAGGTATCGACAATTAAGGAGAGAAGTAAAGAAGAAAATTAAATCTAACTATGTGTCTTTTTTAAAGAATGATTTGTGTAAAAGCTTAAAACATAACCCGAAATTGTTTTGGAGTTTTATCAAGTCTAGAAAATGTGATCATAGTACGGTTGAATGCTTAAAGGTCAATGGTACGCTTATAATAGAAGATCAACAAAAGGCTGATGCTTTCAATGTACAATTTAATCAAGCTTTTAAAGATCACGTAAGCCTCTCAATACCTGAATATAGCAGTAAAGCACCTATTATGAAGGACATTCAATGTACAGAGACTGAGGTTTTAAAATTGTTGAAAAGTATAGACGTTTCAAAAGCACAGGGACCTGATGAAATATCTCCACGTTTGTTAAAGGAAGGTGCAGACCAATTAACGCCTTCTCTCTGTAAACTTTTTAACATGTCTTTGTCATCCGGCATTTTACCAGAAGACTGGCTCAGAGCAAATGTTTGTCCTATATATAAAAAAGGCAACAAAGAAGACGCTAGTAATTACCGGCCAATATCGTTAACGTCTGTCACATGTAAGATTTTAGAAAGAATAGTCTGTAAACGCCTATTTCAACATTTTAACAATAATAACATTTTATGTGATAACCAACATGGTTTTCGTGAAAAGAGATCATGCGAAACTCAATTAGTAGAGGCTATCGATGATTGGTCATATATTTTGGAAACGGGTTCAAGTGTTCATATTGCTTTTCTTGATTTTGCTAGGGCATTCGACAGTGTGTCCCATGAACTTTTAAGAACAAAACTACAAGTATACGGAGTGAAATCAACTAATTTAAATTGGATAATGAATTTTTTACAAAAAAGATCGCAAAGAGTTGTTATTAATGGTGAATTTTCTTCGTGGATTGATGTTAAATCTGGTGTTGCTCAAGGTACAATTTTGGGTCCGGCGTTATTTCTATGTTTTATTAATGATATATCTAATAACATCGCCTCTACCATTAGATTATATGCTGATGATTGTATTTTATATCGTCGTATTTCTACTTTAGATGATTGTAAAATTTTACAAAATGATCTGGAAGTTTTAAATCAGTGGTCTAAGACATGGATGCTTGATTTTAATTTATCTAAATGCAAGATCATGACGATGTCTCGGAAGCTTCATGATATAACTTACGCATATACTATTGGTGGTCAGGAGCTACAAAATACAATGTCAGAGAAATATTTAGGTCTTATGATCAACAATACTTTAAATTGGAATGATCATTGTTCTGAATTACATGTGAAGTGCAATAGACTTGTTGGTATTATACGGAGGAACTTTATTGACTGTCCAAAATCTGTTTTAAGAAATCTTTATGAATCTTTAGTACGCTCACGTTTGGATTATTGTTGTATAGCATGGGATCCATATAGAAATTCACAAAAACAACAGGTTGAACGAATTCAAAAGCGCTATTTAAGAATGATGTGCAAAGACTGGAGCACTAGTTATGATACTTTATTACAAAAGTTAAGTATGAATACATTAGAGAATAGACGAAAGTACCTCCGACTGGTGTTTTATTATAAGCTTGTTAATGGTTTAATAGTTATAGGACATAAAGACAGGTGCACACCTGCGAACAGAATTGGAAGAAACGATCATAACTTAAAGATGCATGCACCCTTCGCAAGAACAGATTATTATATGAACTCATATTATCCTAAAACCATGAATGATTGGAACAAACTTCCGAAGAATGTAGTCAATATGAAAACACTTAGCATGTTTAAAAAAGCGTTAAATAACCATCTCAACCCACATTGTTAATTTCACAGATGCTATACCTCAACTAATTAATTTTGTACTCTGCAATACTACAGTGATTTTACTTGCAATCATCATTATTGTCTATCGTTTACATCTTTTAAATAATACTTTGTGCAATATGTTTATGATATTGAACCTACTTGTTGTTTATATCCGGGAAACAGACTTGTATGGGTTGGTCAAACCTTTTTTTGTTTTCCCGAGACATGTTTTTATAATGTCTGAATAAATTCAAATCAAATCAAATCAAAGAATAAAGCTCACTTTTGTTTGATGAGAAAAATGTGCATATACCATATGTTTGTAATGATAGGCGAATTTGAATGAAAACTTTATGTTGAATGACCAGGTGTGAAATTGAATGATCCGGACGTCCGCTTTGCCAGCGTTGACGAATTTGAATGCAAACTGCGCATTTGTAACCGGTTGTTAAATTGAATGATACAAGTGCAAATTCAATTGACCAAAGAAGTAATTCAAATGAACGAAGTGCCATTTTGAATGACATTCTCAAGCCTACATCGGTATTTCGCGAATTTGAATGACCCATGTATCAAAACGAATGAAAAGCTTACGAAGTTGGCCGAGAAAACCTATAATAATTATTATTATCATATCCCTCATTGAAAATTCTTTGCTCTTGAATTGGTCAAGAGCACTTCATGTGATTAATCATAATCCTCCCAGAAAAAGAAATCAATCCGGGAGAATATTAGGTTCTGTGACGTCAAAGTTTTCAGAGTAAGATTAAAAAAAAAAATATTTTGCCTTCGACTACTTCTTGTTTCCTAGAATCATTTCTTCTGACGCATAAGGACGAGTCAGTAGTCTCCCTCGGGTAACTCCCGCGATGGGACGGCGCAGGCACCAATGAAATTACGCCATGCCCGAGATGGTGGCGTTCCAGTCATTATATTTTGACAATAAAGGAAGAATATACCCAGAACAAAGACAACAAGTTATGAATAAAAGTCGAGAACTTGACCCGATTAATGGTCCATGCAGAGCAGTAAAAACATTTAGAAAATGCCAATTAATTTAAGAATTTATCAATTAATTCCACCATCAATCATAAAAGTAAATATCACCAAAATTTAAATCACATCATCCTTAAAAATACACACTCCAACAAAAAATTATATTTGTATGTAAGTATTATTACTAGTAGTAGAAGTAGTAATAGTAGTAGTAACAGTAATGTGAATTTGCATAATACATATGTTTTTTTGTTAAACGGAGTAATAATAAAAAAATGATTAATTTGAATTTCCAACACCCAAGAGTTGGAGGGTTTTTTCATTCAAGCATGTTAAAGCTAAACTGCCCGCTTATATAGATTTCCTTCGTAGCCTATATATTCGTTTAGTCTGATGTGGGGAATTTGCATTCCCACACCCCTCTCAACATGTCCGTCCCACTCTAATGGCAAGTTGTTAAGCTAGAAAGGGGAAAATCAGAAGAGCAATTGGTGAAAATTTGAACAAAATCGGACAAACAATAAGAAAGTTCTGAATTTTGGAAAGTGTAATCACTATACATATTGGAATTTCAAATTGGCAGAATTGATAACGTCACTTTGATGTAGTGGCGGACAGCTCCCCCATTTGCTCCAATACACAAAATGACTGAATGTCAGTTTTTTTCTCAAAATGTAGTAGTAGGATCTTAATATTTTATGATGACCTATAACAATCTTAATGCTATCTACACATTTTTTGAGTACTGCCCCAAGGGAAAAGGCGCTCATAGAGAAAACCGCAAATTAGTGATATTTTACTGTACGACAAACGTGAGAGTTGACCGCTAATATGTCACAATCGATTCACCAAATCGCCAATTTGAGATACATTTAGTGATCTCATTTTTCGATGGTGAGAAATTCTGTGGTCATAATAAAATGTTGTTAAGTAAAATGAAGCAGAATTAGAAAAGGATTATCAAAAGCAGTTTAGTTTTATATGACACATCTACATGTAGTTAATTGATACAAGGTCTGTATGTTGTTAGAACGTGAAATTGATACCTTTTTCTCGAATGTCAACTTTTCAATTTGTTAAAACTTTTCGTAGTAAAAATGTACAGTTCACATACATACAGAAGTTACATTCGGAACCTCGCGTCCAAATATGTGGATATTCTGGCACCTCGCTACCCGAATATGAAGTCGTGGTTACCCGAATATCGGAACTTTGAAAATCCTCGGGGGGGGGGGGGGGATTGGTTGGTTGGTTCTGATATAATGGCGCTCTTCAATCTTTTCAGATTATTAGCGCCAGTCACTTTAGTAGGTTTGTCGTAGGCTTCGGAAAAGGTGTTATTAATGGTCATCATTAGTATGGTAAGATGTTAGTATCCCATCTCCTAAGTTAGAAAGCTGTCGATCGTGATTATTTGTTATTATTCGCTATAATATCAAGATACACAAGCAATCATACACACACCCCCACTCACACGTTTACATGGCTTTACTTCCGAGGACAACTATTGTTCCTCTATTGTTACTCGTCCTCGGACAGTCGACGGAATAAGGCATAAATTCATTGTTCGACGTTCGAGGACTATTGTCCGGCTTCCGAGGACCATTGTTGTCATGATTTTTTTTTTGTTCTCTGTCCGAAAATGTCCTCGGACATAATGCTAAACAAACGCACGCAGACATATACAAATACACACTGCATCTCATTGCCGTAGGTGACGCTTTTTGCCCGAATATCAACTTTTCAATTTCTAAATATTTACGAGCGAGCGAAGCGAGCAAGCAAATTAAAAAAAAAAATCGTGCGGAAAATGTACAAAAGTTACATTCACAAGTTGCCCGAATATGAATATCGGAACTTTGGAAATCCTCGGGGGAAGGGGGCTGCAGCCCATTGCCAAAGGGGAACACCTTTTGCCCGAATATTAATATTGCAGTGTTCTTGCGAGGGAGCGAAGCGAGCGAGCAAATTTAATTTTAACTTTTCGTAGTGAAAATGTACAGAAGTTCCATAATATTATTATCTGGAAACATTGCTTTCCCAATATTTGGATGTTTTAGCACCTTGCTGCCCAAATATAAATATTGGCTGCAGCCCATTGCCGAAGGGGGACGCCTTTTGCCCGAAAAATGTTGGTCAGTTTTTCTTTCTTTTTCTTTTCCATTCTTTCTTTTTGTGACACCCCACACCCCCCTCTAGCGACGCCCCTGTATCCAATCCAACTTTATAGTTGAGTGAGCAAGCCAGGTGAACTTAAAATACCAAAAGGAACATTTTGAAACACTCAGCAAAGTAGTTATTTGCTAACGTAAGCGTATAAGATGTTGATGGATGTGTAAGGATATACGGAGAACAACACTGGTTATTCAGCTTACCTGATACCAGCCAGAGCCAATATCAATTCTTGTCAAGTCTGGATTTTTCACCCTTTCAAAAACTTGGCTTTCGTTCACTCAAGCGTGGAATATTGTTATATATTTTCTTGTCATTTGATACAAGAGACCATTAGCTATCAACAGGTATGAAAATTTCCCAAGTCAAGAATTAACTGTTAACTGTTTTCTGGGACGCACTGTAGACTAGTTATGGGAATGCATGCAGTGCATGCAGTGCAGTGCGTGATCGTGTGAAGGAGATGGACTTGAACGTGAAATTCTGCTCCAAAAATGACTGTCTGGATAGATCTGGTGTCAATTCTGAGAAAACACTGATGTGTGTAAGGGAGCCATTACATTTTTACAATGATTAACTTTAACTTTTGCAAGTATGGTACTCTTTATCTCATAATGATGTAAAGAAAAATAACTGTTAGATGTAATGTAGATCTACATAAGTGCATGTATAACTCCAGGGAGCTCCAACGCCACCGCCGTTTGGCGCCTCACGGCGCGGCGATGGCGGTGGAGCTCCCTAGAGTTAGATGTAAATCTACATTAGACTACATTATGAGATAAAGAGTACCATACTTGCAAAAGTTAAAGTTAATATTTGTAAAAAATGTAATGGCTCACTAACACACAACAGTGTTTTCTCAGAATTGACACCAGATCTATCCAGACAGTCATTTTTGGAGCAGAACTGCTTGAACAAGTCCATCCTCGTCACACGATCACGCACTGCACTGCATGTAGTTTTTTCACTGCATATAACTAGTTCATTAGTCTAGCAGATTGGTGAAGAGAATCCATGGAATTGTGCACTTTTTCATAAAAGCATGACATTTGGCATGTAGGTAGAGTTTTTTTTTATGCCGAATAATTCTGGATATGGGGCCATTAAAAAAAATGGCCCTCGTAGGGTCCTTTCCCTTCAAAGTTGATGTAATCAAATTTAGTTTGATATAATGAAATATCATGTAGTATTTCCGGGCCTCTAAAATCAGACAAATGCTTTAGGTGCCCATTACAAAAAAAAAAAAAAAGGCCATCCTACATATCAAATATTATAAAGAGTTACAAGAGTGTTCAACACGGCCCCGAAATGTTTGAATACTCATATAACTTTGAGTTTGGGCTCAAATAGTATAACTATTGGCAAAGTAGTATGTTTTATAAGCTGAATACCTCTAGTGTGGGGTTACTTCCTTTCATTAATTAAGTTGGCCGTCAAATTAAAAATGACCACTGGTCTGTTTCAAGATGTGGTTATTTGCATTAAGTTTGCTATGTCATGAAGCTTATATCTAATAGGTAGAAATTTATGGATGTTGAAACTTTTTTTGCCAAAAATAGACATAAGCGAGTTACAATGGTGTATTTGGTTGAGACACAATGAAACCAAGGTAAAGGTATATATTTTGATGCTGTAAATGTTGAATAGTGGGGAATTTCATTTCCAAGATTGCCATCAAATTGAAATATACTGCATGAGCGTTGAAATGTAATTTGCATCTGAAAATTTTGCATTTTGGCATAAAGCATCAAAAGGCAATATGGTTAATGTGCTAAAGAATAATGTATTCAGTCTATCTTTCTTTAAAGGGACATCCGACCTTAGTGGCAAGTTGCTCTGGAAGAAAGCAGAAAAATCAGTGAAGTAGATTGCTAAAAGTTTGAACGAAATCGGACAAACAATATGAAAGTTGTCATCCCTAAACAAATGAGAATTTCAAATTGGCCGAACCGGTAATGTCACTGTGATGCAGCGGCGGAGAACTCTCCCATTTGTTCCAACACACACACTGACTAAAATGTCAATTTCTCAAAAAATATAACTTAAATATATTTTAGTAGTGCCCCGAGGGAAAAGGGGCTTATGAGAAAAAGGAAAATTAACGGGGTACGACAAAATCGACAATACCTCACAATTGACTGACCCAACTGTCAATTTGCGATTCAAATAGTGATCTCATTTCTCAAACATTTTTCTTGGTCTGATTTCTTTCAAACTTTCATCATTATGTTTCTCTGTTTTTTCTGATTTTACACAAATCAACTTATTACAAAGTTTGGATTGCCCTTTAATAGGTGTTGCAGACGTTTATAAAGAATACAGATATTAATTGGCATCTTTATAAATCCTGCGATGTCTAAGTTGTTTCTTAAGGACATATCAGTTTTGTCTTTTTTCAATAAGGCCACCAAGATGAAAATAAGAGGAAAGTGCAGTTTTATCACTTACTTGTTTTGCATCTGATTATAGGTCTATTTTGCCATAACATTTATTTGTAAAAGAAGTGTATGTTTTTGCTTCATCAGAATATTACTGTATATTGTTCATGAATAACTCTACAATAAGAAGAGAAACATGTTTTAAATGTTAAATTAATATTTCCTGTGTATAGAAATTTCCTGCATATCAGTACTAAATTCCATACTTTTATACCAAGTTATAAGCTTCCAGATACAACATAAACTTTAAAATGCCAATTGTCACATCTTAAATCACAGCGGAGGCCATTTTGAATGTGACGGCCATCTTGATGAAATGAAGTGACCCAACTATTCTGCCTATAATAACCAACCTCTGTGAGGGAATTAATAAAATTTATTCATCGATGGGCCCATGTGGCCTGCTAAAGTGAGCTTTTTATATAGCCTCGCTTTCAAAATGTCTATACCATTAGAAATTAGAAACAAATGTTAAAAAAATTATGTTGCAGATAAATTATTTTGGGCCTTTTGGGGCCTTTTTTGGTCATAATGGGTACCTGCGCCACATATCTCATTGATTTCAAAGACGTAATGTCACCTGATCACAATTAGAAGCATTTTACTTATATTCAAAAAGTCATGGACTTTATAATATTTTAATGTACAGTGCGTATAAAAAAAGTATACCTAACTGTGGTAGCTTCTAATTAAAAATTTATGACCTCTATGAGCTTGAAATGTATTTCATAGTAAAGATCAAATTATATTCTGTGCAATGATACCTTATTCATAACTTTGCTGCCACGGATGACTAAGCAGCAGACAGGTCAAACCAAGTATGTATTAGTTACTTCAGTTGGAAAACAATTGCTGAGTTTTAATTTGTAAACAAATCTTTAGGCATTTTACTCCCAGTGTTAAAGATCGTATGCTCGATCTGTAATGAAAAACACAAGTGAACCAGAATAGCCTGGTGGTTAAGTCGCTGTCCGGCAAGCAGTAGATGACAGGTTCGAATCCCGCTGGTTCCAATTTTTTCTGACTTGTGTTTTTCATTACAGATCGAGCATACGATCTTTAACACTGGGAGTAAAATGCCTAAAGATTTGTTTACAAATTAAAAATTCCTCCCCAGTCAAGCTTCTTCGTTTACTAACCATTGTCTACGGCGGACCGTTTGAATATTAATGAGTCAGTGAGTCAATGAGCCAGACGAGTGTTAAAGATCGTATGCTCGATCTGTAATGAAAAACACAAGTCAGAAAAAATTGGAACCAGCGGGATTCGAACCTGTCATCTACTGCTTACCGGGCAGCGACTTAACCACCAAGCTATTCTGGTTCACGGCCAAGTCACGATGAACTAGAATCAAATACCCAAGATCCTCTTCTTTCTGACTCATTAATATTCAAACGGTCCTCCGTAGACAATGGTTAGGCATTTTACTCCCAGTGTTAAAGATCGTATGCTCGACCTGTAATGAAAAACACAAGTGAACCAGAATAGCCTGGTGGTTAAGTCGCTGCCCGGCAAGCAGTAGATGACAGGTTCGAATCCCGCTGGTTCCAGTTTTTTCTGACTTGTGTTTTTCATTACAGATCGAGCATACGATCTTTAACACTGGGAGTAAAATGCCTAAAGATTTGTTTACAAATTAAAATTCCTCCCCAGTCAAGCTTCTTCGTTTACTAATTGCTGAGTTATTTTCAATTGATTTTGTGCATATGAATAGAAAAGATGTTACAGTCAAATCAAACTCAAGGAAAGGCTCATTACAAGCTGAATTTATGATATTTCATTTGCCATGATAACACAATATGGGCTTCATCTACATCCCCTTTTCAAGGTAAGCCTGTTTACGGAGTCATTAAAAATGGACATATATTTGGGAAGCTACCTTGGTAATTCTCAACACACATATCCTTCTTTATCTTCTTTTTAGTCATTAAGGTCAGTAAACCTTTGAGCTCATGTGTTATTGGCGAAAAACACCGTGTGCACCTTATGCAGGTGAAATGGTGCAACAATATTGACAAATGAGCAGAGTTTTTAGTTTATCACGAGATAAAAAGTTAAAGGCTGTTGAAATAAACTGAAGATTAACATATGGATTGAAACAAGGTCATTTGAAAGCTTAGATACTGGATCACTTTAAACAATGAAGCATTGAAGCACAAAGGAGAATTCAACTTTTAAAATGATTTTAGACTAAAGTAACACATTCATATGGCTTGACCCACATTCGTTGCATCAATCCAAACAGTATGTTGCAATACCAAACTAAAAAATACCAAGACCTACGTAGATTGCGCAATACCGAAAGTGTTATGGGACAGGATATGAATTATCAAACCACTTCTGTAAATTTAAGAGATAATACAGCGAATCACTAAACATAAGTAGAAATGTCCATTGCCGCGCAATGCGAATGTATCCCCCATTTGAAATAAAATTTGAATAAAATCCGTTGAGAAATGTGACCGCCAGAGCGCACACAAGAGTGCACACAAGCCATCTATCAAAATATGACCTTTGACCCTATAAAAGACGGAACATTGGAGGCAGCATCACCAAAATCTATAGGCTTCCAGATTATACCAAGAGACACCTTCGTGCAAAATGTGAAAGAAATCCATCAAGGAATGTGGCCGATAGAGCGCACACAAGAATTGAAGCACAAAGGAGAATTCAACTTTTAAAATGATTTTAGACTAAAGTAACACATTCATATGGCTTTACCCACATTCGTTGCATCAGTCCAAACTTGGAACTAGGAGATTTTGACAACACTTTTTTTAAAAACCCTGGTGCTCAGTCAACCATGGCAGAAATGTCATGAATGAGGTACCACTAGACAGACAACAAGCTACTCTTCACCATAAAATAAATTTTTCAAAATCCCATCGATTATAACATTTTAAATAGAAGCTATCCCCTGGATCCTCCACTGCCTCCTCTAGATATGCATATGGCATACCCTAAGTACACAACCCCAAAAAAAATTGGTTCCCGTTTTCAATATTTCGACTTAAAAGGCATATCCAAAATGTGATAACCTGCCTTTTTTTTTGCTTGTCAAAGTGTTTGGAATTGCGTCCCCTTTTACAATGTTGGAACGGGCCTTCCAAAAGAATATTTTCATATAAAAACTATGATACAATATCGGGTTTATAATTGACTTGCAAATTATTCGCATACATGAAATGTTACAGCCAGTAATGAATCCGGAATCCGTTAACAGTATGTTGCAATACCACACTTAAAAAATACCAAGACCTACGTGGATTGCGCAATACCGAAAGTGTTACATACAAAGGAGACATTGCACAGTGCTATGGGACAGGATATGCATTATCAAACCACTTCTGTAAATTTAAGAGATAATACAGCGAATCATTAAACATAAGTAGAAATGTCCATTGCCGCGCAATGCGAATGTATCCCCCGGCACTGGCAGCGATTCTAAGGAGGGACAAAGAACCTCCCCCTCCCCCTCCCCTCCCTCAAACTAAAGGATGGCGTAGAGATTGCTGCCAGTGGCCCGGACTATTGTCAACACTAGGAGCCGCATCACCAAAACAATGTGTGTAGATTAGAGTATAATGCATCTCTATAGAAAATTCGAAAGAAATCTGTCAAGAAATGTGACCTGCAGAGCGCACTCAAGATATCCACTAAAATATGACCTTTGACCCTATAAAATACGGAACACTGAGGGCAGCATCATCAAAAACTGTAGAGGTCTAGAGTAATCTATGATGGACCTCCTTACAAAATCTGAAAGAAACCAGTCGACAAATGTGTCCTCCAGAGTGCATGTAAGACAGCAACCAAAATATGACATTTGACCCTATAAAGAGCGGAACATTGGGGGCAGCATCAGCAAACACTATATAGATGTGTAGATTTCGCTCAGACACACCTCCATATAAAATTTAAAAGAAATTCGTCAAGAAATGTGGCAGTTAGAGCGCACAAAAGACATATTACCTTTGACCCTAAAAGGACGGAACAATGAGGACAGCATTATCATAAAGTATAAATTTGTAAATTGTACCAAGATACATCTCAATACAAAATTTGAAAGAAATCCATCACAAAATGTGGCCTGCAGGCCACACTCACGCCATCCTCCAAAGTATGACCTTTGACCTTATAAAAGACGGAACAATGAGGGCAGCATCACCAAAAAGTAAAGATGTGTAGACTATACCAAGATGCATCTCCATTAAAAGAAATCCATCCAGAAATGTGGCCTGCAGAGTGCACTCACGCAATCCTCCAAAGTATGACCTTTGACTCTATAAAAGACGAGACACTGGTCGCAGTATCACCAAAAAAAATCGTCAAGAAATGCAGAAGTAAGAGTGCACAAATGACCTTTGACCCTATAAAAGACGACAGCATCACCAAAATCTATAAGCTTCTAGATTATACCAAGAGACACCTTCATGCAAAAGTTGAACAAAGTCCGTTTAGAAATGTGCCCGCTAAAGAATGTTTCCGTTAGAGCGCATTCACGCCATCCTCCGAAGTATGACCTTTGACCCTATAAAAGACGGGATACTGGTGGTAGCGTCACCAAAAACTATAGGTTTTTAGATTACACCAAGAGACACCTTCATGCAAATTTTGAACAAAATCCGCGGAGAAATGTGACCGCGAGAGCGCACACAAGAGTGCACACAAGACGTCTATCAAAATATGACATTTGACCCTATAAAAGACGTAATACTGGAGGCAGCATCACCAAACTCTATAGGCTTCTAGATTATACCAAGAGACACCCTCATGCAAAATTTGAACATAATCCGCTGAGAAATGTGACCGCCAGAGCGCAGACAAACTATCCACAAAAATATGCCCTTTTACCATATAAGAGGGAACACTGGGGGCAGCATCACCAGAAATTATGGGTGTCTATATTATACCAAGATACACCTCCATACAACGTTTGAAAGAAATCCGTCAAAGAATGTGGCCGTTAGAGCGCATTCACGCCATCCTCCGAAGTATAACCTTTGACCCTTTAAAAGACGGGTCACTGGTGGTAGCGTCACCAAAAGCTATAGATTTTTAGATTCCACCAAGAGACACCTTCATGCAAAATTGAAACAAAATCCGTTGAGAAATGTGACCGCCAGAGCGCACACAAGAGTGCACACAAGACATCTATCCAAATATGACCTTTGACCCTATAAAATACGGAACATTGGAGGCAGCATCACCAAAATCTATAGGCTTCCAGATTATACCAAGAGACACCTTCATGCAAAATTTGAAAGAAATCCGTCAAGGAATGTGGCCGTTAGAGCGCACACAATATTGAGACGCGGCGGCGGCGCGGCGGCGTAACGCTGCTGAATCCAAAGTATCCTCCGGCATTCTTCAGGGGGATACGATTAAAATAAAGTAGCCAGTTCACCGAAGATATCTTGTCAACATAAAGTCTCCTGCAAATAGAAAACTGTTAAAAACAGGCCAATTTCAGGAGCAATGGGGAGCTCAGATATGATGTAGACCTATTTGAAATTTCTTAGGGGATTTTTTTCGCAAATTTTCGCAAATAGCTGAGATGACTGATTGAATGAAACAAAGAAAATAAAAGGAATGAAACTGGTGAGGTAAATAAAAATAATGAAGTGAGTAAAGTCTGTAAAAAATGTAAGACGTTAAGGAGTAAATAAAACAAAATGACTGCAGTATAAGTTAAGTTAATCAAATAAAATGTATGAAATGAGTAAAATTAATAAAACAAAATGAAGTGAGTAAAGTGAATGAAACAAAATAAATGAAGTGAAACTAAACGCAGCTAAGCCAGTGGTCTGGCATTAATAACATGACGCCCAAACCGTCAAAATGTAAAATATTGAACGTATACTTCTGAAATCAGGATTGACGATACTGTTCTTCAGGAAGTCACACATCTCTCACTCTTAGGAGTTACTTTACAATCTAATATGAAGTGGGATCAACAAATTGATCATATAGTTCAAAAAGCTTCGAGGCGATCGTATATGTTATGCATCTTGAAGAAATACAATGCTTCCACGAGGGATTTAGTTATGATCTACAAATCCCATATTCGTCCCATTCTAGAGTATGCCTCCCCCGTTTGGTCTTGTCCAATTGCTAGTGAACAGTCTGAAAGAATTGAGAGAGTGCAGAGGCGTGTGACCAAGATTATTCTTGGTTTCATTCTTCTCTCTCATGATGAAAGGCTTCACTTCAATCAAGAAGAATTGACTTAGATCTGAAATTCGCCAAGACGCTTTTGACGTCCCAACACAGAGACTTACTCCCACCATCTAAAGAGTCCTTGCCAAACTAGGTGCAGGACTAGCCGGTATCAAACTTCGGCTATTCCAACTTTTGTTCGTGTGATTAATAATCTTTAATCCCCCTCTCTCTCTTTCTATCTCTCTCTTCTATCTCCTCCCTCTCTCTCCTATCTCCCTCTCCTATTCCCTCTCCCCCCCTCTCTCTCTCTCTATATATATATCTCTTTCTCCTCCTCTTTGTATTACTACAAATAATCTTTCAATTTGACACTCACTTATATTTTGTATACTGTATCTTTTGACAATATGCTTTTTAATATATCTTTCAGTATCCCGTTTAATTCTAAAATAATTATTTTAATCCTGATGTTTAGGTTTCTATCATTGTCTAAATACGAGATATAATATTCTCTTAATATATTTGTTTGTTAATTGAACATTATGCATCTGTTATCTTTATCTAAACCAGTTTATTAATTTTGACTATCTTGAATTAATTACATTCTTTTGCTTTTTTGTATTTTTATTGTTTGAAATCATTTATTTTGTGTTTGTCTACTTTGTCATACTTATTTTGTATGTATTTATAACTACATTGTAATTCTTTGTTAACATGTTCAGTTTGTTCCTTGGACCTTGAATTTGGTTGTGCCAGTGCAGACTTGGGGGACATGTGTCCCCACTCGAAAGGCCGAAATGAGGAAGGAGAAAAAAAAGACAGAGAGAGGGGAGAGGTAACGTGGCAAGAAAAAAGACAAGTACTCCTCTCACATCTTCCACATATTACATAATTTACTTGTTCTCTCGCATTTTATCCACCAAATTATGATGGTTGCCAACATAATGGTTGCACCCACGCGACGCCACGGGGTGTACAGTGGTGAATTTTACACCTTGAAATCCACTAACACAGACGAAAAGACTAGATGTGCTGCAGTTTTATACATATGTTGACTGTCGGGAGGGTTGCAGGGAACTGGCATGATGCCCGATCGGGTTGTGTACCAAGTCAATTCGGGATCATCGGTTTGTTGTCTGCATCAGTTCCCGAGATAGTGAAATTTTGTAAATTTTTGTCGGTCTGTTGTCGGTCTGCGCGGTGTGACTGTACTATGATGGTATACTATCCTTTGATTTAATATAGTCCACACATACTCAAGTTTGTAGGGCTGGTCAGACCTTGCCGATAGCGACGAGTTTTTTAATTTAACCATACAGCTGCCCTGCTATTAACATACATAAACACACACACCATAGTAAGGTGTACTTTTAATTGGAAATGTAGTTATCGTTGTCGTCTGACTAGCCCATAAACCCGTATCGGGAATGTAGACAAGTTTTGGTCGGGATTCCAGGCTAAATAGTAGAGCTGACAACAGAAGGAACAAAAACTACAACATTTCCATTTCCATGGTATCGCAGGTTTCCGCAGGAAAATTGTCAGACCAGTGTAGACGTGGAATTCCCGAGGTTTAGTTATAAAGACGTCGCTTTGATCACCACATACATTTACCGCAAGCCTTCAATTGTGAATTTTCATTTAAGCTTGTTCAAGCCATGTAACTACACCCACCATTTTGATCTAATGAGATACATCAAATTTCATGGACATAGAAAATATATACTTTGAAAATGGGAGTCAGAGACAGCGCAGCGAACACCCGATTTTATCAAATCTTATTGGATTGTATTTGTCATTTGTGAGCGTTTTGAAAACGGATCTGCATTCATTTACAGAAGGCTTGATCTTTAGTGAGTATGACTTCATTAAAATTTCATTTTGTTTCCGTTAACAAAATCATGGTATGACAGTCTAAATTACTATTTCCAAATGACACTCTGAATGCGTCGTGTAATGGGACACTGTAAGAACTGAAGTGCTACTTTTTCGGGGCACCTGAAATGCTGTTTTAGCACTTGTAGTGTGCTAATTTACCAGCCAAAAAAAATGTGACCGTGGCGCGCCTTGAGAGGCGCTTACGTTACCGATAGACTAACGAATGCTTCTTGCAATCCAATTTTATTAATGGGAGTCAAGTAGATAACATAACTATGTGGTGTCGTAAATTCACTATGTAACAATATGATCTGCTTTAAATCGTACGATGTGAGTTAGTCTAGCGGTAATGCCAGCAATTCTCGATCAACGGACCCTGGTTCGAGGCTCGCCAAAATCACGATTTTTTATGAATGTTTAGCAGTTTAAGGAGTCGGTCCAGCCGCGCTCCCGTGAAAGTGCTGAAATAGCACGCAGTGTGCATTCCAATAGCACTCTGAGTGCAGTCCCTATGCATGCCCTTAAAAGTGCTAAATTCAGCCGTCCTGGTGCTGAAAACAGCACTTAAAGTAGCTATTCAAAGAAAATCACAAATATGGCAATTAATGTATCACTAGAAACTGGGAAGCTTACAGATGGCAATCGTATAAGTTTTATGTGAACTGCGTATCTGATGATTATAAAAACAACACAAATAAAAGCTCTTCTCAGCATCTGGAATATCCGAGGGTTCGCGAGAAATATAGCGATGTTTTGATGTCGTCACACTCGGGATCGATCCTGCTTAAGCAGACGACGTCCTATAATGAATGAACGTAATTGCAATGCAATTATTTATCAAATTATAAAGAGTTTGGTGTATTTAAACATGACCTTATTTCACACCATTATAAAGGGAAAGTGAAACTGATTCTGATAGCTAAAACCGTTTGATTGTAAATACACAGGAGAAGGGTCAATGATCAATGAAATAAATCCCACTTTCAAATTGAAAAGCCCTCCGAATAATAGCAGGATGGTATTCGTTCCCTCTTGAAACGCCGAACATGCCCCGGTGCAAGCAGCTGAAAATACAATGGCGTCTTATTTTGTTTACAAGTGACTGATTCCTTTATTTTTTTAACGCTGTATTTTTCATCAAAATAATACCATACACGAAGTTAAGAGTGAGGCAACAGACTAACATTAAGACTGACGCTAGTGAAGGAAGAGAAATAAGTGAAGAGGAGATGACAAAATAGGCTCTGAAACTGTGTAGGATGTTATAATAATATAATAATAATAATAACGCGATGCTTATATAGCGCATATCACTGCCATTGCGTCTCTATGCGCTTAATAATAAATATTATTACCCCGGTCATTGGATTCTGGCATGCCCGCACACAATGTATGCACATTCTCCACTCCCTGGGGAGCATTCCAGCAGTGGGCAGTACAGTGACGCTCACATGCTAAGCAAAGGACATTACCTTTCGCCATCCTACCGGGTACCCATTTAACACCTGGGTGGAGAGTGGCAAATGTAGATTAACGTCTTGCCAAAGGACGCTAGTGCTGCGGTGGGATTCGAACCCCGGACCTCGTGGTTCACAGTCCGGGGACTTATCCACTGATCCACAACACCTCTATGTTATGGGACATCGTCTGCTTAGAAAGGACTGGTCCATGGTATGTCGTCACATATCTCAGCAGCGTTCGAGGAGCTCTTCAGCTGCTATATCGGGGGCTGTATTTTACCGTTTCATAATTGATAATAATCATTACTTCAAATGTTTCCAAGCGTTGATTTTGGATAACCTTGTTTAATTTATGCCATCTATGCAATAATAAAGTATTAAGCCAATATTTAAAATCATTAAAGTTCTACTTTAAGTTTTTAGAGTGGAGGAGCAGGGGCGGCGGAATGTTTTTCAGACGGGGGGGGGGGGGGGGGGGAGAGGCAACGCCACAGATTTTTAAAAACATAAACCTACTTTGACTGTGTTTTCAAGCACATACTGCGACTCTTTTTCAGATTCAGATTTCAGATTTAGATTTTATTCCATTACAGTTTCATTTTGCAAAGTATATAACAATAACTATTTCAATTCAATTCAATTTATTTCCACCATTTAAAAATGCAAGATTACATGGCATCACATTTACATTGCACAACAAAATAAATGGTTTTGACCCTAAAGAAGCAGTGATCTGCTTATAAGCAGGGCCCCTATTAACAGTACAAGAAAAACAAGCAAGTAGTATCAAAGGGAGATAATATAACACACACACACACGCACATATAAATAAACAATGTTCAAAGTCATAGAAGAAATAGAAAGGGAAGCAAAAGAAGTGATATAAGTAGAAAAAGAGTTACTCAGTCATGGATAGAAGTTGATTAAATATATATTTCTTATACAATAATTTAAATCTTGTAATTGTAGAACTGGATCTTATATTGCAATCTAGACTGTTCCATTCACGTACCCCAACAGAAGATAAAGAGTTATAGAGCAAGGTTGAAAGACAAAGAGGAATATGTGAATGTTTGCTTTGTCGAGTTGGGTAATTATGAACAGATGAATTTTTTTGGAACATATTGAGAAAAACAGATGGCAAAAGACTTTTGTGAAATTTAAACATAAATATGGATGTGTTAAGCTTTATCAAGTAAAAAACAGGAATAATTTTCAATTAAAAAAAAAAGGGGTATACTTGGTGACAAATAATGGTTGTTTGTAATTAATCGAGCTATTCGTTTCTGTAACTTATGCATCTTGTCTAATTTTGTTTTATAGGTATTCCCCCAAATAATGTTACAGTAGTTTAAGTAGGGAAGAATAGTTGAATTATAGATTTTTATCAATATGTTCCTTGGGAGAATATTTTTTAACTTTTACAAGACACCAGTACTACGAGATATTTTAGAACAAACATATTCAATATGACATTTCCAATCAAGACTCTCTTCAATGTGAGTACCTAGAAAAAATACACTTTGTTTTCGTTCAATATCAACATTTTCTATTTTAATAGAAATAGGAATTTTCTTTTTCTTCGTGTGAAAAAAAACATATTTTGGTTTGTCAGCTCTATCGTGTAATTAACAATATAGAAAATGATTGAAAATAAAACTAAGTGAAAAACGGACAATTGTGTCAGTTCTTGTGTTTTGGTAATGTATTGTCATACACCTTCCTTCTGACAAAGTTTGGCGCATATGTTAGATGGGTTGAAATCGACCCGACTTTTGGGACCTTTTGTGGGCTCTGTGGTCAAACACAGCGGCTTCTTTCGAGCTGACAAGCTTCTTGTGAATGACATGGATGGTCTAAGTAAATTTAAGGGTTCAAATCTCATGTGTAAAACGGGGTGACTATTTCGGGACATGCACCTGGCTTATAAGACATGTAATGGTGAAAATTGAGGAACTGGGTTTCATACATTTAATTATATAGGTTTTCTCTGCCTATTTCGCACTTTTGTCAGTCGATTCGATAAAACGTTAATTCAATTTAGTAAAAACACATCGTTTACCGCCACTTCTGTCCTTCCATAGTGTAGTTAAGTCATTCAATTTAGCGTTTTGAGCAAGCCAGTTTGCTTTTGTATCATTCAAATTAATTCAGTGCATTCTATAAGCACGTTTATAGGAATCATTCAAATTCATCTCAACTGTCGAAAAGACTCCTTGGACATTCAAATTCACAAGTGGGCAGTCAAATTCGGAACATGTTCATTCAATTTAAAACACAAGTAATTAACCCCCCTGTTTTTGTTCATAATTATTTCCGTCGGGTAATTTCCCCCTAAAATTTGGCCGACTCCCCTCCCTTACAAAAAACCCCAAATAAAATGAAACAATTATGGCAATGCCCGTACGGGAAGAGAAGATAAGGAGTGTTTACCTGTATGAAATGTCATATAGACTATTCATATAACCATAAGGTGACACTGACATTAGGCCTGTATGCATTGTTATGAACGCAACCATGGGAATTGCTCACGTCCTAAATTAACTTTTCTGTTCCTTTCGCAATGCCCGAAAGGGTGAACTTTATTCCGGTAGATGTTGCGCAATTTAGACCAAGATTAATTGTAAACAATGTTTCTATTTCAGCTCTTGCGATTTATGGTTGGCCTTTGCGAGACGACGACCAATAATTTTTGGTGTCGATCCGTGATAAGTGGGCAAAGTTAACTTACGCTGCAAGTATGCCAAATGCTAATACTTCTCAATACTATTCTTTCAATATAATTGTCCGAAATACCTGTACTAGGGGGTTTGTTCTACCAGGTAAAAAAAAGGCATTTGACACTTCTGATCGCTATTAATATTGATATATTAATATATCTATAAAGTGTCATGTAAAAGGTCTTTTGCAGAGCATAATGCGGTAGACAGTGGCGGATCCTGGGGAAGGGAGGTGAACGCGGGGGGGGGGGGGGGGAGGAGGGGCGTACCCCACTTACAAATTTTAGCCACGTGAAAACGTGATAACATTTGAAAAAAAAATGTGTGCTTACTTGACAGAGATTTTAAAAATGAAATTGGCACATAAAACTTTGACGCTCCTTCTCACTGAAAAATATAATAATAAATTATTATTTGGTTGTCAATTTTATTTCTCCGTAGTTTTGCTCCCCACCAGCCTTTTACAGGTTCCACCACTTGGTGTAGGTACTACTGGAACTAATTTAAACAAAAAATCTTGTTTCCTCTATTGTTTATGTGTGCTTGGGTGTGTGCGTTGGTGTGAGCTTGTGAGTGGTTTTACATAGATAGTCTTGTGGGGTATACAGAGAACAAAAGAGCACAATGATGCCCTTTATTCCGTCATGCTTGTGGGGTACAAAATACAATAGGAGAAGTACTTGTGGGGTACAAAACACAATAGGAGAAATGAATAGAGTTCCCCACAAGTCCATGTATGTGAATGCGTGTGTGGGCGTGTGTGTTCGGGGTAGTGGCGGAATCCTCATTGTGGAGGAGGGGGGGGGGGGGGGGCAAACTGAGAGAGAGGAAATTTACCTACTGAAACTTGAATAGGAATTTCAGTCAGCAGCCAAACATTTTGTTTAAATTCTTCACAGTTCAATGTAGCAAACTGCTACACATGTATGAGATGGGATTGAAAAAAGATTTGAAAATGGGAATCAGAGACAGCGCAGTGAACACCCGATTTTTATCAGATCTTCAGATCTTAGTGGACTGTATTGGTCATATATGAGCGTTTTGAAAACGGATCTGCATTCATTTACAGAAGGCTTGATCTTTAGTGAGTATGACTACATTAAATTTCATTTTGTTTCCGTTAACAAAATCATGGTATGACAGTCTAAATTACTATATCTAAATGACACTCTGAATGCATCGTGTAATGGAAGGAGCAGGGGCGGCGGAATGTTTATCAGAGGAGGGGGGGGGGGGGGGGGAGAGGCAAAATTACATTTTCATTTTATATAACAATAACTATCGTGCAATGAACAATATGTGACTCTCCACCACAAAACGATCAATAAGTCGAAAATTTGAACAGTTCAAAACACAGTTTGAAAGCTTAGATTCTAAGCTTTAAAATGATATTTAACTTGTCTTGTATGGACTAAGCAACCCTTGTAAATTACAATGAGAATGTAAAGTGTCAGAAACGTGTCAGACACGCTTATGACGGACAATTTTGTCAGTTTATGTGTTTTGGTAATGTATTGTCATACACCTTCCTTCTCACAAAGTTTGGCGCATATGTTAGATTGGTTGAAGTCGACCTGACTTTTGGGACCTTTTTTTTTGGGGGGGGGGGGGGGGGGGGCTCTGGGATCAAACCCGGCGGCTTCGTTCGAGCTGACAAGCTTCTTGTGAATGACATGGATGGTCTAAGTATATTTAAGGTTCAAATCTCATATGTAAAACGGGGTGACTATTTCGGGACAGGCTCCTGGCCTATAAGGACATGTAATGGTGAAAATTGAGGAACTGGGATTCATACATTTAATAATATAGGTTTTCCCTGCCTATTTCGCACTTTTTTCAGTCAATTTAATAAAACGTTAATTCGTTAATTCAGTAAAAAACATCGTTTACCGCCACTTCTGTCCTTCCATAGTTGTATTTAAGTCATTCAATTTAGTGTTTTGAGCAAGCCAGTTTGCTTTTGTATCATTCAAATTCATCTCAACTGTCGAAAAGACTCCTTGGGCATTCAAATTCACAAGTGGGCAGTCAAATTCGGAACATGTTCATTCAATTTAACACACATTAAATAATTAACCCCCTGTTTTTGTTCATAATTTTTTCCACGGGTAATTTTCCCCTAAACTTTGGTCCGACACCCCTCCCTTACCAAAAAACCCCAAACAATGAAACAATTATGGCAATGCCCCTACGTGAAGAGAAGATAGGGAGCGTTTACCTTTATGAAATGTCATATAGACTATTCATATAGTATATATTATAATATATAATATATATAATATATATAATATAATATATATATTCATATATTCATAACTTATTAGCATAAGGTGACATTGACATTAGGCCTGTAACTGCATTGATATGAAAGCAACCATTGGAATTGCTCACGTCCTAAATGAACTTTTGTTCTCATTTCGCAATGCCCGAAAGGGTGAACTTTATTCCAGTAGATGTTGCCCAATTTAAACCAACATTATTTGTAAACAGCGTTTCTATTTCAGCTCTTCCGATTTATGGTTGGCCTTTGCGAGAGGATGACCAATATTTTTTTTGTCGATCCATGATAAGTGGACAAAGTTAACTGACACTGCAAGTATGCCAAATGCTAATACTTCTCAATATTATTCTTTCAATATAATTGCCCGAAATACCTGTACTAGGGGATTTGTTCTACCAGGTTAAAAAATGGCTTTTGACACTTCTGATCGCTATAAATATTGATCCATATCTATAAACTGTCATGTAAAAGGTGTTTTGCATAGCATAATGCGGTTGACAGTGGCGGATCCAGGGCAGTGAACGCGGGAGGGGGGGGGGGGGGAGGACGTACCCCACTAATAATTTTAGCCACGTGAAAACGTGATGATATTTGAAAAAAAAAAATGTGTGCTCCTTGTCAGAGATTTTAAAAATGAATTGGCACATAAAAGGGGAATGTAGTCTTTAGCGAATTCCTGCTCTCATAATATATATATAAATATATATATCCATGGTGTACCTGCTCAATCCGACCTTAGGTTTCGTGCCTCTCTCAAGACACTCCTCAGGGATTATCCCTGAGGAGTGTCTTGAGAGAGGCACGAAACCTAAGGTCGGATTGAGCAGGTACACCATGGATTAATATGCTCTGCTGTAAGGCATAGAGCACTCTTTGGAAGTACTCAATATTTCAACTTTCGTATATATAAATATATATATATATAAAAGAGCAAAACTTGTAGCGGCTATTCGCTACCAGTATATGTGTGTGACGGAGGATAGCGGTTATACTCGCTATTCGCTACTAGTATAGGAGGGAGGATAGCGGTTATACTCGCTATTCGCTACCAGTATATAACGATGTAGGAGGGAAGATAGCGGTTATATTCGCTATTCGCTACCAGTATTATAACTGTGTTGGGGGAATATAGCGGTTATACTCGCTCATTCGCTACCAGCCTATAATTATGTTAGGAGGGAGGATAGCGCTTATACTCGCTATACGTTGCCAGTATATATTTGTAAGAGGGAAGATAGCCGTTATACTCGCTACTCGCTGCCAGTATATATATAATAATGTAGGAGCGTTGGTAGCGGTTATACTCGCTATTCGGTGACAGTATATAAGTGTGTGACTGAGGATAGCGGTTTTACTCGCTATTCGCTACCATTATATAGAATTATGCACGAAGAACGATAGCGGTTATAAGCGCTATTCTTGGAGGACAATTTCTGCAAAAGGTGCGTGTTTTGATTATCTCGCGGTACTGGACTCCCAGTGACCATATGGGAATAGGCCATGGTTGCACTTTTGCCGGCAGCCCGGGGAGGAGGGGGTTGACAGCCCCTAACTCGGCCCATTATGCTGTTACGATTACTAATGAACAAGAATACTCCCAGGGTGATCCGAGGGGGAGAGCGGAAGAATTACCCAAGCGGTCTGATCAGATGGATATAAGGACTAGGCTTCGCCCCAGGACTACGATTTTGCCTTACCGGGTAGCCTGCGTACCGTGTAGAAGACAAATTGACACCATCAAGGGTCTGAAGATTCACCAGGCGAAGGTAGGCTGCACCAGGAGAGGGATACCTCAGCAGCCTAGGAGCCAGCAATGGGATAAGCACCGCAGTGAAGACAATTCATGTGAGGCGTATGGAGATAGTGACCCACAGCGTCGCCGACTCCAATGCTGCATCCCACGACCTGAAAAGTAGCAGGAGCAGACGTCCTAAGGTGAAATGGCCTACTTCAATCACTAAGGACAAGTGGGAGGTCATGGACGAGCAGTTAGATAAGACACTGCTCAAATCAATGAAGGGAAGCGCTGAAGAGAGGTTAAGCTCCATGAGGGAAACAATCTACCACACTGGGAGTAATATGCCGAAAGATTTGTTTACAAATTAAAAATCTACCAGTATGTAGTTGAAAACTTTGGGAATGCAGGCAGAAAGCTGCAGACGGCCAAGCCGAAGCTGAGTAGCAGGCAGCAGGAAATTCACGATATACGGCAAGCATTATGAGGCCTACAGAGGAGGTGGAAGGAGACAAAGAGGAATAATACTGTGGAAATGGAAGCTTTGGATGAGCTGAGAGGAGACCAGAGAAAGAGATTGAAAGCCCTGTCGAAAACAGAGAGGTTAACGAGGAAAATGAAAGGACGGGCTAGGCAGCTAAAGAAGTTTTATGACGATCCTTTCGCATTTACAAAGGCTCTTTTTAATCCAGGAAGATCCGGTGAGTTAAACGTAGCCCGAGATGACTATACCAGGCGCAAGTGCAGCACGAATTTCACCTTCCTCCTCTAAATCAGACAGTTGTTCTTCAACATCAGACAATGAATGTTCATATCTATCATCCTCACTATCACTCCCTGACAAATTATCCATGATCATCCTCAGAAAATGACTCAGACAGAGCACAATTGGATAGAGAATTTTCGCGAACCGACGTAGAAAGCCTATACGGTTATGCATTACTTTCACTGTCCAGTTGGCTTTGTGTTCTACCGATGACGTCAAGCGGATTACGTAATCGTCAACCCGAATTGTCAACAATTTCGGGGGGCGTTCCCAAATCGTTTAGTTTTCCTCATTTTACTTTTGACCGACTTAAAATTGCGGGAATCCACTGTCAGATTCGAATTCACTATGATCATCATAAAAGTGAAATTAGAGGCCGTTCTGTGTCACGGGACCTTTAAAGTAGAACGTTAATGATTTTAAATATTGGCTTAATACTTATTATTGCATAGATGGCATAAATTAAACAAGGTTATCCAAATTCAACGCTTGGAAACATTTGAAGTAATGATTATTATCAATTATAAAACGGTAAAATACAGCCCCCGATATAGCAGCTGAAGAGCTCCTCGAACGCTGCTGAGATATGTGACGACACACCCTGGACCAGTCCTGTCTAAGCAGACGATGTCCCATAACATCTTACACATTTTTCAGAGCCTATTTTGTCATCTCCTCTTCACTTATTTCTCTTCCTTCACTAGCGTCATTCTTAATGTTAGTCTGTTGCCTCACTCTTAACTTCGTGTATGGTATTATTTTGATGAAAAATGCAGCGTTAAAAAAATAAAGGAATTAGTCACTTGTAAACAAAATAAGACGCCATTGTATTTTCAGCTGCCTGCACCGGGGCATGTTCGGCGTTTCAAGAGGGAACGAATACCATCCTGCTATTATTCGGAGGGCTTTTCAATTTGAAAGTGGGGTTTATTTCATTGATCATTGACCCTTCTCCTGTGTATTTACAATCAAACGGTTTTAGCTATCAGAATCAGTTTCACTTTCCCTTTATAATGGTGTGAAATAAGGTCATGTAAATAAACCAAACTCTTTATAATTTGATAAATAATTGCATTGCAATTACGTTCATTCATTATAGGACGTCGTCTGCTTAAGCAGGATCGATCCCGAGTGTGACGACATCAAAACATCGCTATATTTCTGGCGAATCCTCGGATATGCCAGATGCTGAGAAGAGCTTTTATTTGTGTTGTTTTTATAATCACCAGATACGCAGTTGACATAAAACTTATACGATTGCCATCTGTAAGCTTCCCAGTTTCTAGTGATACATTAATTGCCATATTTGTGATTTTCTTTGAATATCTACTTTAATGATAAAGTGGTTAATTTCTTCCCGAAAAAAATCTCAGGATTCATGAGATTTTACAGGATGAAAGATTTGGCCACAAAAGGATCTAGATGAATCCTGCTTGTTTGCTCATTAGCATACAGACCTGCCGACTGACTGTCCCCGCCGGAAGTGATACACCTGTCACACTGTCAAACAGTCACTTTGGCGAGCGAGTATTGACAAAACCTTGTCATTTGAATGAATACAATTTGATTGTTCCTTCTATGGCTGTTCTGGGTCCCGTTTCATAAAACTTGATATCTATGACAAGTTACAATAACAATTATAAGCTACTGAAATACTGGCATCTGATTGGCTGAGAGCAAATTTGTCATAGATATTTGCCAGTTGTTATTGATAATAAGTTTTATGAAACGGGGCCCTAGTCTCGGTCTCGTCTTTATCACTGGTGTAGGCCTGTAAATTAAATGGTGAACAGTAGCGTAGAATTGCAGCTGCACCATCGGCATTTGCAGGCCGGGTCTAAAGCCAATCTGGAATGATAAAAACATAACAGTGAATTCTACATTGAGCCTGTTGAGAGCAATGGTTACATCAGTCTTTATGTACTGATGTGAAACGTAGACGCTGAATGCACAGAATTAGATGAATTTTATTAGAAAGCTACTACATATCCACTACACTACAACAAGGAAGTGAGTGAGTTAAGGAAGTTATACGAACAAGAATACCTCAGCACAATTTTTCAGCAGTGTGATCATGTAAATTAGACGGAAGAATAGCTTGGCAAACACCATCTAACAAGGAAGACTATTAGCAGAAGAGATGCAGACCAACTCAGACCTAGGCCCCGTAACACGAAGGTTTTCAATCAATTGCAAATTTGAAACAACGATTCTGATCGGTTAATGGTCAGCCTTTTTGAACAGTATAATGCATGTAATGACTTGATTTACCAGAGCCATTTTGCAATTGCAAACTTTGTGTTACAAGGACCTGGATAGATAACATCAAGCAGACGGTGGACAGGGATGTCACATTGTCGTTACATTGGCCCTCATGTTTGGTAGACAGAGGGACAGAGGTTGTGTGAGGGGACATATCGTCTTCTTTTCAAATGATATGATCTATATTATTTAGATGTTGACATACACACTTTGGGAGATATGTTATGAATTATATCTCTTGTTAAATATTACCCATTTAATACATTCATGATTTCATGTAGATAAAACGAAAAGCTATAAATGCTAAAGCTTTGTGTATACATTGCCTAGATATGTATGTGTAACTCACAATACCTTTGATGTACTATCCCAGACTATTATGATTTGACTGTTCCTATTTTTCATTGTATTATTTTTGTATTTACCTTCCATTTGACATATTATAAGTTATACTTCTGTTATACGCTCTAAATATCTATGTATACTTTTGTGATATAAATGTATAATGTGTACAATATTGCCTATTATTTGTTAATGAACAGAATATTGATGTAAATCAGTGATGTTCAAAAAATAAAATACAAATACAAAAACAAATTCTATCCTATCTCACTTTCTTTCTATCTCCTTTTCATCTTCTTAGTTTTGATTCGCACCGTTGGATTGGGGGGGGGGGGGGGGGTCACGTACCCCTCGACCCCTGTAGATAGATAAAGAATCATCAAAATGATAAGAATTTTATTCAGTGTTACTGAATATAACACACAGTGAAAAGCACACAGAACAATTAATGTACGTGTACATGTATAACACAGACATGTGGCATGAAATATTGGTCCAAATATTTCAGCCATTTCTAGTCATATTTCGAATATATATATTTCAAGCCTTTGAAGAGCAACCCTTGACGTGTGACATTGCTATAATGATATTTACCGCATAGGAATAAAAAAAAATGCAAAAGTATATGAATTATTTTCCTCCTTAACCATAATAAAATCTGCGCTCTTTAAATCTATAGATTTGAAAGGTGACCAAGATGTGGAATAACGAAGAGATTTATGACAGTGAAGATGACATAAGGCACACTGTGTCTCGTCCAGACATAAGAGATGACAATGGGAGGGGTAGACAGATGGGAAGTCCTGATAGGGCAGACTGGAGAGGTCAGTATAGAAGAGAAGGAAGTCGAGATAGGGGAGACTGGGGAAGACAGAACGGAATGGATGGAAGCAATGATAGGGGAGACTGGAGAGGACAGAACAGAAAGGAAGGAAGTCCTGATAGGGCAGACTGGAGAGGTCAGTATAGAAGAGAAGGAAGTCGAGATAGGGGAGACTGGGGAAGACAGAACGGAATGGATGGAGGCAATGATAGGGGAGACTGGAGAAGACAGAACAGAAAGGAAGGAAGTCCTGATAGGGCAGACTGGAGAGGTCAGTATAGAAGAGAAGGAAGTCGAGATAGGGGAGACTGGAAAGGACAGAACGGAAGGGATGGAAGCAATGATAGGGGAGACTGGAGAAGACAGAACAGGAAGGAAGGAAGTCCTGATAGGGCAGACTGGAAAGGTCAGTATAGAAGAGAAGGAAGTCGAGATAGGGGAGACTGGAGAGGACAGAACAGAAAGGAAGTAAGCCGTGATACAGACGGAAGAGGTATGAGAGGAAAGGGGTTGGGGAGATATGGAGGAAACGACCGAGGAGGTGACAGAGGAGGCCATTTCCGCCACCCCTACGTCGCTAGGCAACAAGATCAAGCAGATCGAATGCGAGCTGGACAGCGGGATGGATCCGCAACAGGCCGAGGTCAGAGAGGGGGCCACACGGATCAGAACACAGCTAGAATAGGTGGCTATCGAACACAAGAACAAACAAGGTGCAGTACCAAGATAGGTTTCTTTTCATTCTATGTTTCCATAGACCTGTATGAATCTATAACCTTCTACGCAATGAAATGGAATGATATAGACACAGTGATATCTCTAATATCCATATAGATATATAATAAGAGGTCAATCCATTACACCGCAGAGTTTCAACTGTTGATCACAGGAGACTGTATGGTAAAGCGCCATAAATTTCAGTGTTACCACTTTGCAGCAATTTGATAAATGTCTTGTTATTAAGATCATGTTTTTTTAAATGAAAGTTGTTTTATAATTAGAAGAAATCATACCATAACTATCAATAACTGTAACTTAACAAGGGAAGATAACAAAAACAAAGATTACTTATGACGTGTAACTCAATAAAAATAGGTCATATCGGTGCTTTTCCTACACTGCAGATATGGACAGACCCAATGCAAATACGGGAAGAGCCAAGGTAACTTCAGGCCACTAAGTTCCGGACTTCTGATCGATATACTTGAAAAGGATCCTTCCGAGGCCGCAACAGAGCTAGGGTCTCTGAAAGGAAATCTTAAAGCCGGTCTCAACGAAGACTCTATGGATGAGGAGAAACAACATCAATTTTGGAAAGCCCTAGCTTTTGTTTGCGGAGCTCTCGGCGCAGAACAAACAGTGATCATGTTACTGACAATGGCCTTGGACTCCAAGCTCTTTACTCGGCATTTACCCAGTTTTCTGACCAAACTAAGGCGTTCAGGAGTGAATATTGGCGAAAGAGTTTCCATCCTTTTGAAAAATGTAATCACTGTCCTCCTCTCAGCAATGCAAAGTTTGCCAAGCCGTGCTTCAGATCTTAAAGTTGCTGTCACACTCATATCTGATGCTTTAACCGACATGGACGGAGACAACAAGCGTGACGAGATTATTGAGTCGACCAAATCGCTGAATAATTACATAGACGATATCGAAAAAGAAAGGGAGAGAAAACGACAAGTTGATCGCATTTCTAAGAACCCACCCCCTGACGACTTCCGCCAGCAAGATACTCTTCCCACAGTGAAGGAATTGCAATCTGGTTATCAACCATTTCTTCGTCCTCATGTAACAAGAGGTGTGTATGCCGATGCAGACCACTACCTAGATGTTCAGTTCCGACTCCTTAAGGAAGATTTCATCTACCCTCTCCGCAACGGATTATCAGAGTACCTTACTTTCAAGAAGGCCAATCCTAACAGAAGGGCCAAAATCCAAGATCTGCGAATCTACGAAGACACTCACTACATAAAATCTGTTCATGATTTCTCTGGAATATCACATGTCATGGCTTTCAAGAAGTTACCGGGTGTCCGATGGAATTCGACCAAACGGCTGATGTACGGATCATTACTCATGCTGTCATCAGATGATTTCAAGTCCTACATATTTGCCACAGTTGCCAAACGGGACGTAAAAGATCTCGAAGAGGGATTGGTAGCCATATCCCTGGTCAATAAAGGAGATGCATCATGTCTACTTAGACAGAAATATGTGATGGCAGAGTCATCTGTATTCTTTGAAGCATATCGCCCGGTTCTTCTGGGCCTTCAGCGAATGTCGGGTCCATGTTTGCCGTTTTCCAGATACACATTGAGCATGTGCCACGATGTAAAGGCCCCTGAGTATCTGCGAGACCAGATGATCATTGAAGATGGTAGAACGTTCATCGAACCGTGTACAATCGATATCTCACCACTGATTAAACCTTCCCGAGAATGTCCTGTACCTATAATTGAGGAGTCTGGTCAAGTGAAGAAAACCCCAGTCCAATCTTACTTGTGTGTTACACAAATCATGCACTAGATCAATTTCTGGAGGGAATTTTGACATTTCACAGCGATGGCATTGTAAGGGTTGGTAGTCGTAGCAAGAGCGAAAAGTTACAATACTTTAATCTTAATCGCCTGGTCGGTCGGAGGGAACTACACGATGAAGAGTACGTGCAGCGTAGAGTACACCATGTTAAGACAGAAGTTGAGGCGACAAAGAGGCTTGTTGAGAGAACTCAAGCTAGGATAGAGGGTGCAAGAAATGGGATCATCGACGAGTACGAATTAGGCCCGTTTATACCGTATCCGCATTACTACAGCCTCCTGCGTCTCTCTCACATGAAACAGCTAAACTCGTGGCTTGTAGAATGGCTCCTCTGTGAACGTCAGTATGACAGGGATTGGAACCAGCATGACAAACAGGATCCAGTAGAACAGAGGAATAACGTGCAAAAAGATGAGAGGGAAGAAGGTACAAATCATGATCTTGTGGCAAATGAAGCAACAATCGGTGTAGAATATCAAAGAAATGCCATCGAGTCTGAAAGGATGATTGATGACGAATATGATGAGGAAGATTCCGATGAGGATGGCGATAAAGATTACTCATTCCCTGGTTTTGACTTAAATGATCTGGACAAAGCAGAGCATGGCATCTTGAGCAGGTTCATCCAGAGGAAGATGTTAGGCAAAGATGTCCTCGATCCGCGTGTTCTTCATTTAATCATCGATGTTTGGATTATGCATCCCAATGACAGATGGGCCCTCTACCATAGGTGGCTAAAGAACTACCTCGCTCATCTGAGGGAGAAACTAACTACTTATGAACTAAAATTCAAGCAACTTTGTGGTCAGCTAAATGAGGCCAAATATGTAGAGAAATACCACGTCCTTCGAGAGGCAACTGTCATTGGTATGACTACAACTGGAGCAGCTAATCACCAGCATGTTTTACAGAGAGTCCGCCCAAAGATCGTAGTTGTAGAGGAAGCAGCTGAGGTACTGGAGGCACACATTATTACGGCACTGAATCCATCATGTCAACAGCTCATTCTCATTGGAGATCATCAACAGCTTAGACCGAAACCGAACGTGTATCTGCTTGCAAAGAAGTATCACTGTCAAACAGTCACTTTGGCGAGCGAGTATTGACAAAACCTTGTCATTTGAATGAATACAATTTGATTATTCCTTCTATGGCTGTTCTGGGTCCCGTTTCATAAAACTTGATATCTATGACAAGTTACAATAACAATTATAAGCTACTGAAATACTGGCATCTGATTGGCTGAGAGCAAATTTGTCATAGATATTTGCCAGTTGTTATTGATAATAAGTTTTATGAAACGAGGCCCTGGTCTCGGTCTCGTCTTTATCACTGGTGTAGGCCTGTAAATTAAATGGTGAACAGTAGCGTAGAATTGCAGCTGCACCATCGGCATTTGCAGGCCGGGTCTAAAGCCAATCTGGAATGATAAAAACATAACAATGAATTATAGATTGAGCCTGTTGAGAGCAATGGTTACATCAGTCTTTATGTACTGATGTGAAACGTAGACACTGAATGCATAGAATTAGATTAATTGTATGAGAAAACTACTACATATCTACTACACTACTAACAAGGAAGTGAGAGAGTTAAGGAAAGTTATACGAACAAGAATACCTCAGCACAATTTTTCAGCAGTGTGATCATGTAAATTAGACGGAAGAATAGCTTGGCAAACACCATCTAACAAGGAAGACTATTAGCAGAAGAGATGCAGACCAACTCAGACCTAGGCCCCGTAACACGAAGGTTTTCAATCAATTGCAAATTTGAAACAACGATTCTGATCGGTTAATGGTCAGCCTTTTTGAACAGTATAATGCATGTAATGACTTGATTTACCAGAGCCATTTTGGAATTGCAAACTTTTGTGTTACAAGGACCTGGATAGATAACATCAAGCAGACGGTGGACAGGGATGTCACATTGTCGTTACATTGGCCCTCATGTTTGGTAGACAGAGGGACAGAGGTTGTGTGAGGGGACATATCGTCTTCTTTTCAAATGATATGATCTATATTATTTAGATGTTGACATACACACTTTGGGAGATATGTTATGAATTATATCTCTTGTTAAATACTACCTATTTAATATATTCATGATTTCATGTAGATAAAACGAAAAGACTATAAATGCTAAAGCTTTGTGTATACATTTCCTAGATATGTATGTGTAACTCACAATACCTTTGATGTACTATCCCAGACTATTATGATTTGACTGTTCCTATTTTTCATTGTATTATTTTTGTATTTACCTTCCATTTGACATATTATAAGTTATACTTCTGTTATACGCTCTAAATATCTATGTATACTTTTGTGATATAAATGTATAATGTGTACAATATTGCCTATTATTTGTTAATGAACAGAATATTGATGTAAATCAGTGATGTTCAAAAAATAAAATACAAATACAAAAACAAATTCTATCCTATCTCACTTTCTTTCTATCTCCTTTTCATCTTCTTAGTTTTGATTCGCACCGTTGGATTGGGGGGGGGGGGGGGGGTCACGTACCCCTCGACCCCTGTAGATAAATAAAGAATCATGAAAATGATAAGAATTTTATTCAGTGTTACTGAATATAACACACAGTGAAAAGCACACAGAACAATTAATGTACGTGTACATGTATAACACAGACATGTGGCATGAAATATTGGTCCAAATATTTCAGCCATTTCTAGTCATATTTCGAATATATATATTTCAAGCCTTTGAAGAGCAACCCTTGACGCGTGACATTGCCATAATGATATTCTACCGCATAGGAATAAAACAAAATGCAAAAGTATATGAATTATTTTCCTCCTTAACCATAATAAAATCTGCGCTCTTTAAATCTATAGATTTGAAAGGTGACCAAGATGTGGAATAACGAAGAGATTTATGACAGTGAAGATGACATAAGGCACACTGTGTCTCGTCCAGACATAAGAGATGACAATGGGAGGAGTAGACAGATGGGAAGTCCTGATAGGGCAGACTGGAGAGGTCAGTATAGAAGAGAAGGAAGTCGAGATAGGGGAGACTGGGGAGGACAGAACGGAAGGGATGGAAACAATGATAGGGGAGACTGGAGAAGACAGAACAGAAAGGAAGGAAGTCCTGATAGGGCAGACTGGAGAGGTCAGTATAGAAGAGAAGGAAGTCGAGATAGGGGAGACTGGAAAGGACAGAACGGAAGGGATGGAAACAATGATAGGGGAGACTGGAGAAGACAGAACAGAAAGGAAGGAAGTCCTGATAGGGCAGACTGGAGAGGTCAGTATAGAAGAGAAGGAAGTCGAGATAGGGGAGACTGGAAAGGACAGAACGGAAGGGATGGAAGCAATGATAGGGGAGACTGGAGAAGACAGAACAGGAAGGAAGGAAGTCCTGATAGGGCAGACTGGAAAGGTCAGTATAGAAGAGAAGGAAGTCGAGATAGGGGAGACTGGAGAGGACAGAACAGAAAGGAAGTAAGCCGTGATACAGACGGAAGAGGTATGAGAGGAAAGGGGTTGGGGAGATATGGAGGAAACGACCGAGGAGGTGACAGAGGAGGCCATTTCCGCCACCCCTACGTCGCTAGGCAACAATATCATGCAGATGGACTGCAAGCTGGACAGCACGATGGATCCGCAACAGACCGAGGTTAGAGAGGGGGCCACACGGATCAGAACACAGCTAGAATAGGTGGCTATCGAACACAAGAACAAACAAGGTGCAGTACCAAGATAGGTTTCTTTTCATTCTATGTTTCCATAGACCTGTATGAATCTATAACCTTCTACGCAATGAAATGGAATGATATAGACACAGTGATATCTCTAATATCCATATAGATATATAATAAGAGGTCAATCCATTACACCGCAGAGTTTCAACTGTTGATCACAGGAGACTGTATGGTAAAGCGCCATAAATTTCAGTGTTACCACTTTGCAGCAATTTGATAAATGTCTTGTTATTAAGATCATGTTTTTTTAAATGAAAGTTGTTTTATAATTAGAAGAAATCATACCATAACTATCAATAACTGTAACTTAACAAGGGAAGATAACAAAAACAAAGATTACTTATGACGTGTAACTCAATAAAAATAGGTCATATCGGTGCTTTTCCTACATTGCAGATATGGACAAGTCCAAGGCAAATATGGGAAGAGCCAAGGTAACTTCAGGCCACTAAGTTCCGGACTTCTGATCGATATACTTGAAAAGGATCCTTCCGAGGCCGCAACAGAGCTAGGGTCTCTGAAAGGAAATCTTAAAGCCGGTCTCAACGAAGACTCCATGGATGAGCAGAAACAATATCAATTTTGGAAAGCCCTAGCTTTTGTTTGCGGAGCTCTCGGCGCAGAACAAACAGTGATCATGTTACTGACAATGGCCTTGGACTCCAAGCTCTTTACTCGGCATTTACCCAGTTTTCTGACCAAACTAAGGCGTTCAGGAGTGAATATTGGCGAAAGAGTTTCCATCCTTTTGAAAAATGTAATCACTGTCCTCCTCTCAGCAATGCAAAGTTTGCCAAGCCGTGCTTCAGATCTTAAAGTTGCTGTCACACTCATATCTGATGCTTTAACCGACATGGACGGAGACAACAAGCGTGACGAGATTATTGAGTCGACCAAATCGCTGAATAATTACATAGACGATATCGAAAAAGAAAGGGAGAGAAAACGACAAGTTGATCGCATTTCTAAGAACCCACCCCCTGACGACTTCCGCCAGCAAGATACTCTTCCCACAGTGAAGGAATTGCAATCTGGTTATCAACCATTTCTTCGTCCTCATGTAACAAGAGGTGTGTATGCCGATGCAGACCACTACCTAGATGTTCAGTTCCGACTCCTTAAGGAAGATTTCATCTACCCTCTCCGCAACGGATTATCAGAGTACCTTACTTTCAAGAAGGCCAACCCTGGTAGAAGGGTAAAACTCCAGGATGTGCGAATCTACGAAGACGCACACTACATCAAATCTGTTCATGATTTCTCCGGAATATCACATGTCATGGCTTTCAAGAAGTTACCGGGTGTCCGATGGAATTCGACCAAACGGCTGATGTACGGATCATTACTCATGCTGTCATCAGATGATTTCAAGTCCTACATATTTGCCACAGTTGCCAAACGGGACGTAAAAGATCTCGAAGAGGGATTGGTAGCCATATCCCTGGTCAATAAAGGAGATGCATCATGTCTACTCAGACAGAAATATGTGATGGCAGAGTCATCTGTATTCTTTGAAGCATATCGCCCGGTTCTTCTGGGCCTTCAGCGAATGTCGGGTCCATGTTTGCCATTTTCCAAATATACATTGAGCATGTGCCACGATGTAAAGGCCCCTGAATATCTGCGAGACCAGATGATCATTGAAGATGGTAGAACGTTCATCGAACCGTGTACAATCGATATCTCACCACTGATTAAACCTTCCCGAGAATGTCCTGTACCTATAATTGAGGAGTCTGGTCAAGTGAAGAAAACCCCAGTCCAATCTTACTTGTGTGTTACACAAATCATGCACTAGATCAATTTCTGGAGGGAATTTTGACATTTCACAGCGATGGCATTGTAAGGGTTGGTAGTCGTAGCAAGAGCGAAAAGTTACAATACTTTAATCTTAATCGCCTGGTCGGTCGGAGGGAACTACACGATGAAGAGTACGTGCAGCGTAGAGTACACCATGTTAAGACAGAAGTTGAGGCGACAAAGAGGCTTGTTGAGAGAACTCAAGCTAGGATAGAGGGTGCAAGAAATGGGATCATCGACGAGTACGAATTAGGCCCGTTTATACCGTATCCGCATTACTACAGCCTCCTGCGTCTCTCTCACATGAAACAGCTAAACTCGTGGCTTGTAGAATGGCTCCTCTGTGAACGTCAGTATGACAGGGATTGGAACCAGCATGACAAACAGGATCCAGTAGAACAGAGGAATAACGTGCAAAAAGATGAGAGGGAAGAAGGTACAAATCATGATCTTGTGGCAAATGAAGCAACAATCGGTGTAGAATATCAAAGAAATGCCATCGAGTCTGAAAGGATGATTGATGACGAATATGATGAGGAAGATTCCGATGAGGATGGCGATAAAGATTACTCATTCCCTGGTTTTGACTTAAATGATCTGGACAAAGCAGAGCATGGCATCTTGAGCAGGTTCATCCAGAGGAAGATGTTAGGCAAAGATGTCCTCGATCCGCGTGTTCTTCATTTAATCATCGATGTTTGGATTATGCATCCCAATGACAGATGGGCCCTCTACCATAGGTGGCTAAAGAACTACCTCGCTCATCTGAGGGAGAAACTAACTACTTATGAACTAAAATTCAAGCAACTTTGTGGTCAGCTAAATGAGGCCAAATATGTAGAGAAATACCACGTCCTTCGAGAGGCAACTGTCATTGGTATGACTACAACTGGAGCAGCTAATCACCAGCATGTTTTACAGAGAGTCCGCCCAAAGATCGTAGTTGTAGAGGAAGCAGCTGAGGTACTGGAGGCACACATTATTACGGCACTGAATCCATCATGTCAACAGCTCATTCTCATTGGAGATCATCAACAGCTTAGACCGAAACCGAACGTGTATCTGCTTGCAAAGAAGTATCATCTCGACGTTTCTTTGTTTGAAAGACTTATCAACAATGAATTTCCTTTCTCACAGCTTGAACTTCAGCACCGCATGCGTATCGAGCTGTCAGATCTGATGAGAAGGCATTTCTATGACAATCTTCACGACCATGCAACGGTTAAGCAATACGAAAGTGTGAAAGCAGTTCAAAAGGATATCTTCTTTCTCGATCACGCCGAACCGGAAGATGAAATGGAAGATGCACAGAGTCACTACAATCTCCATGAGGCCAGAGTCGTAGTAGCGTTGTGTAACTACTTCTTACAACAGGGGTATGAACCCGATAAGGTTACAATCCTGACAGCTTATACTGGTCAGTTGTTGAAAATCAAACAGATGATGGATCGTAGTAAAATTGATGGAGTCAAAGTTACCTCAATAGACAACTACCAAGGAGAAGAGAATGACATCATTCTTCTGTCCTTTGTGAGGAGCAACAACCATGGACATATCGGCTTCTTGGGGATTTCGAACCGAGTCTGTGTGTCCTTGTCAAGGGCAAAGAAAGGACTCTACTGCATCGGAAATTTCACACTCTATGCTGAGAAAAGCGCGCTTTGGAAGGGCATTGTAAATGACCTGGTATCAACGGGATCCATTGGCGATTCACTGACGCTGCAGTGTACCAACCATCCTGATGAGAGGACCGCGATAAAAACAGATGATGACTTCGAGAAGGTACCTCTAGGCGGATGCAGCAGAGATTGTAACACCAGGCTGAACTGTGGACACGTTTGTCGTTTCAAGTGTCATCCAACGGATCATAATCATCACATCTACCAGTGCAAAGTTCCTTGCTCCAAGGTAATATGCGAAAGAAATCACGAATGTCCAAACCTCTGCTCGGATCCCTGCCCCACCTCGTGTTCAGTCATCGTGGAGAAGTTTCTGCCATGCGGTCACGTCTGCAAAACGGAGTGTAAGACTGATATCACCTCCAATCACGTGCGAGGTCAAAGTTGACAAAACTCTAAGTTGCTCACACGTCCGTCCCCTTCCATGCCACGTGACGACCGATGGACTTGAAAAACTATGCGAAATTATCATCAACAAGGAACTGCAGTGCGGCCATAGTAAGACAGAAAAATGTAATGGAAGTGGAAAATGTGATGAAATAGTCTTGAAAGTTTTGGAATGCGCCCATACCTGCCTAGCAGAGTGCCATAAAGATCCAGTGAACATCAGCTGTAAGGAAAATGTTGAGAAAACTCTGCCCTGCGGACACAAACACACCCTTCTCTGTTCCAAAAGTACTGACAATGTCCAATGTAACACAATTACCAGGAAAAGTCTTTCGTGTGGACATGAAATCATAGAGAAATGTTGTTTTAAAAGTAAATGTACCGAGATTATGGAGAAAAACCTGCCTTGTGGTCACAAACTTGATATGAAATGTTCGGATGACCTAGAGACAGTGGTATGTAGGGCGAGATGCAACAAAGAGCTTCTATGTGGCCACATATGTACCTCACGATGCGGGAGAGCTTGTACTCGGAAATGCAGAGAGATGATAACCAGAGATGACTGGCCATGTGGTCATGAGGTAACCGTAAGATGCAGTGACGAACAAGATAAATGTTATACCGCTTGTGAGGACATCTTGACATGCGGACACAAGTGCATGGGAACTTGTGGAAAATGCGTACGAGGTCGCTACCATCTGCCCTGCAGCGAGACTAGCCAGAAGAAGCTCATCTGCGGACATGAATGCACTCTCAAATGTGGTGAACCATGTCTTTCGTGTGAAAGGAAGTGTCCTCTGCGTTGTCGTCACTCGCAATGTAAGCATCCATGCAGTGAGCCCTGTGATGTTTGTACGAAACGTTGCAACTGGAAATGTGAACATTACGAGTGCAAGAAGCTGTGCTGTGAACCTTGCGACAGACCCCCTTGCAACAAGCCCTGTCCAAAGGAACGAAAATGTGGTCACTCTTGCATCGGTCTGTGTGGCGAGATCTGTCCAAATAAATGTCGAATATGTGACAAAAAAGACCTGGAGAAACGCTTCTTTGGGACCGAAGATATCCTAACGGCAAGGTTAGCTGTATTTTCTATCAAATAAAGCCAGAAAAACGCTAACAGGACAAATATTTAAGGTTTTGGAATATTGACATAAATTCATAGAAACAAACTGAATACAATGTGGAGTTGATCATGTGCAATAATGTACGTGTGCATGATGTACATGTATATCCCTCGTATAGTTAATCTTTACATATCGTACAGCACAAACCATAACAAATGTCAAAGGAATCAAAATATACCCCTTATGATACCAGAATCTTCAATTTATTGGAAAGGTAGTAGGACCGTGAAATACTTGGAAACGATCAGGCTTTCATTAACATAAAAGGTCTATAATGTAAGAGTATTCATGCTAAAGAACGTATGTTTCTTTTCCTCTTATTATTTATTATATGTGTAGATATATTCAACTAGAAGACTGCGGACATTTCTTTGAGGTTGAAGGACTTGACAAATTCCTCGGACTAAGCCCCAAATCTGACGTCACAACTTCGGAAACGTTTACTAAATTATCGGTAAGCTCGACTACAACAGTTTCTTTTTATTTTTCATTTTTCGGATTTTCCTTTCATTAATTTCCTAACAATTTACAAATGATGATTATGATTTTATTTATCTATTTATTTGTACATCAATTGTATTTTCATTAGCAACGGCAGAATGAGCGTCATGAAGTCATGGGTTTGACCTCATTACGTGTAGATTAAGTGTTTGGACTGAGATTTATTTCTTTATAATTCATGCATGAACTACTGACTTGTCTGTTTAAAAATATTTCAGATTTCATTTCTATTCATAATATAGGAATGGTGTTAAAATTGCGCTCTCTTTGGCTGGATACATGCCCCAATATTAGCTTTACTCACCTTTTCACGATTTAAATAAAAAAGTCTACTTTAAATAACTGTGCGAGGTAGCATTCGGACGGAGTGAGAATTTTTTTCTAGTTTATGAAGTTTTAAGAGCAATTTATATTGAAATAATTTAGTTATGTTTTTTTAATGGTTGATTGGGGGATTGTCTTTCTGTCTTTTCCAGGCAAAGGCTTGCCCGAAATGCCAAAAACCCATCCAGTTGAGTCGTCGCTACGGCAATCTACTGAAAGAATCATCATTGATCAAGCTGCGAATCGTGAAAAAGCTCCAAGAGGCTCGCAACGATAATCAGGACAAACAACTCCTCGTCAAAGTTAATTCAGCCATCAGGTCAGGAAGGGAAAGCATTCAACTTTTGTCACGCGAATCAGCAGAAGGTATTGACGGTGGATCGTATGTGGTCAGATTGCGCGACATGTTGACACAGCGTAGATTGATGTCAAAGAACCGGCCATTTTTGGACAAGCTTCATGAACTACTACTGGAATCAACAGAGAAACTTTGTAGAAATAGCGAGTCATCACCGACTACACTCGTAGATCAACAAGCGTTCGACCTCTGGACTGAGATGAATCGGGTTACGATCATGTGTAGCTTGGCTCAACTCCTTAGAACAGGTGCAACGGAAACAACTGATGTGCCCAAACTCCTCCACGCCTTAGACCGTGATTCGAACATAACATTTGCCAATGTTCTGATTAATCGAGTCCGAAAATCAAATGGGATTAGCAATACCGACGGTAATGGCCTACCGACTTTGAAACGTCATCCGCGTCTTTCCTATGATGTAACCACGTGGCTGACGTGTGCCAAGGGACATCCCGTTGCCAAACATCAGCTCAAGAATGGCAAATGTGAGGATTGTGACCGAGAAAAGGCAGAGCAGGAGAGAGCTCGCTCCGAGGCCTCTGCATTCGGAGGTGTAGGACACAAAGATGTCCCTAGACAGAACTTGCCTAGTCAGGAAGGTGCTCGTGATCACCAAGGTCAGCGCGGTAGGGGCCGAAGACGTAGAAGAAAAGGTCGTGGTAGAAGGGGTGGTCACAGAGGAGATTGGCAAAGATATTATCAGACTTTTTGAATCTGAATGTACGATCTTAATCATGTTAATATTCATTAGTTAACGTTATACATATCTGTATGAATGGAATCAGGGATGAGGACATTGGTTACTATGACCTTGAAATTTGCCTATGTTATTCTATATAAATCATTAAATGTTTTGGAAATGTGAGAAACAGTACTGGAAGAAAGTTAGGTTTACGTTGAAATGAATGGAATTGAATTGTGAAGTCGCGGAACCCTGATTTATTGAAGCCTTTTGAGGACTCTCTGGTATTATTTTACTATTTTACAATGTACTTATTTCAGTAAACTTGCTTTTAATGAATGTTAGTTTTCTTTGACATATTCACTGTTTTGGAAAAAATGCTGAACGAGAATGTACACCATGAAACTTCAAGAAATTTAAAACATAGTAGCTAGAATCAGAGAGAGAGAGAGAGAGAGAGAGCAACTGGTCACACCACACTACACATGAACTCTCTCTGAAACTCTCTCCTTCTCGCAATGCATCTATATTCAACCATCCCTACAGACCTTCAAGTCCGCACTCAGTACCTACTTTTTTAAGGAAGTAGTTATGTTAATCCTATATTGATTTTCTATTTGTACTGTTGATATTGTTAGACTTATAATTGTGATGGAAATAAATAAAATGTTTGTACTATAAACCTGAGCAAACTGCAGTTCTCCAAACCGGAGGAAAACCAAGCGAGGAAGAAGAACAAGTATAACTTGTAGCATATGAATATAAGACCAGGAGCTCTCCTAATTCATAGCTCCCAATGTAAATATTGATGACTTAATATACTTATATTCTAAGTAAATACTTCAGTTACAAATGAGGTAAATGTATATACTTAAATTTGACCCACACGCAGATAATCATGTTATATTGTTATGCCATAATGTTTTCCTATACTCTATTAGTTTTATCATTATTTTGCAGTAGATTAATCGGGTTTCTTTATCATCATCATATTTGTAAAGCACATATAGAGACTATCCTTTATTATGCGCTACAAAAGCATTAATTATTACTGATTCTGTTTCGTGTGTCATTGAAGCACAGAAGCTAGTAAAAAATCGAAACACTAGACGATTCTAGAGACATCATTTGGATTTAATATTGAAGATCATAATTTCTGTCTACTGAATCAAACACACATCAGTAATACGTTGTTGTTCACACAAACCTATAACAGGTGCACCTGTAGAATCTTTTGCTTGGGGAAGTATATAGATGAGTAAGATACACATTGTTACTTTAGCTCGACATAAAATGTCTGTTATATTATATGTTAGTTCCAAGTATTTCAGTTCGATTTAGTTCAGTAATCATTTTGATATTTCACATTATCCAGTAGTATTTTAGAAAACTATGATGCAAAGGTAACTTTGTGTAAATGCATCACAAAGACATAAATGTGATTAGTTTTGTTACAGCTCCATGTACAAAAAAGACCGAGCTAAAGTAGGAATGAAATATGAATGTTAGGCTTACTTCTTACATATTTCTTACATGATTTTATCACGAAAAGTTGTCATAACTTTGATTGAAATGCACATGTCAAATTGTATCATATTTTTCCATTTGTATTTTTAATCACGAGTATGTCTAATCACAATGATTAGGAATCCCTATTGTTCGATTTGTTATGAGTTCAGGAATTGGTTTGAACTGTGTATACAGTCTCCCAAAGTGAATATTCTAAAATATTTGTAGGAAATTTTCACACCTGTAGATAGATAAGGGTCTCTTCTATCAAATGACACCAAAATGTCTGGTAATATTTTGAGCTCGAGTGAGCAAAAGCGACTTATGCGAAAGGGTGCAAAATCCAGACTTGACAAGATTTGGCATTTTGTGCTGGCTGGTGTTAACAAATTTGAGAACCGTAAAAAGTTGACAGTAGGAAAAAGTCTTCCCAAATGAACGTTTCAAATATTACACCAAAACATCTAACGATATGTAACGATTGACTAAGCAAAAGCCATTATTGTGAAATGGTGCAAAATCCATGGTTGACAAAACTTTGTAATGGTTCTGTCTGGTATCAGCATTTAGTTAAGAGTCTTGAAAACTTTCACATTATGATCATTAAAAGGCAATGTATATATGCTTTGTTTTCTGTATGTCTTGACATATCCCATCAAAACGTTATGGTTGACTGAGAAAACAGCTTGAATTAAAACCTTGCCAAAACTAATATTTAAAAACATTCAATAAAGCAGTTAATTGCTCACTGAAGCATGGAAATATTGATGAGATACATAAGGACATACAGAGCGCAGAACCTCTTTTTAAATAAATTGTCTACTACTGATCAAATATGAATATTTATAAGCCTTTTCATGACACTCAACTTTGCTGATACCAGCCAGAAGAAATACCAATTCTTGTCAAGTCTGGATTTTGCAGCTTTTCACAAAAGTGGTCTTTGCTCACTCGAGCGTAAATATCGGGAGATGTTTAGGTGTCATGTAATAGAAGAGACTCTAAGCTATCCACAGGTATGATAATTTACTACAAATAAATATTTATTGAAATATTTTTTTCGGGAAATTTTTTCCAACTGTTAACTCTTTTTGGGACGCACTGTAGAAACAATAACCATGATAACCCGAACGATTATTTTTTGTACAGTTTGCAGAACTGTTTGCAATTATTGTACTAGATTATTACGGACAAAGTCTTAACTTTTATAGCCATTTAAAATTTTATCTTTAGAACAGTCAGTGTTTAAAGGTACCGACTTTATAAAATAATTTTCTTACACAGAGCACCCCATGAGTAGACAATTACCATGTGTACTTTAAGATAACTTAGAAACATGACATGCTTTTTACCGCGCCTTTGTCCTGTGTATTACACGCAGAACAAATAAACTTTTGATGTATAGGAATATAACATCGTGTCAATTAGATTTCATACTCATCGTCTCTGTGTCAATATTTACCGTACACGCATTTAGGTGTGTTTTAAAGTTTCGTTATGATATTGTGAACGATGCTATTGTCTGTATAAACCGGAGATGTGTCATATCCAAGCCATGCAGTGTGTAATACGATTTGAAAATTTATGAAGTATGGAAATCTGTTTAAAGGGAAATCCCACTCTAATGGCAAGTTGTTCTGAAAGAAAGGGGAAAATCAGAAGAGCAATTGGTGAAAATTTGAACAAAATCGGACAAACAATAAGAAAGTTCTGAATTTTGGAAAGTGTAATCACTATACATATTGGAATTTCAAATTGGCAGAATTGATAACGTCACTTTGATGTAGTGGCGGACAGCTCCCCCATTTGCTCCAATACACACAATGACTGAAATGTCAGTTTTTTCTCAAAATGTAGTAGTAGGATTTTTATCTTTTATGATGACCTATAACAATATGCTATCTACAAATGTTTTGAGTACTGCCCCAAGGGAAAAGGCGCTCATAGTGAAAACCGCAGTTAGTGATACTTTAGTATACGACAAACGTGAGAGTTGACCGCTAATATGTCACAATCGATTCACCAAATCGCCAATTTGAGATTCATTTAGTGATCTCATTTTTCAAACATCCATAACTTTCTTATTGCTTGTCGTATTTTTTTCAAACTTTCACCATCCTGTGTTTCTCTTTTTTCTGCTTTCACAAAAATCATCTTATTACCAAGGTTGGATTGCCCTTTAATATGTATCACACCGAAACGATTTGTTCTTTTTCATGGAAATTCATCTGTGAGAATTCGTGTCAATATGCGATGGTGAGAAATTTTGTGGTCATAATATAATGTTGTTAAGCAAAATGAAGCAGAATTAGAAAAGGATTATCAAAAGCAGTTTAGTGTTATATGACACACCTAGTTAATTGATACGAGGGCTGTATGTTGTTAGATTGTGAAATTGATACCTTTCTATGATGTAGATGTGGATGAAATGTAATTCCATTTTTTCCATGTAGTAAAATTTCTTTAAAAAATGTTCATTTGACTAGAGATTTATATTGATTGGACTATAACCAGAAGCGATTATTTTCATAATTTGTACCCTCCTTCATCATCCAACACTACTACATCGTGTTGATCAAAAGTGAGATTTTATGGAATTCTATTACATTATATTCGTGTTTTCATCATATGAAAACAGTTATCTGATATCGATAACAGGTACTGATTTATAGTATGGACAATGATTGTTATCTTATTCAAGAAGAAAGAATGACAATAACAGCTAAAAAAAAACTATGACCTATTCTAGCACTGTGTATTTGATTTAAGTTTGGTCAAATCTGCTTCCGCAGTTAAGCCCCGATAAATTTCACCGGACAATTACCGGACGGGATATTTCTGGTTGTTGCTGTGCTTTTGCAGTTGTCAATGGAAGGTAATTGTCCGGGGAGAGTTGTCTTGGGGTGTGTATATTGTTCCGATCCTTTGAAACGATTGATATGTTGTAAATCCTCAGATGAGACTGAGCTCTGGCGCTGATTATGACGGGGTGTGAAAACTGGTATAAGCAATGAATATGCAAAATTCACAATGGGATTTAAGGGGGGGGGGGGAGAGGTGCCCCCTTTTAGTGGCGGATCCAGGGTTTTGTGATGGAGGGGGCCAAATATTAACCAAATTTTTATTCCAAAATTATCTGACAAGCCCCCCCCCCCCCCCAACAACAATAAAAAAACAAGGTGATCAGCCTCTTTTTGGGTCTCTTTTAACTCCAAAATCATCTTACAAGCCCCCCCCCCCCCTCCAAGGTCATCAGCATATTTGTCTCTCTTTTTACCTAAAAAAATCTTTGACAAGCAAAAAAAAAAAACCCCACAAAAATACAAAAAGTTCATCAGCATTTATGGGGACCCTTTAGACTTGACGAGAATTGGTATTTGTTGTGGCTGGTATTAACGAAGTTAAGAACCGTTCAAAATTGACAGTTGAAAAAGGTCTCCTCAATTAAATATTTCATAATATTTTCAGGAAATGTTCATACCTGGGGATAGGTAAGGGTCTCTTCTATCAAATTACACCAAAATATCTCACAATATTTTACGCTTGAGTGAACAAAAGCCACTTTTGTGAAAGGGTTCTAAATCCATACTTGATAAATGTTTGTTTATGTTCTGGCTGATATCAGCAAAATTGAAATTCATGAAAAGGCTTGGAATTTCATATTCTGATCATTAAAAGTAATTTAAGAAAGAACAGACTTTGTAAACTGTATGTCCTGAAATATCCCATCAGGGGCGTTACTAGAATGGGGGGGGGGGGGGGGGGGTGACACCCAAATGTGCCTAAAAACATGTAGGGTGTGACACCCAAATTTGCCAACAAAAATGCTGAACCCTAATTACCCTCCCCCCCCCCCCCCACACACGCATGATAATAAAAGAAAATCGCAGATGTTGATCATACGGGCCCATTTTCGAAAGGAGGCCTTTTTCTCGAATATCAACTTTTCAATTTTTGTAAACTTTTCGTAGTAAAAATGTACAGTTCAGATACATACACACTCTAAAAACTCAAGTGCTATTTTTATTATATTTAGTGGAGGCAGGGCACGCATAGGGACTGCACAAACTGTGCAGACTGACGCTAGTGAAGGAAGAGAAATAAGTGAAGAGGAGATGACAAAATAGGCTCTGAAAAATGTGTAAGATGTGTAAGGATCGGAACGTCTGCTTAGACAGGACTGGTCCATGGTGTGTCGTCACATATCTCAGCAGCGTTCGAGGAGCTCTTCAGCTGCTATATCGGGGGCTGTATTTTACCGTTTTATAATTGATAATAATCATTACTTCAAATGTTTCCAAGCGTTGAATTTGGATAACCTTGTTTAATTTATGCCATCTATGCAATAATAAGTATTAAGCCAATATTTAAAATCATTAAAGTTCTACTTTAAAATACTCACCAAAAGGAACATTTTGAAACACTCAGCAAAGTAGTTAATTGCTAACTTAAGCGTATAAGATGTTGATGGATGTGTAAGGATATACGGAGAACAACATTGGTTATTCCATAAATTGTCTTTTATTGATTTTTGCAAGACTCTCGGCTTAGCTAATACCAGCCAGAGCCAATATCAATTCTTGTCAAGTCTTGATTTTGCACCCTTTCACTCAAGCGTGGAATATTGTTAGATATTTTCTTGTCATTTGATACAAGAGACCATTAGCTATCAACAGGTATGAAAATTTCCCAAAAGAATTTCCAACATTTATTTGGGGAGACTTTTCCAATTGTTAACTCTTTTCTGGGACGCACTGTAGACTAGTTATGGGAATGCATGCAGTGCATGCAGTGCAGTGCGTGATCGTGTGAAGGAGATGGACTTGAACGTGAAATTCTGCTCCAAAAATGACTGTCTGGATAGATCTGGTGTCAATTCTGAGAAAACACTGATGTGTGTAAGGGAGCCATTACATTTTTACAATGATTAACTTTAACTTTTGCAAGTATGGTACTCTTTATCTCATAATGATGTAAAGAAAAATAACTGTTAGATGTAATGTAGATCTACATAAATACGAGACCGAGAGAGAGAATTTTCGGTCTACATAAGTGCATGTATAACTCCAGGGAGCTCCAACGCCACCGCCGTTTGGCGCCTCACGGCGCGGCGATAGCGATGGAGCTCCCTAGAGTTACATGTAAAGCTACATTAGATCTAACAGTTAGATTTTTGACTACATTATGAGATAAAGAGTACCATACTTGCAAAAGTTAAGGTTAATATTTGTAAAAATGTAATGGCTTACTAACATGCAACAGTGTTTTCTCAGAATTGACGCCAGATCTATCCAGACAGTCATTTTTGGAGCAGAACTGCTTGAACAAGTCCATCCTCGTCACACGATCACGCACTGCACTGCATGTAGTTTTTTTCACTGCATATAACTAGTCCATCAGTCCAGCAGATCGGTGAAGAAAATCGATGCAATTTGTTCACTTTTTCATAAAAGCATGACATTTGGCATGTAGGTAGAGTTTCTTTTATGCCGAATAATTTAGGATATGGGGCCATTTAAAAAAAATGGCCCTCGCAGGGTCTTCCCTTCAAAGTCGATGTAATCAAATTTAGTGTGGTATAATGAAATATAATGTAGTATTTCCAGGCCTCTAAATCAGACAAATGCTTTAGGTGCCCATTTTTCAAAAAAAAAAAAAAAAAGGCGGCCATCCTACACTCTAAAAAATGAAGTGCTATTTTTAGCACCTCAAGATTTTGAGGCAGCACCTGTAAGGGCACGCATAGGGACTGCACAAATTGTGCTAAAGTAGCACTTGAACAAGTGCTATAATTCAACACCAGTCCAAGTGCTACTTTAAACACTTTAAGTGTAAGCCTTTTTACACTTCTGGTGCTATTGGACGCATGCAGCCCGCAAAAACCACACTTCTAGTGAATTAAAACTTTTTAAACACTTTTGCACCCAATATAGTGCTAAAGAACACACACAAACAGTATGCACAAAATTACACCTGTAGTGCTGAAAACTCACCCTTCTATAGTCTGTTAAACAACTATAAACTAAGGTCTAGATTTTATTTTTAGATTGATATGAACTGGTTGTATACATAGATGATGTGGACTAAAACCATGGCATGTGGATTTAATCATCTGAGAATTACTTCAGACCAAGAAGTGGCAATTTCGGAGATTTAATTGTTCCATTTCGGCAATCCACAATCGTAACGAAAAAAAGCACACACACCGCCTTCCAAACTTCCCAGGCCCGGCCGGCGCGGTCGATCGCGCCCCATGCCTGGTTGACCCCGCATGATCAACAATTTTCATGTCAACGACAACGCGAACCGTAGACGGTTGGCCACACCACACATGCTGAAACATGGCATTTCCACTTCATTGCTTTTCATCATGTTTCATATCCACCACCACAAAAATTAATGTAAATATCATATTATTTGATACCTTTATTCGCATAAAATTACAGACGTTCTAAATTTAATGTCTTAAATTTTTACTTACCACGCCATGCCTGTGCAGCAGATGATGGCTCTTGCACTACAGTTGCGTAATAAGCGATTTCGTAATAGACCCGTTACTAAGTTGCTGCACTTTATGCATGTTTCTCTCCAGAATCCTTAGTTACCAACTATTTGGTGCACCTGCTATACATAATGGCATCTCTATAGATGGAATCCATTTTGCAACATTAGTTGTTGCTATGTCGGGCAAGCCTCTGGCAAGCTTTTGAGTCTTCAAGAGAAACTTTTGTTCAAAAAGTATGCATAAAATTAGTAAACAGGTCTATTGGCTCATTTTTTTTGCAATGACCTTTCCCTTTGTTCATTTGGATAGGCATCTTTTCAAAGAAAGATAATACGTAAGCTTGCCCGACATAGCAACCTACAGAATTCAAACTCTATGAAAGAAAGACATCGTAGACCAGGTGACTAGAATAGCACGTCAATGAACACTTGGGAAAGCGCATTGTTTGCAAGTTGGCTATCATTTGGCAGACTGTCAAATACCAACCATCAATGAACACTTTGTTGCTTTTCAGTGGATTTAATGAAAAGTATAATTAAATGAATATATGAATAATCATTACACAGTCGATGCTTATCTCAGTGAATTTTAAACGAACATGCCAGTTTATGTCAAATGACCTTTATCTGCTCATGCGCAAATCCTAATTACGAAATCGCTTATGCAGGTGCTACAATCACGGGACGTTGGTCAGCACTTGAAGTGTAAAACGAGCGTCCTAAGATTTCAGTGTATTCAGTCTCTCTTTCTTTAAAGGGACATCCGACCTTAGTGGCAAGTTGCTCTGGAAGAAAGCAGAAAGATCAGTGAAGTAGATTGCTAAAAGTTTGAACGAAATCGGACAAACAAGGGGCTCATGAGAAAAAGGAAAATTAACGGGGTACGACAAAATCGAGAATTGACCGTGAATACCTCACAATTGACTGACCCAACTGTCAATTTGCGATTCAAATAGTGATCTCATTTCTCAAACATTTTTCTTGGTCTGATTTCTTTCAAACTTTCATCATTATGTTTCTCTGTTTTTTCTGATTTTACACAAATCAACTTATTACAAAGTTTGGATTGCCCTTTAATAGGTGTTGCAGACGTTTATAAAGAATACAGATATTAATTGGCATCTTTATAAATCCTGCGATGTCTAAGTTGTTTCTTAAGGACATATCAGTTTTGTCTTTTTTCAATAAGGCCACCAAGATGAAAATAAGAGGAAAGTGCAGTTTTATCACTTACTTGTTTTGCATCTGATTATAGGTCTATTTTGCCATAACATTTATTTGTAAAAGAAGTGTATGTTTTTGCTTCATCAGAATATTACTGTATATTGTTCATGAATAACTCTACAATAAGAAGAGAAACATGTTTTAAATGTTAAATTAATATTTCCTGTGTATAGAAATTTCCTGCATATCAGTACTAAATTCCATACTTTTATACCAAGTTATAAGCTTCCAGATACAACATAAACTTTAAAATGCCAATTGTCACATCTTAAATCACAGCGGAGGCCATTTTGAATGTGACGGCCATCTTGATGAAATGAAGTGACCCAACTATTCTGCCTATAATAACCAACCTCTGTGAGGGAATTAATAAAATTTATTCATCGATGGGCCCATGTGGCCTGCTAAAGTGAGCTTTTTATATAGCCTCGCTTTCAAAATGTCTATACCATTAGAAATTAGAAACAAATGTTAAAAAAATTATGTTGCAGATAAATTATTTTGGGCCTTTTGGGGCCTTTTTTGGTCATAATGGGTACCTGCGCCACATATCTCATTGATTTCAAAGACGTAATGTCACCTGATCACAATTAGAAGCATTTTACTTATATTCAAAAAGTCATGGACTTTATAATATTTTAATGTACAGTGCGTATAAAAAAGTATACCCAACTGTGGTAGCTTCTAATTAAATTTATAACCTCTATAAGCTTGAAATGTATTTCATAGTAAAGATCAACTTATATTCTGTGCAATGATACCTTATTCATAACTTTGCTGCCACGGATGACTGAGCAGCAGACAGGTCAAACCAATTATGCATTAGTTACTTCAGTTGGAAAACAATTGCTGAGTTATTTTCACTTGATTTTGTGCATTTGAATAGAAAGGTGTTTAATTAATACAGTCAAATCAAACTCAAGAAAAGGCTCATTACAAGCTGAATTTATGATATTTTATTTGCCATGATAACACAATATGGGCTTCATCTGCATCCCCTTTTCAAGGTAAGCCTGTTTACTGATTCATTAAAAATGGACATATATTTGGGAAGCTACCTTTTTTCTTAAAAGTTACCTTGGTATTTCTCAACACACATATACTTCTTTTTCTTCTTTTTAGTCATTAAGGTCAGTAAACATTTGAGCTCATGTGTTATTGGCGAAAAACACCGTGTGCACCTTATGCAGGTGAAATGGTGAAACAATATTGACAAATGAGCAGAGAGTTTTTAGTTATCACGAGACAAAAAGTTAGAAGGCTGTTGAAATAAACTGAAGATTAACATATGGATTGAAACAAGGTCATTTGAAAGCTTAGATACTGGATCACTTTAAACAATGAAGCATTGAAGCACAAAGGAGAATTCAACTTTTAAAATGATTTTAGACTAAAGTAACACATTCATATGGCTTGACCCACATTCGTTGCATCAGTCCAAACTTGGAACTAGGAGATTTTGACAACACTTTTTTTAAAAACCCTGGTGCTCAGTCAACCATGGCAGAAATGTCATGAATGAGGTACCACTAGACAGACAACAAGCTACTCTTCACCATAAAAGAAATTTTTCAAAATCCCATCGATTATAACATTTTAAATAGAAGCTATCCCCTGGATCCTCCACTGCCTCCTCTAGATATGCATATGGCATACCCTAAGTACACAACCCCAAAAAAATTTGTTCCCGTTTTCAATATTTCGACTTAAAAGGCAGATCCAAAATGTGATAACCTGCCTTTTTTTTTGCTTGTCAAAGTGTTTGGAATTGCGTCCCCTTTTACAATGTTGGAACGGGCCTTCCAAAAGAATATTTTCATATAAAAACTATGATACAATATCGGGTTTATAATTGACTTGCAAATTATTCGCATACATGAAATGTTACAGCCAGTAATGAATCCGGAATCCGTTAACAGTATGTTGCAATACCACACTTAAAAAATACCAAGACCTACGTGGATTGCGCAATACCGAAAGTGTTACATACAAAGGAGACATTGCACAGTGCTATGGGACAGGATATGCATTATCAAACCACTTCTGTAAATTTAAGAGATAATACAGCGAATCATTAAACATAAGTAGAAATGTCCATTGCCGCGCAATGCGAATGTATCCCCCGGCACTGGCAGCGATTCTAAGGAGGGACAAAGAACCTCCCCCTCCCCCTCCCCTCCCTCAAACTAAAGAATGGCGTAGAGATTGCTGCCAGTGGCCCGGACTATTGTCAACACTAGGAGCCGCATCACCAAAACAATGTGTGTAGATTAGAGTATAATGCATCTCTATAGAAAATTCGAAAGAAATCTGTCAAGAAATGTGACCTGCAGAGCGCACTCAAGATATCCACTAAAATATGACCTTTGACCCTATAAAATACGGAACACTGAGGGCAGCATCATCAAAAACTGTAGAGGTCTAGAGTAATCTATGATGGACCTCCTTACAAAATCTGAAAGAAACCAGTCGACAAATGTGTCCTCCAGAGTGCATGTAAGACAGCAACCAAAATATGACATTTGACCCTATAAAGAGCGGAACATTGGGGGCAGCATCAGCAAACACTATATAGATGTGTAGATTTCACGCCGACACACCTCCATATAAAATTTAAAAGAAATTCGTCAAGAAATGTGGCAGTTAGAGCGCACAAAAGACATATTACCTTTGACCCTAAAAGGACGGAACAATGAGGACAGCATTATCATAAAGTATAAATTTGTAAATTGTACCAAGATACATCTCAATACAAAATTTGAAAGAAATCCATCACAAAATGTGGCCTGCAGGCCACACTCACGCCATCCTCCAAAGTATGACCTTTGACCTTATAAAAGACGGAACAATGAGGGCAGCATCACCAAAAAGTAAAGATGTGTAGACTATACCAAGATGCATCTCCATTAAAAGAAATCCATCCAGAAATGTGGCCTGCAGAGTGCACTCACGCAATCCTCCAAAGTATGACCTTTGACTCTATAAAAGACGAGACACTGGTCGCAGTATCACCAAAAAAAAATCGTCAAGAAATGCAGAAGTAAGAGTGCACGAAATGGACAAATGACCTTTGACCCTATAAAAGACGACAGCATCACCAAAATCTATAAGCTTCTAGATTATACCAAGAGACACCTTCATGCAAAAGTTGAACAAAGTCCGTTTAGAAATGTGCCCGCTAAAGAATGTTTCCGTTAGAGCGCATTCACGCCATCCTCCGAAGTATGACCTTTGACCCTATAAAAGACGGGATACTGGTGGTAGCGTCACCAAAAACTATAGGTTTTTAGATTACACCAAGAGACACCTTCATGCAAATTTTGAACAAAATCCGCGGAGAAATGTGACCGCGAGAGCGCACACAAGAGTGCACACAAGACGTCTATCAAAATATGACATTTGACCCTATAAAAGACGTAATACTGGAGGCAGCATCACCAAACTCTATAGGCTTCTAGATTATACCAAGAGACACCCTCATGCAAAATTTGAACATAATCCGCTGAGAAATGTGACCGCCAGAGCGCAGACAAACTATCCACAAAAATATGCCCTTTTACCATATAAGAGGGAACACTGGGGGCAGCATCACCAGAAATTATGGGTGTCTATATTATACCAAGATACACCTCCATACAACGTTTGAAAGAAATCCGTCAAAGAATGTGGCCGTTAGAGCGCATTCACGCCATCCTCCGAAGTATAACCTTTGACCCTTTAAAAGACGGGTCACTGGTGGTAGCGTCACCAAAAGCTATAGATTTTTAGATTCCACCAAGAGACACCTTCATGCAAAATTGAAACAAAATCCGTTGAGAAATGTGACCGCCAGAGCGCACACAAGAGTGCACACAAGACATCTATCCAAATATGACCTTTGACCCTATAAAATACGGAACATTGGAGGCAGCATCACCAAAATCTATAGGCTTCCAGATTATACCAAGAGACACCTTCATGCAAAATTTGAAAGAAATCCGTCAAGGAATGTGGCCGTTAGAGCGCACACAATATTGAGACGCGGCGGCGGCGCGGCGGCGTAACGCTGCTGAATCCAAAGTATCCTCCGGCATTCTTCAGGGGGATACGATTAAAATAAAGTAGCCAGTTCACCGAAGATATCTTGTCAACATAAAGTCTCCTGCAAATAGAAAACTGTTAAAAACAGGCCAATTTCAGGAGCAATGGGGAGCTCAGATATGATGTAGACCTATTTGAAATTTCTTAGGGGATTTTTTTCGCAAATTTTCGCAAATAGCTGAGATGACTGATTGAATGAAACAAAGAAAATAAAAGGAATGAAACTGGTGAGGTAAATAAAAATAATGAAGTGAGTAAAGTCTGTAAAAAATGTAAGACGTTAAGGAGTAAATAAAACAAAATGACTGCAGTATAAGTAAAGTTAATCAAATAAAATGTATGAAATGAGTAAAATTAATAAAACAAAATGAAGTGAGTAAAGTGAATGAAACAAAATAAATGAAGTGAAACTAAACGCAGCTAAGCCAGTGGTCTGGCATTAATAACATGACGCCCAAACCGTCAAAATGTAAAATATTGAACGTATACTTCTGAAATCAGGATTGACGATACTGTTCTTCAGGAAGTCACACATCTCTCACTCTTAGGAGTTACTTTACAATCTAATATGAAGTGGGATCAACAAATTGATCATATAGTTCAAAAAGCTTCGAGGCGATCGTATATGTTATGCATCTTGAAGAAATACAATGCTTCCACGAGGGATTTAGTTATGATCTATAAATCCCATATTCGTCCCATTCTAGAGTATGCCTCCCCCGTTTGGTCTTGTTCAATTGCTAGTGAACAGTCTGAAAGAATTGAGAGAGTGCAGAGGCGTGTGACCAAGATTATTCTTGGTTTCATTCTTCTCTCTCATGATGAAAGGCTTCACTTCAATCAAGAAGAATTGACTTAGATCTGAAATTCGCCAAGACGCTTTTGACGTCCCAACACAGAGACTTACTCCCACCATCTAAAGAGTCCTTGCCAAACTAGGTGCAGGACTAGCCGGTATCAAACTTCGGCTATTCCAACTTTTGTTCGTGTGATTAATAATCTTTAATCCCCCTCTCTCTCTTTCTATCTCTCTCTTCTATCTCCTCCCTCTCTCTCCTATCTCCCTCTCCTATTCCCTCTCCCCCCTCTCTCTCTCTCTCTATATATATATCTCTTTCTCCTCCTCTTTGTATTACTACAAATAATCTTTCAATTTGACACTCACTTATATTTTGTATACTGTATCTTTTGACAATATGCTTTTTAATATATCTTTCAGTATCCCGTTTAATTCTAAAATAATTATTTTAATCCTGATGTTTAGGTTTCTATCATTGTCTAAATACGAGATATAATATTCTCTTAATATATTTGTTTGTTAATTGAACATTATGCATCTGTTATCTTTATCTAAAACAGTTTATTAATTTTGACTATCTTGAATTAATTACATTCTTTTGCTTTTTTGTATTTTTATTGTTTGCCGGGCAGCGACTTAACCACCAGGCTATTCTGGTTCACGGCCAAGTCACGACGAACTAGCAGTAGATGACAGGTTCGAATCCCGCTGGTTCCAATTTTTTCTTACTTGTGTTTTTCATTACAGATCGAGCATACGATCTTGAACACTGGGAGTAATATGCCGAAAGATTTGTTTACAAATTAAAAATTCCTCCCCAGTCAAGCTTCTTCGTTTACTAACCATTGTCCACGGCGGACCGTTTGAATATTAATGAGTCAGAAGGAAGAGGATCTTGGGTATTTGATTCTAGTTCGTCGTGACTTGGCCGTGAACCAGAATAGCCTGGTGGTTAAGTCGCTGCCCGGCAAGCAGTAGATGACAGGTTCGAATCCCGCTGGTTCCAATTTTTTCTGACTTGTGTTTTTCATTACAGATCGAGCATACGATCTTTAACACTGGGAGTAATATGCCGAAAGATTTGTTTACAAATTAAAAATTCCTCCCCAGTCAAGCTTCTTCGTTTACTAATTTAAATCTTGTAATTGTAGAACTGGATCTTATATTGCAATCTAGACTGTTCCATTCACGTACCCCAACAGAAGATAAAGAGTTATAGAGCAAGGTTGAAAGACAAAGAGGAATATGTGAATGTTTGCTTTGTCGAGTTGGGTAATTATGAATAGATGAATTTTTTGGGAACATATTGAAAAAAACAGATGGCAAAAGACTTTTGTGAAATTTAAACATAAATATGGATGTGTTAAGCTTTATCAAGTAAAAAACAGGAATAATTTTCAATTTAAAAAAAAAGTGGTATACTTGGTGACAAATAATGGTTGTTTGTAATTAATCGAGCTATTCGTTTCTGTAACTTATACATCTTGTCTAATTTTTTTTTATAGGTATTCCCCCAAATAATGTTACAGTAGTTTAAGTGGGGAAGAATAGTTGAATTATAGATTTTTATCAATAAGTTCCTTGGGAGAATATTTTTTAACTTTTACAAGACACCAGTACTACGAGATATTTTAGAACAAACATATTCAATATGACATTTCCAATCAAGACTCTCTTCAATGTGAGTACCTAAAAAAAATACACTTTGTTTTCGTTCAATATCAACATTTTCTATTTTAATAGAAATAGGAATTTTCTTTTTCTTCGTGTGAAAAATAACATATTTTGTTTTGTCAGCTCTATCGTGCAATTAACAATATAGAAAATGATTGAAAATAAAACTAAGTGAAAAACAGACAATTGTGTCAGTTCTTGTGTTTTGGTAATGTATTGTCATACACCTTCCTTCTGACAAAGTTTGGCGCATATGTTAGATGGGTTGAAATCGACCCGACTTTTGGGACCTTTTGCAGTGTTTTGTGGGTTCTGGGGTCAAACACAGCGGCTTCTTTCGAGCTGACAAGCTTCTTGTGAATGACATGGATGGTCTAAGTAAATTTAAGGGTTCAAATCTCATATGTAAAACGGGGTGACTATTTCGGGACATGCACCTGGCTTATAAGACATGTAATGGTGAAAATTGAGGAACTGGGTTTCATACATTTAATAATATAGGTTTTCTCTGCCTATTTCGCACTTTTGTCAGTCGATTCGATAAAACGTTAATTCAATTTAGTAAAAACACATCGTTTACCGCCACTTCTGTCCTTCCATAGTGTATTAAGTCATTCAATTTAGCGTTTTGAGCAAGCCAGTTTGCTTTTGTATCATTCAAATTAATTCAGTGCATTCTATTAGCACGTTTATAGGAATCATTCAAATTCATCTCAACTGTCGAAAAGACTCCTTGGACATTCAAATTCACAAGTGGGCAGTCAAATTCGGAACATGTTCATTCAATTTAAAACAAGTAATTAACCCCCCTGTTTTTGTTCATAATTATTTCCGCCGGGTAATTTCCCCCTAAAATTTGGTCCGACACCCCTCCCTTACAAAAAACCCCAAATAAAATGAAACAATTATGGCAATGCCCGTACGGGAAGAGAAGATAGGGAGTGTTTACCTGTATGAAATGTCATATAGACTATTCATATAACTTATTAGCATAAGGTGACACTGACATTAGGCCTGTATGCATTGTTATGAACGCAACCATTAAAAAATGAAATTGGCACATAAAACTTTGACGCTCCTTCTCACTGAAAAATATAATAATAAATTGTTATTTTGTTGTCAATTTTATTTCTCCGTAGTTTTGCTCCCCACCAGCCTTTTACAGGTTCCACCACTTGGTGTAGGTACTACTGGAACTAATTTAAACAAAAAATCTTGTTTCCTCTATTGTTTATGTGTGCTTGGGTGTGTGCGTTGGTGTGAGCTTGTGAGTGGTTTTACATAGATAGTCTTGTGGGGTACAGAGAACAAAAGAGCACAATGATGCCCTTTATTCCGTCATGCTTGTGGGGTACAAAATACAATAGGAGAAGTACTTGTGGGGTACAAAACACAATAGGAGAAATGAATAGAGTTCCCCACAAGTCCATGTATGTGAATGTGTGTGTGGGCGTGTGTGTTCGGGGTAGTGGCGGAATCAGCATTGTGTAGGATGGAGGGGGGGGGGGCAAACTGAGAGAGAGGAAATTTACCTACTGAAACTTGAATAGGAATTTCAGTCAGCAGCCAAACATTTTGTTTAAATTCTTCAAAGTTCAATGTAGCACACTGCTACACATGTATGAAATGGGATTGAGATGGGATTGAGATGGGATTTCACGAACTTTGGATTCCCCACCAGGAATGATAACCATGTCACACTCCCAAACAGACCCAATAGCGATCGATTAGTGATGAAACTTTGCCATTTGAATTAAATATAGCCAAACTGGAATGATAGAATCATAACAATGAATTCTAGGTTGATCATGTTGAGAGCACTGGTAACATTTGTTTGAAGAGATGGGAAAAAACAATTAATGTTTTTTAGATAAAATGTATGAGAAAGCTCCTGCATATCCACTACACTACAGCAAGGAAGTGAGAGGGTTCAGTTAATAGGGGGCACAAGATCACCTGACAATTGTGAAAAAGAAAGAAAGCTGCAGTGAGTGGTATGATCATGTAAACTAGATGGAATAATAGCTTGGCAAATACCATCTTATAAGGAAGACAAATGCCAGAAGAGAGGCAGACAAACTAAGACCTGGGGAGCGTTTCATCAAGTGTTTTGTTAGTGATATTTACCGACAAATTTGCTCTCAGCCAATCAGATGCAAGGATTTCAGTACCTTGTAACAGTCGTAGGTAAAAATCACTGACAAAGCACTTGATGACATGCTTCCCCGTGCCTCGTAACAAAAAGGTTTTCAGTCAATTGCAAATTTGAAACAACGATTCTGATTGGTTCATGGTCCGCCTTTTGAATAATATAATGCATGCAATAGTGATCTTGATTGGCCAGAGCCATTTTGCAATTGATTGCAAACCTTTGTGTAACAGGGCCTTCGATTGAAAACATCAGCATGATCAAGCAGTGGACAGGGATGTCTTTTGAGCAGCTAACTAGAACAGTTGAAGAGAGAAAGGTATGGAGAACCTGTGACTCAAGATCCATCACACTGTTGTTACAATGGCCCCCAAGCTATAGGTAGATGGACAGAGGGTGTGAGAGGGTTCATATCATCCTCTTTTCACATGATATATGATCTATATTATTTAGACGTTGACATGCACACTTTGGAAGATTATCATGAATTATATCTCTTGTTGAATACTACTTCTTAATATATTTATGAGTTCATGTAGATAAAACAAAAAGACTAAATTTCAAATCTTTGTGTGTACATTTCCTTAGATATGCATGTTTAACTCACACTACCTTTAATGTATTTTCCTAAATTATTATGATTTCACTGTTCCTATTTTTCATTGTATTATTTTTCTCCTTACCTTGCATTTGACATATATGATAAACTAATTTTATACGCTCTAAATATCTGTATCTATACTTTTGGAATATGATATACCTTATTATATGTTTATGAACATCCAACGGAGGGGGAAAATAGAAAGGGAGAGAGAAAGAGACATAGGAAGGAATGTGTATATTGATTTCGTATCACTTTATTGTCAATTTTCAATAAAGGAACATAGTATAAACATAATAAGAGTTGCACATTCACATGATGGGCGAGATAGATCTTATTATAGTTATTATTATGTATTCAGGTATATCAGTTTAAGTTTTATATTAAGGGAAATATTATAATTTAAGTATAATTTCAGTTACTCAATAGTATACACACTTAATTGTTACGAGGGCATATAGACTTTATTTTTTACGTCCACGTGAAGCGCTCGGACAAGGACGACCCCACCCGCCCGCCACGAACAATCGCGCTCCGGCAGTCGGGACACGAATAGCACACATTATGTGCCGCTAGGTCGGACAAATACTATGGCTTGTCCGTCCCAGCAGCACACAACCCACACAACTCGCACTCCGACCACCGAAGCACAACTATCCGCGACAGGCGAATGGAATCATCCACATCCAGGCACCCATGCATGCAGCCTGGCTGCCCTGTTATTACTATTATAATTATTATTATAAGTATTATTATTATTATTATTATTATTACAGGCGAATGGAATCATCCACATCCAGGCACCCATGCATGCAGCCTGGCTGCCCTGTTATTAATATTATTATTATTATTATTATTTTTTTTTTTTATTATTATTATTATTATCATCATTAGTACTATTATTATTATTATCATCATTATTATTATTATTATTATTATTATTATTAGTTATATTTATTATTATCATTATTATCATCATGAATATTATCATTATTATTATTATTCAGTTAGTAAGTTATAATTGAGTTATTACAAGTTATTACAGTCTTGCCAGGTGGGTTCGTCCTTCGCGCAATAAATTGCAAAAGACGAAATAAGCGCCATTTTACTGAGTTTGTCCCGAAATTTGCGCGGCTTTGTGTTCCGTTCGTGCAAGTAGCCCAACATCTGTTTCAGTCTTTGGGTGTTGTTTGATGAAATGAATCAACTTCAATTGCCAGAAACATTACGTCATAGCTATTATTTCGAATGTCTGTAACTAGGGACGAATATTTATCAACTTTGTACTGATGGGCTTTTTCTATTCCAATGGGACTGTTAATTCCATGATCATTATTTTTTTGCTATTTTCCTCATAGATACAAAGATCAGGTTTTAGGTTTGTTTGCGTACAAGGCAGTGGGATTGTTGAGACGGGAGAGTAGCCAGTTAAGTAAGGAATATCATGAAGGATTTTTGTATCGGGCGAAATAATTTCTGTGATCACTTCTACAAAGCATTTTAGTACATTTATTCAGGTCGCTTTTCCCCTCCCAGGCACGGGTGAAGCCAAATACTTGACAATAATAATAATAAGAAGAGAATAATTATACTTTGGGATCATCGGTTCGTTGTTGGGGCTGCATCGGTTCCCGAGATAGTGAAATTTTGTAAATTTTTGTCGGTCTGTTGTCGGTCTGCGCGGTGGGACCTTACTATGATGGTACACTATCCTTTGATTTAATATAGTCCACACATACTCAAGATTGTAGGGATGGTCAGACCTCGCCGATAGCGACGAGATTTTCAATTTAAGATACACCCTACAGCTGCCCTGCTATTAACATACATAAACACACACACCATAGTAAGGTGTACTTTTAATTGAAAATGTAGTAATCGTTGTCTTCTGACTAGCCCATAAACCCGTATCGGGAATGTAGACAAGTTTTGGTCGGGATTCCAGGCTAAATAGTAGAGCTGACAACAGAAGGAACAAAAACTACAACATTACCATTTCCATGGTATCGCATGTTTCCGCAGGAAAATTGTCAGACCAGTGTAGACGTGGAATTCCCAAGGTTTAGTTTATAAAGTGTCGCTTTGATCACCACATACACTTTACCGCAAGCCTTCAGTTGTGAAGTTTCATTTAAGCTTGTTCAAGCCATGTAACTACACCAACCATTTTGATCTTATGAGATACATCAAATTCCACGGACATAGGAAATATATACTTTGAAAATGGGAGTCAGAGACAGCGCAGTGAACACCCGATTTTATAAAATCTTCAGATCTTAGTGGACTGTATTTGTCATATATGAGCTTTTTGAAAACGAATCTGCATTCATTTACAGAAGGCTTGATCTTTAGTGAGTATTACTGCATTAAATTTCATTTTGTTTCCGTTAACAAAATCATGGCATGACAGTCTAAATTACTATATCTAAATGACACTCTGAATGCATCGTGTAATGGGAGGAGCAGGGCGGCGGAATGTTTTTCAGAGGAGGGGGGGGGGGGGGGGGGGGGGGAGGGGGGGGGGAAGTGGCAAAATTACATTTTCATTTTATATAACAATAACTATCGTGCAATGAACTATATGTGACTCTCCACAAAACGACCAATAAGTCGGAAATTTGGGTTTTTAAAATTTCAACACAGTTTGAAAGCTTAGATTCTAAGCTTTAAAATGATATATAACCTGTCTTGTATGGACTAAGCAACCCTTGTAAATTACAATGAGAATGTCTACGTGTCAGACACGCTTATGACCAAAACAATAGAGAAAACGGGCTGTAAAGAAGAGTGACTTTTTAAGAACGCCTAATCTGTGTCCTATTGTTTGTCACATAAAAGGTTCAGTCAAAACTCCCTAGCATACACTATGAAGTACTAATTGGATTGGGTTGAAACTTTCCATACCTTCATAATAAATATATTTCTATGTTTCTTTTGACTTTGAATATCAGACAGTGCATAGTTTTTAAGCTGTACCAAAAAAAGCGATGTGAAGTACAATCCCAGCAAGTTGACACACAGAGTTTGAATGTCCAGGAAAACATGGTCATTTTGAGTGAGAGTAAAAATATATTTCAACAAGGTATTTTAACCTGAAATTTTGTCAGATGGTAGATTCATAAATAAACTTTCAGAAAATACAAAAAAGTTAAAAATCAAAATTTCCACCCCAAAACCACCTTTTACAGCTGTTTACTCTAAAACTCCCACTGCGACTTATTAGTCGTTTTGTGGTGGAGGGTCACATAATAGAAAATGATTGAAAATAAAACTATTAAGTGTAAAAGGGAAAATTTTGTCAGTTTATGTGTTTTGGTAATGTATTGTCATACACCTTCCTTCTCACAAAGTTTGGCGCATATGTTAGATGGGTTGAAGTCGACGTGACTTTTGGGACCTTTTTTTTGGGGGGGGGGGGGGGCTCTGGGATCAAACCCGGCGGCTTCGTTCGAGCTGACAAGCTTCTTGTAAATGACATGGATGGTCTAAGTATATTTAAGGTTCAAATCTCATATGTAAAACGGGGTGACTATTTTGGGACAGGCTCCTGGCCTATAAGACATGTAATGGTGAAAATTGAGGAACTGGGATTCATACATTTAATAATATAGGTTTTCCCTGCCTATTTCGCACTTTTTTCAGTCAATTTAACGTTAGTAAAAAAACATCGTTTACTGCCACTTCTGTCCTTCCTTAGGTGTATTTAAGTCATTCAATTTAGTGTTTTGAGCAAACAATGAAAGAATTATGGCAATACGTGAATAGAAGATAGGGAGCGTTTACCTTTATGAAATGTCATATAGACTATTCATATAACTTATTAGCAATAAGGTGACATTGACATTAGGCCTGTAACTGCATTGATATGAACGCAACCAATTGAATTGCTCACGTCCTAAATTAACTTTTGTTCTCATTTCGCAATGCCCGAAAGGGTGAACTTTATTCCAGTAGATGTTGCCCAATTTAAACCAACCTTATTTGTAAACAGCGTTTCTATTTCAGCTCTTCCGATTTATGGTTGGCATTTGCGAGAGGATGACCAATATTTTTTTTGTGTCAATCCGTGATAAGTGGACAAAGTTAACTTACGCTGCAAGTATGCCAAATGCTAATACTTCTCAATACTATTCTTTCAATATAATTGCCCGAAATACCTGTACTAGGGGGTTTGTTCTACCAGGTAAAAAAATGGCTTTTGACACTTCTGATCGTTATAAATATTGATCCATATCTATAAACTGTCATGTAAAAGGTCTTTTGCATAGCATAATGCGGTAGACAGTGGCGGATCCAGGGGCAGTGAACGCGGGAGGGGATGGGGGAGGGACGTACCCCACTTATAATTTTAGCCACGTGAACACGTGATAACATTTGAAAAAAAAATGTGTGCTTCCTTGTCAGAGATTTTAAAAATGAATTGGCACATAAAAGGGGAATGTAGTCTTTAGTCTTCCTACATGTGAACGTACTTAGTGATAACTCCTTGGGCGAAGCGATCAATTGTGAGTTCCGAACAAAAGACCCCATAGCGATCGATTAGTGATGAAACTTTGCCATTTGAATTAAATATAGCCAAACTGGAATTATAGAATCATAACAATGAATTCTAGGTTGATCATGTTGAGAGCACTGGTAACATTTGTTTGAAGAGATGGGAAAAAACAATTAATGTTTTTTAGATAAAATGTATGAGAAAGCTACTGCATATCCACTACACTACAGCAAGGAAGTGAGAGGGTTCAGTTAATAGGGGGAACAAGATCACCTGACAATTGTGAAAAAGAAAGAAAGCTGCAGTGAGTGGTATGATCATGTAAACTAGATGGAATAATAGCTTGGCAAATACCATCTTATAAGGAAGACAAATGCCAGAAGAGAGGCAGACAAACTAAGACCTGGGGAGCGTTTCATCAAGTGTTTTGTTAGTGATATTTACCGACAAATTTGCTCTCAGCCAATCAGATGCAAGGATTTCAGTACCTTGTAACAGTCGTAGGTAAAAATCACTGACAAAGCACTTGATGACATGCTTACCTGTGCCTCGTAACAAAAAGTTTTTCAGTTAATTGCAAGTTTGAAACAACGAGTCTCATTGGTTCATGGTCCGCCTTTTGAACAATACAATGCATGCAATAGTGATCTTGATCGGCCAGAGCCATTTTGCAATTGATTGCAAACCTTTGTGTAACAGGGCCTTCGATTGAAAACATTAGCATGATCAAGCAGTGGACAGGGATGTCTTTTGAGCAGCTAACTAGAACAGTTGAAGAGAGAAAGGTATGGAGAACCTGTGACTCAAGATCCATCACACTGTCGTTACAATGGCCCCCAAGCTATAGGTAGATGGACAGAGGGTGTGAGAGGGTTCATATCATCCTCTTTTCACATGATATATGATCTATATTATTTAGACGTTGACATGCACACTTTGGAAGATTATCATGAATTATATCTCTTGTTGAATACTACTTCTTAATATATTTATGAGTTCCTGTAGATAAAACAAAAATAGTACATTTCAAATCTTTGTGTGTACATTTCCTTAGATATGCATGTTTAACTCACACTACCTTTAATGTATTTTCCTAAATTATTATGATTTCACTGTTCCTATTTTTCATTGTATTATTTTTCTCCTTACCTTGCATTTGACATATATGCTATACTAATTTTATACGCTCTAAATATCTGTATCTATACTTTTGGAATATGATATACCTTATTATATGTTTATGAACATCCAACGGAGGGAGGAAATAGAAAGGGAGAGAGAAAGAGACATAGGAAGGAATGTGTATATGTATTTATTCAGGTCGCTTTTCCCCTCCCAGGCACGGGTGAAGCCAAATACTTGACAATAATAATAATAAGAAGAGAATAATTATACTTCGGGATCATCGGTTTGTTGTTGGGGCTGCATCGGTTCCCGAGATTTTGTAAATTTTGTAAATTTTTGTGGGTCTGTTGTCGGTCTGCGCGGTGTGACTGTACTATGATGGTATACTATCCTTTGATTTAATATAGTCCACACATACTCAAGATTGTAGGGCTGGTCAGACCTCGCCGATAGAGACGAGATTTTCAATTTAAAGGGAAATTAACCTCAGCGTATGAATTAGCTTATTTTGAATGGTGTAGTATATGCCTCTTATTTGATACATGCAATTTCATGTAAAAACACAGGATATAGATATAAATCACTATTTTCCAGCCAAGTTATCGTCTGCTAGCAATAATAAGGGGGCTGCCATTACTTTATGTGTACACGAACATATTTTTCATCCCAAGTAAAATTTCCTTCATCGTTAACTTGTAATTGATTTTTAGAGGACAAATATATATTAGATAAAGTCACATATTCTGAAATGTAAGTTTAGTTTTATATATTTTTTAAAAGGTCTTAATTTGTTCATAAAAAATATACTTCATAAAAAATATACGTCAAGGACGGAGAATTGACGTCAAGGACGGAGACAATCGTAACAATACCAAAACAAAGCGAGGAATCTGCTTTACAGGATGGCTATTAGAACTCATGGGTCGTCAATTATCTAGGCCCATGGCCAATAACAATCGTAATACAATCAGAACAAAGCGACGTATCTGTTGTAAAGGTAGGCTATTATCAATGCATATGGTACCTAATGATCCGTGTCATGCACAAAATGGCAGCCTCCATGGAAAGACGTAGCAGACAATAGGTGCATCTAGAATATCACGTGGGGTTACTTGTCCTTTAAGATACACCCTACAGCTGCCCTGCTATTAACATACATAAACACACACACACCATAGTAAGGTGTACTTTTAATTGAAAATGTAGTAATCGTTGTCTTCTGACTAGCCCATAAACCCGTATCGGGAATGTAGACAAGTTTTGGTCGGGATTCCAGGCTAAATAGTAGAGCTGACAACAGAAGGAACAAAAACTACAACATTACCATTTCCATGGTATCGCATGTTTCCGCAGGAAAATTGTCAGACCAGTGTAGACGTGGAATTCCCAAGGTTTAGTTTATAAAGTGTCGCTTTGATCACCACATACACTTTACCGCAAGCCTTCAGTTGTGAAGTTTCATTTAAGCTTGTTCAAGCCATGTAACTACACCAACCATTTTGATCTTATGAGATACATCAAATTCCACGGACATAGGAAATATATACTTTGAAAATGGGAGTCAGAGACAGCGCAGTGAACACCCGATTTTTGTCAAATCTTCAGATCTTAGTGGACTGTATTTGTCATATATGAGCTTTTTGAAAACGAATCTGCATTCATTTACAGAAGGCTTGATCTTTAGTGAGTATTACTGCATTAAATTTCATTTTGTTTCCGTTAACAAAATCATGGCATGACAGTCTAAATTACTATATCTAAATGACACTCTGAATGCATCGTGTAATGGAAGGAGCAGGGGCGGCGGAATGTTTTTCAGAGGAGGGGGGGGGGGGGGAAGAGTAAAATTACATTTTAATTTTATATAACAATAACTATCGTGCAATGAACGATATGTGACTCTCCACTACAAAACGATCAATAAGTCGAAAATTTGGGTTTTTAAAATTTCAACACAGTTTGAAAGCTTAGATTCTAAGCTTTAAAATGAAATTTAACTTGTCTTGTATGGACTAAGCAACCCTTGTAAATTACAATGAGAATGTAACGTGTCAGAAACGTGTCAGACACGCTTATGACGGAAAATTTTGTCAGTTTATGTGTTTTTGTAATGTATTGTCATACACCTTCCTTCTCAAAAAGTTTGGCGCATATGTTAGATTGGTTGAAGTCGACCTGACTTTTGGGACCTTTTTTTTTTGGGGGGGGGGGGGGGGGGCTCTGGGATCAAACCCGGCGGCTTCGTTCGAGCTGACAAGCTTCTTGTGAATGACATGGATGGTCTAAGTATATTTAAGGTTCAAATCTCATATGTAAAACGGGGTGACTATTTCGGGACAGGCTCCTGGCCTATAAGGACATGTAATGGTGAAAACTGAGGAACTGGGATTCATACATTTAATAATATAGGTTTTCCCTGCCTATTTCGCACTTTTTTTCAGTCAATTTAATAAAACGTTAATTCGTTAATTCAGTAAAAAACATCGTTTACCGCCACTTCTGTCCTTCCATAGTTGTATTTAAGTCATTCAATTTAGTGTTTTGAGCAAGCCAGTTTGCTTTTGTATCATTCAAATTCATCTCAACTGTCGAAAAGTCTCCTTGGGCATTCAAATTCACAAGTGGGCAGTCAAATTCGGAACATGTTCATTCAATTTAACACACAAGTAATTAACCCCCTGTTTTTGTTCATAATTTTTTTCCACCGAGTAATTTTCCCCTAAACGTTGGTCCGACACCCCCTCCCTTACCAAAAAACCCCAAACAATGAAACAATTATGGCAATGCACCTACGTGAAGAGAAGATAGGGAGCGTTTACCTTTATGAAATGTCATATAGACTATTCATATAACTTATTAGCATAAGGTGACATTGACATTAGGCCTGTAACTGCATTGATATGAACGCAACCATTGGAATTGCTCACGTCCTAAATGAACTTTTGTTCTCATTTCGCAATGCCCGAAAGGGTGAACTTTATTCCAGTAGATGTTGCCCAATTTAAACCAACATTATTTGTAAACTGCGTTTCTATTTCAGCTCTTCCGATTTATGGTTGGCCTTTGCGAGAGGATGACCAATATTTTTTTTGTCGATCAGTGATAAGTGGACAAAGTTAACTGACACTGCAAGTATGCCAAATGCTAATACTTCTCAATATTATTCTTTCAGTATAATTGCCCGAAATACCTGTACAAGGGGATTTGTCCTACCAGGTTAAAAAATGGCTTTTGCCACTCTCCACCCAGGTGTTAAATGGGTACCCGGTAGGATGGCGAAAGGTAATGTCCTTTGCTTAGCATGTGTGCGCTTTACAGCGACTGGCTGGAATGCTCCCCAGGGAGTGGAGAATGTGCATACACTGTGTGCGGGCGTGCCAGAATCCAATGACCGGGGGTAATAATATATACCTATCTATACAGCGCCATGAGCGTCGAAAGGCGGACCTGCGCGCTATAAAAGTAGGCACTATTATTATTATTATTATTATTATTATTATGTAAAAGGTGTTTTGCATAGCATAATGCGGTAGACAGTGGCGGATCCAGGGGCAGTGAACGCGGGAGGGGGGGGGGGGGGGGGGAGGACGTACCCCACTTATAATTTTAGCCACGTGAAAACGTGATGACATTTGAAAAAAAAAATGTGTGCTCCTTGTCAGAGATTTTAAAAATGAATTGGCACATAAAAGGGGAATGTAGTCATATATATATATATATATATATATATGTGTGAAAGAAATTGCGAGAATAACGTTGCGTAGCTCAATCAAAGTTCCCCAGAGCTGTCCTCCCTTTTTGAAATTTTTGCAAAGGCTGAAAAAATGTCTCCGCCGGGAATCGAATCCGGGTCGTTGGCTTAGAACGCCAGTGCCTTAACCACTAGACCACGGAGACGGGTTAGTGGTTTCGGCGACACCAGATTCAATTGACCGACAGATTGACAAATCCTCAACCTTATTAATTAATTCCTTTATCGGGGGCAGGTGAGTTTTGAACAAAGACAAGCCGGCGGAGACATTTTTTCAGCTTTGGCAAATCTCGTGGAAATAAATACAAATGTGAAAGAAATTGCGAGAATAAAGCTTCTTTTCCTAAAACTTCATTTAACCATTCATTTTTAGGAAAAATTTTCCAAGGGGTATGAATAATTTTGTTGTTAACTGTATATACTGGCACCGAATAGCGAGTATAAGCGCTACCAACGCTCCTACACTACAAGGGGATTTATGACGAAAAAGCTTCTTCGTTTACTAACCATTGTCTACGGCGGACCGTTTGAATATTAATGAGTCAGAAAGAAGAGGATCTTGGGTATTTGATTCTAGTTCGTCGTGACTTGGCCGTGAACCAGAATAGCCTGGTGGTTAAGTCGCTGCCCGGCAAGCAGTAGATGACAGGTTCGAATCCCGCTGGTTCCAATTTTTTCTGACTTGTGTTTTTCATTACAGATCGAGCATACGATCTTTAACACTGGGAGTAATATGCCGAAAGATTTGTTTACAAATTAAATCTTCATATGGTATATTCTTTGTATCTTTGGTATGAAAGCTACAAATTCTTGATATCAAAATGAATGTAAACCAAATTTATACCATATGCCCTCCATGTTACCAGCTGCAGTGCACAAAATGCTACCACTTTGACAGTGCACTGGAACATAAAGATCACTATTTTAAGCTTCACTAGAGTACCCACTTGCAGGTGTCCATATCAAAAATGTGTCAATCAGTGTAACTGAATAAACTGATAAAATTGGCACCATCCAACCTTTAGACAACTACCATGGCCTCCCTAAACATTCTTAATAATAATGGAACAAAAGTATCAGGAAATACTTTCCCTTGACAGTGCAACAGTGAATGCCTCTAGGGAAGTCTCTCCAGGAAGAGTGCTTTGTTTCAACTTAGATACAGAATTGTCATTAAAATGTAAGGAATATTAACGAAAATATCAATATCATAGTCCTATCCTCATGACGTCTAAAACTACACCACCTGCAAACACAAAATCTGCTTTAAATTCATTGAATCCCCTGAAGACCAGGTGATGGCATGTGTGGACAACATCCTCAAGGAGATTGGGCCATTGGGGACCAGGTATTGGCCTGATATCTCAGTAGAGACCTCCAGAAGCATTGTGACAGTGTGAAGAAAGTGTTACGAGCATTAATCACAAGGACTGGATTCATACTGATTGACAAAGTCAATAGATCACCAAGGGTATGAATAATTTTGAACATCACCCAGTTTGGATAATTCACCTTTTCTATTGTTATGCAAATGAGGTGAAACCAGAAACAGCATTCATTTGCAGATGATAACTAAATGTATTCAAGTGATGTGCAATTAAATTCAGTTAACCATTCATTTTTAGGAAAAATGCAAAAAAACTAGAATTTTCCAAGGGGTTTGAATAATTTTGTTGTTAACTGTAAGTGTGTGACTGAGGATAACGGTTTTACTCGCTATTCACTACCAGTATAATAGAATTATGTACGAAGAACGATAGCGGTTATACGCGCTATTCTTGGAGGACAATTTCTGCACAAGGTGCGTGTTTTGATTATCTCGCGGTACTGGACTCCCAGTGACCATATGGGAATAGGCCATGGTTGCACTTTTGCCGGCAGCCCCGGCGGGGAGGAGGGGGTTGACAGCCCCTAACTCGGCCCAGTGCGGCACCCATTATGCTGTTACGATTACTAATGAACAAGAATACTCCCAGGGTTATCCGAGAGGGAGAGCGGAAGAATTACCCAAGCGGTCTGATCAGATGGATATAAGGACTAGGCTTCGCCCCAGGACTACGATTTGCTTTACCGGGTAGCCTGCGTACCGTGTAGAAGACAAATTGACACCATCAAGGGTCTGAAGATTCACCGGGCGAAGGTAGGCTGCACCAGGAGAGGGATACCTCAGCAGTCTAGGAGCGAGCAATGGGATGAGCACCGCAGTGAAGACAATTCATGTGAGGCGTATGGAGATAGTGACTCACAGCGTCGCCGACTCCAATGCCTCATCCCACGACCTGAAAAGTAGCAGGAGCAGACGTCCTAAGGTGAAATGGCCTACTTCAATCACTAAGGACAAGTGGGAGGTCATGGACGAGCAGTTAGATAAGACACTGCTCAAATCAATGAAGGGAAGCGCTGAAGAGAGGTTAAGCTCCATGATGGAAACAATCTACCAGTATGTAGTTGAAAACTTTGGGAATGCAGGCAGAAAGCTGCAGACGGCCAAGCCGAAGCTGAGTAGCAGGCAGCAGGAAATTCACGATATACGGCAAGCATTATGAGGCCTACAGAGGAGGTGGAAGGAGACAAAGAGGAATAATAATACTGTGGAATTGGAAGCTTTGGATGAGCTGAGAGGAGACCAGAGAAAGAGATTGAAAGCCCTGTCGAAAACAGAGAGGTTAAGGAGGAAAATGAAAGGACGGGCTAGGCAGCTAAAGAAGTTTTATGACGATCCTTTCGCATTTACAAAGGCTCTTTTTAATCCATGAAGATCCGGTGAGTTAAACGTAGCCCGAGATGAGCTGGAAGAACACCTGAAAAACATATACTCGGACAATACTAGGAACCAGTCACTAGCAGCAATGGAGGCTTTTGTTCGCCCAACTCCACCGGGTGAGAGTTTAGACATCTGCCCACCACGCCTTTCTGAGGTAGAGAGATTCGTCAAGAAAGCGGGGGTTAGCTTATCGCCAGGTCCCAATGGAGACCAGAGAAAGAGATTGAAAGCCCTGTCAAAAACAGAGAGGTTAAGGAGGAAAATGAAAGGACGGGCTAGGCAGCTAAAGAAGTTTTATGACGATCCTTTCGCATTTACGAAGGCTCTTTTTAATCCAAGAAGATCCGGTGAGTTAAACGTAGCCCGAGATGAGCTGGAAGAACACCTGAAAAACATATACTCGGACAATACTAGGAACCAGTCACTACCAGCAATGGAGGATTTTGTTCGCCCAACTCCACCAGGTGAGAGTTTAGACACCTGCCCACCACGCCTTTCTGAGGTAGAGAGATTCGTCAGAGATTGCTGAGGGTACTGTGGTGGAACAACGTACTTCCCAGGGAGTGGAATAAAGGTGATGGTGTGTACATTCCTAAAGAGAAGAATGCAGAAAGAATCGAGGCATTCCGACCAATATCCCTGCTTAATGTGGATGGGAAGATAATGATGGGAATCCTATGAGAGCGTCTCTCCAAATACCTGCACGTGAATGGATATATTGATACGGCAGATATTCCAGGTTTTTCTGGCTGCATAGAGCACTCTGCAATGGTCTGGCACACAATCCAGGCAGCTAAGGAGTGCAAGAGGGATTTATTTGTCATATGGCTGGCCAATGCATACGGTTGACTGCCACATTCAATGATTTGGTGTACCTTGGAGTTCTTTTACATCCCAGACAAACTCTGCGACTTTCTCAAGAGCTATTTTCAGGACTTTAAGATGAGATTTTCCACCAAGGAATATACAACGTCATACCATCCCCTGGAGGTAGGCATCCCAATGAGATGCACTATCTCTCCAATCCTGTTTGTCATGGCAATGTAAGTCATAACCAGAGCTGCCTGTTCCAGTTGTAGAGGTGTTGAGATTGAACCTGAGCTGGAATTGCCAGCTATACGAGCTTTCATGGACGATCTCACATTGCTCAATCCATGTAAGGAGGAGGCACAGAAGGCTCTTGGGCGGCTGCAACAGCTAGTAAATTGGTGTAAGATGAAATTTAAAACAAAGCAATCCAGGAGCCTAATTATCAAAAAGGGAAGAGTAGATGACCGGACACGTTACAGAGTGGGGGATGAGGATATTCCATCGATAACAGATGCCCCTGTTAAGAGCTTGGGGCGCTGGTTCAGTAAGTAACTGTCTGACAAGAGCCAGGTAAGCGAGGTTCGCCAAATGGTGGAAGATGGTTTGAAACGTATTGACAGTTGTACCTTCCCAAACAAATTGAAGCTGTGTTGTCTGAAGTTCGGGCTCTACCCAAGGATTATGTGGCCATTAATGATGTATGAAATAGCAATGACGCATGTAGAAAGGATGGAGCAAAGAATATCTGTCCACATTCGGAAATGCCTTGGCGTCCCCCCATGCACTACAAACCTTAGTTTCTATGGGCATGCTACAAAGCTGATCCTACCTCAGAGTGCACTTACTGAGGAGTTCAAGGTAAAGAAGACGCACATGTTTTTGACCCTGAGAAACTCTGAAGATCAATTCGTGAATGGCACTTTGCCGGATGTCCGGACAGGAAGGAAATGGAATGCCCAGCTTAGGGTTACTCTGAAGAATGCTGTACAGAAACCAAACCAGGCGAAATCAACAAGTGCTCCAGAGCTGATTTCATTTGTGAAGGCTGGGGCACGCATAGGATTTGACAGAAAATCCAGATCACGTAGAAGCGGGTTTCTAGGCCAAGCAGGGGACTGGCAAATGGTCGTTGATTTAGCAGAGCAGATGATCGTCCCCTGTGACTGGCCAGATAGACCGCCCACCCACCAAGGAATCTCAATATTCCACAGCTGTTTGCAACCTGGGTCTTTTGAAGGTCACTCTCCCCATGTGGTATTATGATCAAAACAACCGCGCTGGCTTGTTTCGGCCTTATTCAGCCAATCAGAAGACTGGACTTCAAGCTTTTCAGAAAATCAAGAAATCTCGTCCTGTACCTTGGTGCTTAAAAGTGTGTTCTTGACCCCATTAAAGGGTGCCCTTGTTAAGAATGGTATTTTGAGAAAATATAGACTTTCAGCTTTACTGTGGAATAAATTTTATTTGGGCTCAAAATAAAAAGTTTTGCACAATGATCAAGAGAAGTGAGAGGACCAAAACTGTGTTTTGAAGCATCCTTTTCATCCCTAAATTTCACTTATTTTCTCCAATCTGTTATAAAAAAGAATGGACAAACTTAAAAGTGTGACATTTGTTCTTTTCAATTGTATAATAATCAAAAACTTCACTTAAAGGTCCCATGTAATCAAAGTATTTCTTGTTTTCATCATGTAGAAAATACTTCAATAGGCTATGACGTGATTTTGTTTATTTTTCTATCACAGATTAATTAATTACAGTGCTTTTCATTCATTAATTATATGTTTTCCCACGCTACTAAGCCCCGCCTCCCAAAAACTGCCCCAAACTCTGCGAACTCGCAAATCACGTGGCCCTACGTCATCGCCAGAACATGCCGATCGTGAGCTTTATATATTGTGTGCGAAGTTTCAGCTCTATTGTGTTTACGTGCTATAGCGTATCCAGTTTCTTTTGTTGCCGAAGAGTTTCCGAAGTCTTTCAGCAAGTTTGCAAATATATAGTTTATTTTCAAAATGCCATGGTAAGTCTTCATGTATTTTCCAAAGATCCGAATTTAAGGAGAATATGGTCTAAAGTGAAGCTAACAAGAGCAATTTGGAACGGGCCGGGCCGAGTGGTGTGTAGTAAGCATTTTGATGACGACGATTTCAATGACGGGTTGCATGCCGGTTTCAACATGAAGCGGAGCAGACGGCTCAAACCAGAAGCAGTACCCAAACTTAAGAGCAAAACTTCATGCCAAGGTGTACATGGTGTAACTGAAGCAAAAAGGAGTGAGGCCGGCCGCCGAGAAAAGGAAGAGAATGAGGGTAAGCAAAGCATGCCTCAAGCGAAGGCTCTAATTCATAAATCATAATTTAAAAATATCAATATGTTATAAAACTCCTCCAAAGTAACAGACGGATTTTGCTGCTCATGCCATGCCCATGACTGCACCGTCAGTGTCTGTCTCCATCATACTGATTGTGTACAAATGAAATAGATCTAAGGTGAACTTAGTTTTACTTACATGTATACCGTATATATATATATATATATATATATATATAAATATAAATTATAAATCTGTATAGTCCAGCATATCTACCCATGATGACATGTTGTTTGAATTATATCGTGTATGGACAGGGTGGTCATGTCACATGGCAACTTGAGGTGCGAAGTGAAAAGTCCATTTTGGCCGGAGTCCAGGGGCAGTATTGTGAAAACTTAACTTTTATGTTAGTAACACGATGTTAATTGTCATACCCATTAAAATAAGGATAATTCATTGGGCACAGATGGCCGTGACGTCCGCGCAACGTTAACAGAGACATCTGCGCAAGCACCAATGGCAATGATTACATTGATTAGTGTTAATTGCGTGCAATTTTAATTTGTTACGACAATTAACATACGTTTCCTTAGCATAAAGGATAAGATAGTTTTCAGAATACCGCCCCAGACTCCAGTGCAGAGAATGCTTGAGGGCCCTGCTGGAAGCTTTGTGGTTCTCTGAGGCTTTCTGGTGCATATTTTAAAGCATTTTGAAACAAATTTTATGACTAACATTTCATTAGATATTTCAAAATTTGGTTTGAAAACGCTGGTTGTTCCGGAGTTCTAAATCCTAGTTTTCATGCTCTTTGTACCCAGGCTTGAACGCGCTGCTATGGAATACAACGAAAATAGCGACCATAAGCAGGTCACAACATTGAAGGGTGATAAGTGCTACAAGGTGAGCAAGCCAAAATTCAAGCCTGGAAAAGCAACTGTCAAAGCTGTCAAGGAAGGAAAGACCTTCTGTAAGTTCTGTTTTTAATTTATTTTATTACATTTGAATAATGCAGCAGTAGCTATGCAATATGACACTGATTTAGTTGATTTTTTAGTTAAAACCAGCTTTCGTACTGAGCCTTTTGTGCCAAATGTTATCATGTGCTCAACATCGCCTTGCAATAAATCTTTGTAATTACAACAGTTTCATTTTGAAATTGATGGATACTGGGCATTACATATGATATAGGACATTAATGATCCTAAGTCATTGTATGGGCCAAGGGGGTTGCTGCTTTATTTACCCCCAAATTAAAGTAGTTTTGTTATGTTTTTTTTTTCATGTATACTTTACCTTCTTTGTGTTACCTCTTACAGCATACGTTGATGATCTAATGGCTGGTATTGCAAGACACAGCGCAGACTTTCATAATGAACCGCCACAGCAGGAGGCTGCCCCACCTTCTTTGAGCAGTCAGCACACATACCCTTCCAAGGAGGAACTGTTTCAACAACACCGTAGTCGACTTAATCTACAATGAGAGGATCTCCCCATTACAAATGATGATGATAATCACTGTGGACAAAATTATGTTTTCCTTCAAAGTTCATTTGACTTTTTTGTGAAGTGAAAAAGCTGAGTTTATGGAATATTGTGTACTAGTAGATATATGCAGTGACTCTTTGATAGATTTGTAGAGGAAAGAGCCACTGGAGGGATGTTAGACAATTGTATGCCCTGTGTTTGAAATCAATACAAAATGTTTTAAGCTTGCAAATTTCTGAGAAAAATACAGTGTCTTCTTCCGCTTCAGTTTTGCTTTAGGATGATTAAAGCAGTTTTACTAAGTGTATTTAGATATTTCACCCCTCCCTCACCATGGCTGCAAATCGCACCCAAGAATTTGAACCATGTACCCTTTTTTAAAGATATTAGTGGCCAAAATATTTTTCACAAATAATTCTTATAGGAACAGGAACATGCCTTGTGAAATTAAAAGCCATAAAACAAAGAATCAGAAGTGAAGCAGTCAAATCTTGAAATGACTCTGGAATGTTTGTTTGATATTTGTCCACACATGGCAAAGAATGGGGGAAAATGTACATGTAATGAGGGGGGGGGGGGGGGGGGGGGGAGGATGGGCATTTCTGAAGTGTAAAACTTAGGGATAAGACCTATATTTTTCCTTCATTTATATATGTGTTTGAATATGACAAAGTGCCAATTCATCAGTTAGTGCTAAATCGGGAACTGTATTATTCAAGACACATTTAAAACATGAATCAGATTTGTGTTAATGTTGTGTTTCGGTTATTTTCTTGTTTTACCAAATCAACAGATTGAGAGTGTATATTATGACTACTTTTATGACCAAGACTTCATATGGACAAGATAGTTTTATTTTTATAGCTTGATAATTATACTCTACTAAATGCACTGTAGACAACTAATTTATACTTCCAGTTAACTGCATTATTGAACATTAATCAATGTTTCGTATGTTGTACAAGTGATGTTTTAAACCGTTCATGATATACGTCATTAAAGAAATAACACATCTACTTGTATGTAAATCACGAAGGCCTCTCTCACATCAGATGAGAATCATTCATCCTTTGAAGCCAGCATTAATTGGCTGATGCACATTTAGGCGAAAAAGGAGCAATTTTCCAGTTAGTTAATTTCACATTAACTACACATTTCAAAACACTTAAATTCAGAATTATTGAATAATCAATGTGTAAAATGGTTAGAAAAAAAGTAATTTTGAAAAATTCAAGAAGTTAAATAATACAAAACATGAAATTTAAGGCTAGAAAATGGTATGGTGCATAGCGGGGACTTGAAACACAGTGGCCGAGTTCGCCCTACTGCTGAGTTAGCCCGACCCCAAGAAAACATGGTTATTATTACATATTAACACATCGCATACTCTTCCCCATAAACAAGGAAATGTCCCAATATCCTAAACCTCTTCGAATCCTCTGTACTAAGTACCCCAAGCACCATCTGGCAAGTTGTCGGTACGCCACGTGCCTGTTTTTCCTGCAGTAAAAAAGAAATTCTTTTCTTAATTATTAATTTATTAATTTCCACATATAGATTAAACAAAGGGAAGTCATATCACCACAGTTATGATTATAAACTATGATGGATACATGTACGACTATCCACCACTTCAAAAAATGTACATTGCCAGTTTGCATACCATCGCTACTGTTGAATGCACAATATGTTTACCACATAGGCATACAAGAAAGTGTGCTCCCCCTCCCCCATACTGAGGATTTGAAATTATATCCACCAATAACTTTGGATTGAGATTTTCTAATGGTCTTTAAATTTTGTAATACACCGCGTATATGGTAATGACAAAATGACATGTTAGATACAGTATACATAACAAAGCGTCATTGTGTTTTCTTGCTTCCTTCTCTCCTTCTGCAAAAGTTAGAAACTAGAAAAATGATATTCTGGCAAGTAGCAACCAATCTCAGCCTTGCAAATTGCACCTGTGCACTTACATGTACGTGCAATATGTACATTGTTATGATACTCGCTTGTTGACAGTGGCATCTTGCCTTGCTTGATGGCCATACTGCTGGCGGTACTGATAATATGCCGTCTCGAGGATCCATCTGCCGAGGCACACACTTGCAAAGCCAGGGTGGTCTGTGATGCAGTCTAACTCTGCTTCTTCATATTGGTCCATTTTGAAAACAAACTTGATGACTTTCGGCATCGCACAACAGCTCCCGCTACATGAGCACAGGTCTGCATTTTTAAAAACAATCAGTTTTATTTTTTATTCGAGGAGATCTTAATTATATAATAGTCCATTGGTTTTTCCATGCATATCTAATTCTGTACAAAATTTGCCAAATTTTAAAAGGAACATTGACTGGAAGTTTTTATTTCCAGGCTAATTTAGAATTGGAGAGGGGATGGGTACACTAGGTTTACTATTGCTAGTATTGCTATATTAATATACATTTTGTTAGTAAAGTGTCAGGACACTTCAGGTACCCAAGGCCAGGACAAGATTCCCGGGCTGGCGCGCCCGGGCAAAGTCTGCATCTTCGCACATGATGATGGCTGCTCGCCAAACACGCCAGCGAGGGGACGAGACTCACAGCGACAGCCCAACATACATGTAGCGTACAGGTACTGATAATCAAAATCAAGAGAGAATAATCGTTATTTATGGAAAAAATTACTATAGATCTAGCCTTTTAAATTATGCTTACCAATCACTGTAACCAAGTCTTCCTTATAATTTCCTTACGATCATTATTGACGCCGGCAATACTATCATCTTCCTCGACTATACCAGGCGCAAGTGCAGCACGGATTTCACCTTCCTCCTCGAAATCAGACAGTTGTTCTTCAACATCAGACAATGAATGTTCATATCTATCATCCTCACTATCATTTCCTGACAAATTATCCATGATCATCCTCAGAAAATGACTTAAACAGAGCAAAATTGGATAGGGAATTTTCGCGACCCGACGTAGAAAGCAAATACGGTTACGCATTACTTTCACTGTCCAGTTGGCTTTGTGTTCTACCGATGACGTCAAGCGGATTACGTAATCGTCAACCCGAATTATCAACAATTTCGGGGGGGGGGGGGGGCGTTCCCAAATCGTTTAGTTGTTCTAATTTTACTTTTGACCGACTTAAAATTGCGGGAATCCACTGTCAGATTCGAATTCACTATGAAAAAAATACATAGGATCATCATAAAAGTGAAATTAGAGGCCGTTCTGTGTCACGGGACCTTTAATGATAAAGTGGTTAATTTCTTCCCGAAAAAAATCTCACGATTCAAGAGATTTTACAGGATGAAAGATTTGGCCACAAAAGGATCTAGATGAATCCTGCTTGTTTCCTCATTAGCATACAGACCTGCCGACTGACTGTCCCCGCCGGAAGTGATACACCTGTCACACTGTCAAACAGACACTTTGGCGACCGATTATTGACAAAACCTTGTCATTTGAATGAATACAATTTGATTGTTCCTTCTATGGCTGGTCTGGGTCCCGTTTCATAAAACATGATATATATGACAAGTTACAATAACAATTATAAGGTACTGAAATACTTGCATCTGATTGGCTGAGAGCAAATTTGTCATAGATATGTGCCAGATGTTATTGATAATAAGTTTTATGAAACGGGGCCCTAGTCTCGGTCTCGTCTTTATGACTGGTGTATGCCTGTAAATGAAATGGTGAACAGTAGCGTAGAATTGCAGCTGCACCATCGGCACTTGCAGGCCGGGTCTGAAGCCAATCTGGAATGACAAAAACATAACAATGAATTATAGATTGAGCCTGTTGAGAGCAATGGTTACATCAGTCTTTATGTACTGATGTGAAACGTAGACACTGAATGCATAGAATTAGATTAATTGTATGAGAAAACTACTACATATCCATTACACTACAACAAGGAAGTGAGCGAGTTAAGGAAGTTATACGAACAAGAATACCTCAGCACAATTTTTCAGCAGTGTGATCATGTAAATTAGACGGAAGAATAGCTTGGCAAACACCATCTAACAAGGAGGACTAATGGCAGAAGAGATGCAGACCAACTCAGACCTAGGCCCCGTAACACGAAGGTTTTCAATCAATTGCAAATTTGAAACAACGATTCTGATCGGTTAATGGTCAGCCTTTTTGAACAGTATAATGCATGTAATGACTTTCTTGATTTACCAGAGCCATTTTGCAATTGCAAACTTTGTGTTACAAGGACCTGGATAGATAACATCAAGCAGACGGTGGACAGGGATGTCACATTGTCGTTACATTGGCCCTCATGTTTGGTAAACAGAGGGACAGAGGTTGTGGGAGGGGACATATCTTCTTTTCAAATGATATGATCTATATTATTTAGATGTTGACATGCACACTTTGGGAGATATGTTATGAATTATATCTCTTGTTAAATACTACCTATTTAATATATTTATGATTTCATGTAGATAAAACGAAAAAAACTATAAATGCTAAAGCTTTGTGTATACATTTCCTAGATATGTATGTGTAACTCACAATACCTTTGATGTACTATCCCAGACTATTATGATTTGACTGTTCCTATTTTTCATTGTATTATTTTTGTATTTACCTTCCATTTGACATATTATAAGTTATACTTCTGTTATACGCTCTAAATATCTATGTATACTTTTGTGATATAAATGTATAATATGTACAATATTGCCTATTATATGTTAATGAACAGAATATTGATGTAAATCAGTGATGTTCGAAAAATAAAATACAAATACAATTTTTTTTTTTATCCTATCTCACTTTCTTTCTATCTCCTTTTCATCTTCTTAGTTTTTGATTCGCACCGTTGGATGGGGGGGGGGGGGGGGGGGTCACCTACCCCTAGACCCCTGTAGATAGATAAAGAATCATCAAAATGCTAAGAATTTTATTCAGTGTTACTGAATATAACATACACTGAAAAGCACACATAACAATGAATGTACGTGTACATGTATAACACAGATATGTGGCATGAAAGATTGGTCCAAACATTTAGCTACTTCTAGTCATATTTCGAATGTATATATTTCTAGCATTTGAAGAGCAACACTTGACGTGTGACATTGCTATAATCATGATAATGACATTCTACCGCATAGTAATAAAAAGAATGCGAAAGTATATGAATTATTTTCCTCCTGAACCAGAGCTAAATCTCTTTAAATCTATAGATTTGAAAGGTGACCAAGATGTGGAATAACGAAGAGCCTTCTGACAGTGAAGATGACATAAGGCACACTGTGTCTCGTCCTAGGGGAAACTGGAGAGGACAGAACGGAAGGGAGGGAAGCAATGATAGGGGAGACTGCAGAAGACAGAACAGAATGGAAGGAAGTCCTGATAGGGCAGACTGGAGAGGTCAGTATAGAAGAGAAGGAAGTCGAGATAGGGGAGACTGGGGAAGACAGAACGGAATGGATGGAGGCAATGATAGGGGAGACTGGAGAAGACAGAACAGAAAGGAAGGAAGTCCTGATAGGGCAGACTGGAGAGGTCAGTATAGAAGAGAAGGAAGTCGAGATAGGGGAAACTGGAGAGGACAGAACGGAAGGGATGGAAGCAATGATAGGGGAGACTGGAGAAGACAGAACAGAATGGAAGGAAGTCCTGATAGGGGAGACTGGAGAAGACAGAACAGAATGGAAGGAAGTCCTGATAGGGGAGACTGGCGAGGACAGAACAGAAGGGAAGTAAGCCGTGATACAGAAGGAAGTGGTATGAAAGGAAGGGGGCTGGGGAGATATGGAGGAGAGGTGGGAGCTGGAAGAGAAATGGGTAGAAGAAGATATACAGGAAACGACCGAGGAGGTGACAGAGGAGGCCATTTCCACCATCCCTACGCCGCTAGGCAACAAAATCATGCAGATGGAATGCGAGCTGGACAGCTGGATCAGAACACAGCTAGAAGAGGGGGCTATCGAACACATGAACAAACAAGGTACAGTACGAAACTTTTGCTTTTCATTTTATATTTTATATTCCAGCTATTATACCTTACCTTTACGATATTTTATTTCCCTCTCACCACAAAAATAACACTATCAGTAACCATTCTTGGTTTAATAATTCTTTCATGGCTGTATGTGGATCTATATCCTTCTACGCAATGAAATGGAATGAAATAGACACAGTAATATCTCTAATATCCATAAAGATATACAATAAGAGGTCAATCCATCACACTGCAGAGTTGATCACAGGAGACTGTATGGTAAAGCGGCCCAAATTTCAGTGTTACCAACTTGCAGTAATATGATACATTTCTTGTTATTAAGATAATTTTGTTTTCTTTAATGAAAATTAATATTTTAGTTTAATATTTAGAAGAAATCATACCATTACTATCAATAACTGTAACTTATCAAGGGAAGAAAACAAGACGTGTAACTCAATAAAAATAGGTCATATCCGTGCTTTTCCTACATTGCAGATATGGACAAGTCCAAGGCAAATATGGGAAGAGCCAAGGTAACTTCAGGCCACTAAGTTCCGGACTTCTGATCGATATACTTGAAAAGGATCCTTCCGAGGCCGCAACAGAGCTAGGGTCTCTGAAAGGAAATCTTAAAGCCGGTCTCAACGAAGACTCTATGGATGAGGAGAAACAACATCAATTTTGGAAAGCCCTAGCTTTTGTTTGCGGAGCTCTCGGCGCAGAACAAACAGTGATCATGTTACTGACAATGGCCTTGGACTCCAAACTCTTTACTCGGCATTTACCCAGTTTTCTGACCAAACTAAGGCGTCCAGGAGAGAATATTGGCGAAAGAAGTTCCATCCTTTTGAAAAATGTAATCACTGTCCTCCTCTCAGCAATGCAAAGTTTGCCAAGCCGTGCTTCAGATCTTAAAGTTGCTGTCACACTCATATCTGATGCTTTAACCGACATGGACGGAGACAACAAGCGTGACGAGATTATTGAGTCGACCAAATCGCTGAATAATTACATAGACGATATCGAAAAAGAAAGGGAGAGAAAACGACAAGTTGATCGCATTTCTAAGAACCCACCCCCTGACGACTTCCGCCAGCAAGATACTCTTCCCACAGTGAAGGAATTGCAATCTGGTTATCAACCATTTCTTCGTCCTCATGTAACAAGAGGTGTGTATGCCGATGCAGACCACTACCTAGATGTTCAGTTCCGACTCCTTAAGGAAGATTTCATCTACCCTCTCCGCAACGGATTATCAGAGTACCTTACTTTCAAGAAGGCCAATCCTAACAGAAGGGCCAAAATCCAAGATCTGCGAATCTACGAAGACACTCACTACATAAAATCTGTTCATGATTTCTCTGGAATATCACATGTCATGGCTTTCAAGAAGTTACCGGGTGTCCGATGGAATTCGACCAAACGGCTGATGTACGGATCATTACTCATGCTGTCATCAGATGATTTCAAGTCCTACATATTTGCCACAGTTGCCAAACGGGACGTAAAAGATCTCGAAGAGGGATTGGTAGCCATATCCCTGGTCAATAAAGGAGATGCATCATGTCTACTTAGACAGAAATATGTGATGGCAGAGTCATCTGTGTTCTTTGAAGCATATCGCCCGGTTCTTCTGGGCCTTCAGCGAATGTCGGGTCCATGTTTGCCGTTTTCCAGATACACATTGAGCATGTGCCACGATGTAAAGGCCCCTGAGTATCTGCGAGACCAGATGATCATTGAAGATGACGGAACGTTCACCGAACCGTGTAGAATAGATATCTCACCACTGCTTATACCTTCCCGAGGACGTCCTGCAACTATCGAGGTGCTTGATGATGGTGCTTGGCCCGATCATGACGAAGTGCAGCTCGACCAGTCGCAATATGAAGCCATCAAGACAGCTCTCACCAAAGAACTCTCTATAATTCAGGGACCACCTGGTACTGGAAAGACTTACATTGGTCTGAAAATCGTAGAGACTCTTCTTCTTAACCGGGATGTCTGGTCAAGTGAAGAAAATCCCAGCCCAATCTTACTTGTGTGTTACACAAACCATGCACTAGATCAATTTCTGGAGGGCGTCTTGACATTTCGTGACACTGGTATAGTTAGAGTTGGCAGTCGTAGCAAGAGTGAGCAATTGCGACGCTACAATCTACAGCATACACTCCGTCAGAGACATGATGAGCAGTATGTGGAGCGCAGAGTACGCCATGTCAAGACAGAAGTTGAGGCGACAAAGAGACTTGTTGAGAGAACTCAAGCTAGGATAGAGGGTGCGAGAAATGGGATCATCGACGAGTACGAATTAGTCCCTTTTATACCTTGGCCGCATTACGTCAGCCTCCTGCGTCTCTCTCACATGAAAGAGGTAGACTCATGGCTTCTAGAATGGCTCCTTTGTGAATGTCAAAATGACAGAGATTGGAACCAGCATGACAAACAGGATACAGTGGAACAGAGGCATAACGGGCAAGAAGATGAGAAGAATGGAGGTACAAATCATGATCTTGTGGCAAATGAAGCAACAATCGAGGTAGAATATGAAAGAAGTGCCATCGAGTCTGAAAGAATGATCGATGATGAAGATGATGAGGATGATGAAGAACATTCCGATGAAGAAGGCAATGAAGATTACCCTTTCCTCGGTCTTGACTTAAATGACCTTGACAAAGCAGAGCATGGTATCTTTAGGAGGTTCATCCAAAGAAAGATGTCGGGCACAGATGTCCTCGATTCGCGTGTTCTTCATTCAATCATTGATGTTTGGAGTATGCATCCCAATGACAGATGGGCACTCTACCATATGTGGTTAAAGAACTACCTCGCTCAGTTGACGGAGCAACTGACTACATATGAACTCAGATTCAAGCAACTTTGTGCTCAGCTAGATGAGGCAAAATATGTAGAGAAATACCACGTCCTTCGAGAGGCAACTATCATTGGTATGACTACAACAGGAGCAGCTAATCACCAGCAGGTTTTGCAGAGAGTCCGCCCAAAGATCGTAGTTGTAGAGGAAGCAGCTGAGGTAATGGAGGCACACATTATTACAGCACTGAATGCATCATGTCAACACCTCATTCTCATTGGAGATCATCAACAGCTTAGACCGAAACCGAACGTGTATCTGCTTGCGAAAAAGTATCACCTGGACGTTTCGTTGTTTGAAAGACTTATCAACAATGAATTTCCTTTCTCACAGCTTGAACTTCAGCACCGCATGCGTATCGAGCTGTCAGATCTGATGAGAAGGCATTTCTATGACAATCTTCACGACCATGCAACGGTTAAGCAATACGAAAGTGTGAAAGCAGTTCAAAAGGATATCTTCTTTCTCGATCACGCCGAACCGGAAGATGAAATGGAAGATGCACAGAGTCACTACAATCTCCATGAGGCCAGAGTCGTAGTAGCGTTGTGTAACTACTTCTTACAACAGGGGTATGAACCCGATAAGGTTACAATCCTGACAGCTTATACTGGTCAGTTGTTGAAAATCAAACAGATGATGGATCGTAGTAAAATTGATGGAGTCAAAGTTACCTCAATAGACAACTACCAAGGAGAAGAGAATGACATCATTCTTCTGTCCTTTGTGAGGAGCAACAACCATGGACATATCGGCTTCTTGGGGATTTCGAACCGAGTCTGTGTGTCCTTGTCAAGGGCAAAGAAAGGACTCTACTGCATCGGAAATTTCACACTCTATGCTGAGAAAAGCGCGCTTTGGAAGGGCATTGTAAATGACCTGGTATCAACGGGATCCATTGGCGATTCACTGACGCTGCAGTGTACCAACCATCCTGATGAGAGGACCGCGATAAAAACAGATGATGACTTCGAGAAGGTACCTCTAGGCGGATGCAGCAGAGATTGTAACACCAGGCTGAACTGTGGACACGTTTGTCGTTTCAAGTGTCATCCAACGGATCATAATCATCACATCTACCAGTGCAAAGTTCCTTGCTCCAAGGTAATATGCGAAAGAAATCACGAATGTCCAAACCTCTGCTCGGATCCCTGCCCCACCTTATGTTCAGTCATCGTGGAGAAGTTTCTGCCATGCGGTCACGTCTGCAAAACGGAGTGTAAGACTGACATTACCTCCATCAGGTGCGAGGTCAAAGTTGACAAAACTCTAAGTTGCTCACACGTCCGTCCCCTTCCATGCCACGTGAAGACCGCGGGACTTGAAAAAGAGTGCGAAGTTATCGTCAGCAAGGAACTGCCATGCGGCCATAGTAAGACAGAAAAATGTAATGGAAGTGGAAAATGTGATAAAATAGTCTTGAAAGTTCTGGAATGCGGCCATACCTGCCTAGCAGAGTGCCATAAAGATTCAATGAGCATCGGCTGTAAGGAAAATATTGAGAAAACTCTGCCCTGCGGACACAGACACACCCTTCTCTGTTCCAAAAGTACTGACAATGTCCGATGTAACACAATTACCCAGAAAAGTCTTCCGTGTGGACATGAAATTATAGAGGAATGTTGTCTTAAAAGTCAATGTCCACAGATTGTGGAGAAAAACTTGCCTTGTGGTCACACACTTGAGATGATATGTTCGGATGACCTAGAGACGGTGGTATGCAAGGCGAGATGCAACAAAGAGCTTCCATGTGGTCACATTTGCAAAGAACGATGCGGGAAAGACTGCAGTGATAACTGCACAGAGATGATCACCAGAGATGACTGGCCATGTGGTCATGAGGTAACCGTAAGATGCAGTGACGAGCAAGATACATGTTATACCGCTTGTGAGGACATCTTAATATGCGGACATAAGTGCAAGGGAACTTGTGGAAAATGCGTACGAGGTCGCTACCATCTGCCCTGCAGCGAGACAAGCCGGAAGAAGCTCATCTGTGGACATGAATGCACTCTCAAATGTGGTGCACCATGTCTTTCGTGTGAAAGGAAGTGTCCTCTGCGTTGTCGTCACTCGCCATGTAAGCATCCATGCAGTGAGCCCTGTGATGTTTGTACGAAACGTTGCAACTGGAAATGTGAACATTACGAGTGCAAGAAGCTGTGCTGTGAACCTTGCGACAGACCCCCTTGCAACAAGCCCTGTCCAAAGGAACGAAAATGTGGTCACTCTTGCATCGGTCTGTGTGGCGAGATCTGTCCAAATAAATGTCGAATATGTGACAAAAAAGACCTGGAGAAACGCTTCTTTGGGACCGAAGATATCCTAACGGCAAGGTTAGCTGTATTTTCTATCAAATAAAGCCAGAAAAACGCTAACAGGACAAATATTTAAAGTAGATATTCAAAGAAAATCAAAATCACAAATATGGCAGTTAATGTATCACTAGAAACTGGGAAGCTTACAGATGGCAATCGTATAAGTTTTATGTCAACTGCGTATCTGGTGATTATAAAAACAACACAAATAAAAGCTCTTCTCAGCATCTGGAATATCCGAGGATTCGCCAGAAATATAGCGATGTTTTGATGTCGTCACACTCGGGATCGATCCTGCTTAAGCAGACGACGTCCTATAATGAATGAACGTAATTGCAATGCAATTATTTATCAAATTATAAAGAGTTTGGTATATTTAAACATGACCTTATTTCACACCATTATAAAGGGAAAGTGAAACTGATTCTGATAGCTAAAACCGTTTGATTGTAAATACATAGGAGAAGGGTCAATGATCAATGAAATAAACCCCACTTTCAAATTGAAAAGCCCTCCGAATAATAGCAGGATGGTATTCGTTCCCTCTTGAAACGCCGAACATACCCCGGTGCAAGCAGCTGAAAATACAATGGCGTCTTATTTTGTTTACAAGTGACTGATTCCTTTATTTTTTTAACGCTGCATTTTTCATCAAAATAATACCATACACGAAGTTAAGAGTGAGGCAACAGACTAACATTAAGACTGACGCTAGTGAAGGAAGAGAAATAAGTGAAGAGGAGATGACAAAATAGGCTCTGAAAAATGTGTAAGATGTTATGGGACATCGTCTGCTTAGACAGGACTGGTCCAGGGTGTGTCGTCACATATCTCGGCAGCGTTCGAGGAGCTCTTCAGCTGCTATATCGGGGGCTGTATTTTACCGTTTTATAATTGATAATAATCATTATTTCAAATGTTTCCAAGCGTTGAATTTGGATAACATTGTTTAATTTATGCCATCTATGCAATAATAAGTATTAAGCCAATATTTAAAATCATTAACGTTCTACTTTAAGGTTTTGGAATATTGACATAAATTCATAGAAACAAACTAAATACAATGTGGAGTTGATCATGTGCAATAATGTACATCTGCATGATGTACATGTGTATCTATCGTATAGTATCGTATCTTGATATATCGTACAGCACAAATCATAGCAAATGTCAAAGGAATCAAAATATACTCCTTATGATACCAGAATTCCATTTTTTGTTAACTATAATCTCCAATTTATTGGAAAGGTAATAAGACCGTGAAATACTTGGAAACGATCAGGCTTTCATTAACATAAAAAGGTCTATAATGAAAGAGTATTCATGCTAAAGAACGTATGTTTCTTTTACTCTTACTTTTTATTATATGTGTAGATATATTCAACTAGAAGACTGCGGACATTTCTTTGAGGTTGAAGGACTTGACAAATTCCTCGGACTAAGCCCCAAATCTGACGTCACAACTTCGGAAACGTTTACTAAATTATTGGTAAGCTCGACTACAAAAGTTTCTTTTTCTTTTTCATTTTTCGGATTTTCCTTTCATCAATTTCTTAACAATTTACAAATGATGATTATGATTTTATTTATTGATTTCTTTATTTGTACATCCATTGTATTTTTATTAGCAACGGCACAATGAACGTGATTAAGTCATGGGTATTTGCGAGCGAGCGAGCAAAACTTTTGGCCTCATTTAGTCTAGATTAAGTGTTTGGACTGAGATTTATTTCTTTATAATTCATGCATGAACTACTGACTTGTCTGTTTAAAAATATTTCAGATTTCATTTCTATTCATAATATAGGAATGGTGTTAAAATTGCGCTCTCTTTGGCTGGATACATGCCCCAATATTAGCTTTACTTACCTTTTCACGATTTAAATAAAAGAAAGTATACTTTAAATAACTTTGCGAGGTAGTTTATGAAGTTTTAAGAGCAATTCGGTTACAATTATTATTTTAAAAATAATTGTTTTACAAAAATTTAGTTATCGTTTTTTTTAAGGTTGAAAATCTCATTAGGGATTGTCCTTCTGTCTTTTCCAGACAAAGGCTTGCCCGAAGTGCCAAAAACCCATCCAGTTGAGTCGTCGCTACGGCAATCTACTGAAAGAATCATCATTGATCAAGCTGCGAATCGTGAAAAAGCTCCAAGAGGCTCGCAACGATAATGAGGACAAACAACTCCTCATCAAAGTTAAATCAGCCATCAGATCGGGAAGGGAAAGCATTCAACTTTTGTCACGCGAATCAGCAGAAGGTATTGACGGTGGATCGTATGTGGTCAGATTGCGCGACATGTTGACACAGCGTAGATTGATGTCAAAGAACCGGCCATTTTTGGACAAGCTTCATGAACTACTACTGGAATCAACAGAGAAACTTTGTAGAAATAGCGAGTCATCACCGACTACACTCGTAGATCAACAAGCGTTCGACCTCTGGACTGAGATGAATCGGGTTACGATCATGTGTAGCTTGGCTCAACTCCTTAGAACAGGTGCAACGGAAACAACTGATGTGCCCAAACTCCTCCACGCCTTAGACCGTGATTCGAACATAACATTTGCCAATGTTCTGATTAATCGAGTCCGAAAATCAAATGGGATTAGCAATACCGACGGTAATGGCCTACCGACTTTGAAACGTCATCCGCGTCTTTCCTACGATGTAACCACGTGGCTGACGTGTGCCAAGGGACATCCCGTTGCCAAACATCAGCTCAAGAATGGCAAATGTGAGGATTGTGACCGAGAAAAGGCAGAGCAGGAGAGAGCTCGCTCCGAGGCCTCTGCATTCGGAGGTGTAGGACACGAAGATGTCCCTAGACAGAACTTGCCTAGTCAGGAAGGTGCTCGTGATCACCAAGGTCAGCGCGGTAGGGGCCGAAGACGTAGAAGAAAAGGTCGTGGTAGAAGGGGTGGTCACAGAGGAGATTGGCAAAGATATTATCAGACTTTTTGAATCTGAATGTACGATCTTAATCATGTTAATATTCATTAGTTAACGTTATACATATCTGTATGAATGGAATCAGGGATGAGGACATTGGTTACTATGACCTTGAAATTTGCCTATGTTATTCTATATAAATCATATTTAAATGTTTTGGAAATGTGAGAAACAGTACTGGAAGAAAGTTAGGTTTACGTTGAAATGAATGGAATTGAATTGTGAAGTCGCGGAACCCTGATTTATTGAAGCCTTTTGAGGAGTTGTCATAACTTTGATTGAAATGCACATGTCAAATTGTATCATATTTTTTCATTTATATTTTTAATCACGAGTATGTCTAATCACAATGATTAGGAATTCCTATTGTTCGACTTGTTGTGAGTTCAGGAATTGGTTTGGACTGTGTATACAGTGCGTCCGAAAAAGTCTCCCAAAGTGAATATTCTAAAATATTTGTATGAAGTTTTCACAACTGTACATAGATAAGGGTCTCTTCTATCAAATGAAATCAAAATATCTGGTAATATTATTTTGAGCTCGAGTTAGCAAAAGCGACTTGTGCGAAAGGGTGCAAAATCCAGACTTGACAAGATTTGGCATTTTGTGCTGGCTGGTGTTAACAAATTTGAGAACCGTAAAAAGTTGACAGTAGGAAAAAGTCTTCCCAAATGAACGTTTCGAATATGTTCATGAAATGTTCATACCTATGGATAGCTTAGAGTCTCTCCTATCAAATTACACCAAAACATCTAACGATATGTTACGCTTGAGAAAGCAAAAGCCATTATTGTGAAATTGTGCAAAATCCAAAAAAACTTTGTAATGGTTCTGTCTGGTATCAGCATTTAGTTAAGAGTCTTGAAAAGGCTTAAAAACTTTCATATTATGATCATTAAAAGGCAATTTATAAAGAATATGCTTTGTTTTCTGTATGTCTTGACATATCCCATCAAAACTTTATGGATGACTGAAAAAACAGCTTGAATTAAAACCTTGCCAAAATTGATATATCAAAACATTAAATAAAGCAGTTAATTGCTCACTGAAGCATGAACATATTGATGAGACAAGTAAGGACATACAGAGCGCAGAAGCCCGTTTTAAATAAATTGTCTATTATTGATCAGATATGAATATTTATAAGCCTTTTCATGACACTCAACTTTGCTGGTACCAGCAGAAGAAATACCAATTCTTGTCAAGTCTGGATTTTGCAGCTTTCCACAAATGTGGTCTTTGCTCACTCGAGCGTAAAATATCGCCAGATGTTTAGGTGGCATGTAATAGAAGAGACCCTAAGCTATCCACAGGTATGATAATTTACTACAAATAAATATTTACTGAAATATTTATTTTGGGATATTTTTCCAACTGTTAACTTTTTTGGGAAGCACTGTAGAAACAATAACCATCATAACCCGAACGATTATTTTTTGTACAGTTTGCAGAACTGTTTGCAATTATTGTACTAGATAATTACCGACAAAGTCCTAACTTTTATAGCCATTCAAAATTGTATCTTTAGAACAGTCAGTATTTAAAGGTGCCGACTTTATAAAAATAATTATTTTCTTACACAGAGAACCCCATGAGTAGACAATTACCATGTGTACTTTAAGATAACTTGGAAACATGACATGCTTTTTACCGCGCCTTTGTCCTGTGTATTACACGCAGAACAAATAAACTTTTGAGGTATAGGAATATAACATCGTGTCAATTAGATTTTATACTCATCGTCTCTGTGTCAATATTTACCGTACACGCATTTAGGTGTGTTTTAAAGTTTCGTTATGATATTGTGAACGATGCTATTGTCTGTATAAACTGTCCAAGCCATAGAGTGTGTAATACGATTTGAAAATTTATGAAGTATGGAAGTCTGTTTAGAGGGAAATCCCACTCTAATGGCAAGTTGTTCTGAAAGAAAGGGGAAAATCAGAAAAGCAGATTGGTGAATATTTGAACAAAAATTGGACAAGCAATAAGAAAGTTCTGAACTTTGGAAAGTGTAATCACTATACATTTGGGAATTTCAAAATTGGCAGAATTGTAACACGTCACTTTGATGTAGTGGCGAACAGCTCCCCCATTTGCTCCAATACACAAAATGACTGAAATGTCATTTTTTTCTCAAAATGTAGTAGTAGGATTTTTATCTTTTATGATGACCTATAACAATATGCTATCTACAAATGTTTTGAGTACTGCCCCAAGGGAAAAGGCGCTCATAGAGAAAACCGCAGTTAGTGATATTTTAGTGTACGACAAACGTGAGAGTTGACCGCTAATATGTCACAATCGATTCACCTAATCGCCAATTTGAGATTCATTTAGTGATCTCATTTTTCAAACATCCATAACTTTCTTATTCCTTGTCGTATTTTTTTCAAACTTTCACCATCCTGTGTTTCTCTTTTTTTCTGCTTTCACAAAAATCATCTTATTACCAAGGTCGGATTGCCCTTTAATATGTATCACACCGAAACGATTTGTTCTTTTTCATGGAAATTCATCTGTGAGAATTCGTGTCAATATGCGATGGTGAGAAATTTTGTGGTCATAATAAAATGTTGTTAAGTAAAATGAAGCAGAATTAGAAAAGGATTATCAAAAGCAGTTTAGTTTTATATGACACATCTAGTTAATTGATACGAGGTCTGTATGTTGTTAGAACGTGGAATTGATACCTTTCTATGATGTAGATGTGGATGAAATGTAATTCAAATTTTTTCCATTTAGTAAAATCTCTTTTCAAAATGTTCATTTGACTAGACATTTATATTGATCTGACTATAACTCAGAAGCGATTATTTTCATAATTTGTACCCTCCTTCATCATCCAACACTAATACATCGTGTTGATCAAAAGTGAGATTTTATGGAATTCGATTACATTAAATTCATGTTTTCATCATATGAAGACAGTTATCTGATATCGATAACAGGTACTGATTTATAGTATGGACAATGATTGTTATCTTATTCAAGAAGAAAGAATGACAATAACAGCTAAACAAAACTATGACCTATTCTAGCACTGTGTATTTGATTTAAGTTTGGTCAAATCTGCTTCCGCAGTTAAACCCCGATAAATTTCACCGGACAATTACCGGACGGGATATTTCTGGTTGTTGCTGTGCTTTTGCAGTTGTCAGTGGGGCTTTTGCTAAACAGTCGGGTAACGTCGCGTCGCGTTGGTAGAAATTTTCGAACATTTTTCAGGAAGGTGTCTTCAAGGGGACAAATTGAAAAAGAGTCCATCTCAGTATGATGTTTTCAGGCTAAAAACGACAAACAAGGGAATAAAGAAAATAATAGAAGGATAATGCAAAGAAAAACATGAACTATAAAGAGAGAATAGAAGGGTAGGAGGGATGGAAGAAAATATGATGAAAGGAAACAAAGAATACAACAAAAGGAAAGTTGGAAAGTAAAAATAAGTGGATAAAAACAAAGAATAACATAAAGAAAGATAGAGACATAAATGATAGAAGGATAAAGATATTAAGAGTAGCATAAGGAAAGATAGAAGAGAAGATGATAATTTGAATAAAGGAATAACATAACGAAAGAAAAGATGAAAGGAAAACAAAATGATAGGATAAAAAAAGTTTAACTTATATAAAGAAAGACAGAGAGAAATGATAGAAGGATAAAGATTAACGTGAGGAAGGTGGGGGAGAAAATGATATCAGGAAACAAAGAATATCATAACGAGAGGAAGGATGGAAAGATAATTGATAGAAGGATAAAAGCAAGAAATGACAAAGCGAGAGATAGAGAGAAAATGATAAAAAGATAAATATAAACATGAAGAAAGGTGGAAGAGAAGATGATAAAAGGGAACAAAAAATAACAAAGTGAAGATGGAAAGCAATAAAAAAAAGAGGATAAAAAGAATAAATATAAACAGTAACATTATGAAAGATGGAAAACAAAATGATAAAAGCAATAAAAGAATAACGTAATGAAAGGAAAGGTGGAAAGAAAAATTAATAAAAGGATTAAAAATAACTGAATTAGTAATTACGCGATGCGTAATATATGTCCCCGCCAGAAGTGTAGATCTGTGGAATGGCTGTTAATTTATGGAATTTCTGATAGAACCTTGAAGATAAATGTGAGAAATGAATTATCAAATTAATGTTTTATGATTATAAATGCATTTTCTATTGATTTTGAATAAATTACAATAAATTTGCATAATTAATGAATTTCAAAATTCTGTGTAGAGGTTTGACAGCCCCTACCCAGCCCTATCAGATAAAACAATCAGATTCAAAATACGGTGTGAAATAGAGGAGAAGTAGCATTTTTGGTCGATTTTGAATAAATTTGCATAATTGATGAATTTCATGATTTTGTGTAGAAGTTTGGAAGCCCCCACTCAGCCCTATCAGATAAAACAATCAGAATCAAAATCGGCCAAGAAATGACGGAGAAGTAGCATTTTCTAACTTTTTGAGCACACACGGACGGACGGACACACGGACGGACGGACGGACGGAGGGACGGACGGACACACACACGCACACACGAACGGAGTTCGTTTCATAGTCCCCTCGCGAACTTCGTTCGGCGGGGACAAAAAAGAATAACACTACGAAAGATAGACTATAAGGAATGATAGATGGATGAATATAAAGAGTAACATAAAAGATGGAAGAACAGATAAAAGGAAGAACAGATAAAAGGAATCACAGAATAACATAACGAAAGTAAAGACGGAAAGCAAACAAATTATAGGATAAAAAAAATTGCAGAAATCATCATAATTAATGTTTGAGACAGAGTTCCAAAATCCTGTGTAGAATTTCTATGTATATCACTTAGCTCTACTGGATAAAACAAACAAAATTTAAAGAAATGAAATGAAGGAGAAAAGGCTTTTTTTACGGGGGGGGGGGGGGGATTTTGTACTAAAAAATTATCATAGTTAATATAAAGCAAACAAAATCAGATGAGAAAAGACAAAGATATGATAGAAGGATAAAGATTTAGAAATAGAGCTACATCCGCACACAGATTGGACGCTCATCATTCAAAAAACAAGAAAAAGAATACAAAGAAAGTTTTCTTTTTGTCTATAATTTTTTAACATTATAACTCTTGTTAAATACCTCAGGATAAAATATGAAGATACATAAGCAGCTTGTGGCACACAGGCAAGAGAGACAAGTATGGCAGTAACTAGTTTTGGTAACTTCCTAATACACATATTGTACATCGACTGGACTCGACTCGGCTACTTCATGGACTGCAGAATAAGTTCAATATTGAAGGAAATGTTGGAGTTGTCACTGCCACAAAACTTACAGGGGAAACAATTGAAGCAACTGAGTTGAAGCATGAAAATCAGAGAAGCAGAATGGTACGAGTAAACAAGTCAAACAAAAAAGAAAGTTATGAATGTCTGAAAGTTAAGATTACCAATGTAGGGAATATCCTCTTGACATCGTCACACATGGTGAATCCCACCATCTGGTGTGTATAAATACACACACACACACAAACACGCATAGATATATATATGAATAAAATAGGCCAAGACTTTCTTGACCATTGATTTACTTGATATATCTAACCAAAACGGCCTGTCATGTTGGGCTTTTGCTAAACGGGAAAAATCATACTGAGATGGACTCTTTTTCAATTTGTCCCCTTGAAGACACCTTCCTGAAAAATGTTCGAAAATTTCTACCAACGCGACGCGACGTTACCCGACTGTTTAGCAAAAGCCGTCAACGGAAGGTAATTGTCCGGGGAGAGTTGTCTTGGGGTGTGTATATTGTTCCGATCCTTTGAAACGATTGATATGTTGTAAATCCTCAGATGAGACTGAGCTCTGGCGCTGATTATGACGGGGTGTGAAAACTGGTATAAGCAATGAATATGCAAAATTCACAATGGGATTTAAGTGGCGGATCCAGGGTTTTGTGATGGAGGGGGCCAAATATTAACCAAATTTTTATTCCAAAATCATCTTACAAGCCCCCCCCCCCCCCCCCCCCTCCAAGGTCATCAGCATATTTGTCTCTCTTTTTACCTAAAAAACCCCACAAAAATACAAAAAGTTCATCAGCATTTATGGGGTCCCTTTAGACTTGACGAGAATTGGTATTTGTTGTGGCTGGTATTAACGAAGTTAAGAACCGTTCAAAATTGACAGTTGAAAAAGGTCTCCTCAATTAAATATTTCATAATATTTTCAGGAAATGTTCATACCTGGGGATAGGTAAGGGTCTCGTCTATCCTATAAATCCATACTTGATAAATGTTTGTTTATGTTCTGGCTGATATCAGCAAAATTGAAATTCATGAAAAGGCTTGGAATTTCATATTCTGATCATTAAAAGTAATTTAAGAAAGAACAGACTTTGTAAACTGTATGTCCTGAAATATCCCATCAGGGGCGTTACTAGAACATTTTTAATGGGGGGGGGGGGGTGACACCCAAATTTGCCAACAAAAATGCTGAACCCTAATTACTCTTCCCCCCCTCCCACACACGCATGATAATAAAAAAAAATCGCAGATATTGATCATACGGGCCCATTTTCGAAAGGAGGGGGCTGACGCCTTTTTCTCGAATATCAACTGTTCAAATTTTGTAAACTTTTCGTAGTAAAAATGTACAGTTCAGATACATACACACTCCAAAAACTCAAGTGCTATTTTTATTATATTTAGTGGAGGCAGCACCTGTAAGGGCACGCATAGGGACTGCACAAATTGTGCTAAAGTAGCACTTGAACAAGTGCTATAATTCAACACCAGTCCAAGTGCTACTTTAAACACTTTAAGTGTAAGCCTTTTTACACTTCTGGTGCTATTAGACGCATGCAGCTCGCAAAAACCACACTTCTAGTGCATTAAATAACCCATTTTAGAGCCCCCAAAACGGCACTACTAGTGCTAACACTTTTGCACCCAATATAGTGCTAAAGAACACACACAAACAGTATGCACAAAATCACACCTGTAGTGCTGAAAACTCACCCTTCTGTTAAACAGCCCTACACTAAGGTCTAGATTTTATTTTAGATTGATATGAACTGGTTGTATACATAGATGATGTGGACTAAAACCATGGCATGTGGATTTAATCATCTGATAATTACTTCAGACCAAGAAGTGGCAATTTCGGAGGTTTAATTGTTCCATTTCGGCAATCCACAATCGTAACGAAAAAAAGCACACACACCGCCTTCCAAACTTCCCGAGCCCGGCTGGCGCGGTCGATCGCGCCCCATGCCTGGCTGACCCCGCATGATCAACAATTTTCATGTCAACGACAACGCGTACCGTAGACGGTTGGCCACACTCCCACACCACACATGCTGAAACATGGCATTTCCACTTCATTGCTTTTCATGATGTTTCATATCCACCACCACAAAAAATTAATGTAAATATCATATTATTTGATACCTTTATTTTTCGTAGTGAAAATGTGCAGAAGTTCCATAATATTATTATCTGGGAACATTGCTTTCCAAATATTTGGATGTTTTAGCACTTTGCTGCCCAAATATAATTATCGGAACTTTAAAAATCTGCGGGGGAGGGGGCTGCAGCCCATTGCCGAAGGGGGACGCCTTTTGCCTGAATATGAAAATTGCAGTGTTTTTGCGAGCGAGCGAAGCGAGCGAGCAAAAATGGTGGTTAGTTTTTCTTTCTTTTTCTTTTCTTCCCTTTTCTTTTCCATTCTTGATTTTTGTGACACACCCACACCCCCCTCTAGCGACGCCCTGTATCCCATCAAAACTTTATAGTTGAGTGAGCAAGCCAGGCGAACTTAAAGTAGCTATTCAAAGAAAATCACAAATATGGCAATTAATGTATCACTAGAAGCTGGGAAGCTTACAGATGGCAATCGTATAAGTTTTATGCCAACTGCGTATCTAATGATTATAAAAACAACACAAATAAAAGCTCTTCTCAGCATCTGGAATATCCGAGGATTCGCCAGAAATATAGCGATGTTTTAATGTCGTAACACTCGGGATCGATCCTGCTTAAGCAGACGACGTCCTATAATGAATGAACGTAATTGCAATGCAATTATTTATCAAATTATAAAGAGTTTGGTGTATTTAAACATGACCTTATTTCACACCATTATAAAGGGAAAGTGAAACTGATTCTGATAGCTAAAACCGTTTGATTGTAAATACACAGGAGAAGGGTCAATGATCAATGAAATAAACCCCACTTTCAAATTGAAAAGCCCTCCGAATAATAGCAGGATGGTATTCGTTCCCTCTTGAAACGCCGAACATGCCCCGGTGCAAGCAGCTGAAAATACAATGGCGTCTTATTTTGTTTACAAGTGACTGATTCCTTTATTTTTTAACGCTGCATTTTTCATCAAAATAATACCATACACGAAGTTAAGAGTGAGGCAACAGACTAACATTAAGACTGACGCTAGTGAAGGAAGAGAAATAAGTGAAGAGGAGATGACAAAATAGGCTCTGAAAAATGTGTAAGATGTTATGGGACATCGTCTGCTTAGACAGGACTGGTCCATGGTGTGTCGTCACATATCTCAGCAGCGTTCGAGGAGCTCTTCAGCTGCTATATCGGGGGCTGTATTTTACCGTTTTATAATTGATAATAATCATTACTTCAAATGTTTCCAAGCGTTGAATTTGGATAACCTTGTTTAATTTATGCCATCTATGCAATAATAAGTATTAAGCCAATATTTAAAATCATTAAAGTTCTACTTTAAAATACTCAGCAAAAGGAACATTTTGAAACACTCAGCAAAGTAGTTAATTGCTAACTTAAGCGTATAAGATGTTGATGGATGTGTAAGGATAAGAACAACATTGGTTATTCCATAAATTGTCTTTTATTGATTTTTGCAAGACTCTCGGCTTAGCTGATACCAGCCAGAGCCAATATCAATTCTTGTCAAGTCTTGATTTTGCACCCTTTCAAAAACTTGGCTTTCGCTCACTCAAATATTTATTTGGGGAGATTTTTTCCAACTGTTAACTCTTTTCTGGGACGCACTGTAGACTAGTTATGGGAATACATGCAGTGCATGCAGTGCAGTGCGTGATCGTGTGAAGGAGATGGACTTGAACGTGAAATTCTGCTCCAAAAATGACTGTCTGGATAGATCTGGGGTCAATTCTGAGAAAACACTGATGTGTGTAAGTGAGCCATTACATTTTTTACAATGATTAACTTTAACTTTTGCAAGTATGGTACTCTTTATCTCATAATGATGTAAAGAAAAATAACTGTTAGATGTAATGTAGATCTACATAAATACGAGACCGAGAGAGAGAATTTTCGGTCTACATAAGTGCATGTATAACTCCAGGGAGCTCCAACGCCACCGCCGTTTGGCGCCTAACTGCGCGCGATAGCGATGGAGCTCCCTAGAGTTACATGTAAAGCTACATTAGATCTAACAGTTAGATTTTTGACTACATTATGAGATAAAGAGTACCATACTTGCAAAAGTTAAAGTTAATATTTGTAAAAAATGTAATGGCTCACTAACACACAACAGTGTTTTCTCAGAATTGACACCAGATCTATCCAGACAGTCATTTTTGGAGCAGAACTGCTTGAACAAGTCCATCCTCGTCACACGATCACGCACTGCACTGCATGTAGTTTTTTCACTGCATATAACTAGTCCATTAGTCTAGCAGATCGGTGAAGAAAATCGATGCAATTTGTTCACTTTTTCATAAAAGCATGACATTTGGCATGTAGGTAGAGTTTCTTTTATGCCGAATAATTTAGGATATGGGGCCATTTAAAAAAAATGGCCCTCGCAGGGTCTTCCCTTCAAAGTCGATGTAATCAAATTTAGTGTGGTATAATGAAATATAATGTAGTATTTCCAGGCCTCTAAATCAGACAAATGCTTTAGGTGCCCATTCCCCCCCCCAAAAAAAAGAAGGCCAGCCGGCTTTTGCTAAACAGTCGGGTAACGTCGCGTCGCGTTGGTAGAAATTTTCGAACATTTTTCAGGAAGGTGTCTTCAAGGGGACAAATTGAAAAAGAGTCCACTGGTAGCTGTAATCCAGCTACCAGTGGAAGTTATAAACTGATTCAGCGGACCCAGGTTCGAGACTGAGTCACGTCTTTCGGATGGTGACGTTAAAGGTCGGTCCCAGACGTAAATAATCATATCTGATTGATACACGTCTGTAAAAACCCAATTACACACACACATCTCAGTATGATTTTTTCCGTTTTCAGGCTAAAAACGACAAACAAGGGAATAAAGAAAACAATAGAAGGATAATGCAAAGAAAAACATGAACTATAAAGAGAGAATAGAAGGGTAGGAAGGATGGAAGAAAATATGATGAAAGTAAACAAAGAATACAACAAAAGATCCGTCCGTCCGTCCGTCCGTGTGTGCTCAAAAAGTTAGAAAATGCTACTTCTCCGTCATTTCTTGGCCGATTTTGATTCTGATTGTTTTATCGGATAGGGCTGAGTGGGGGCTTCCAAACTTCTACACAAAATCATGAAATTCATCAATTATGCAAATTTATGCAAATTTATTCAAAATCGACGAAAAATGCTACTTCTCTATTTCACACCGTATTTTGAATCTGATTGTTTTATCTCATAGGGCTGGGTAGGGGCTGTCAAACCTCTACACAGAATTTTGAAATTCATTAATTATGCATATTTATTGTAATTTATTCAAAATCAACAGAAAATGCATTTTACAATCATAAAACATTAATTTGATAATTCATTTCTCACATTTATCTTCAAGGTTCTATCAGAAATTACATAAATTAACAGCCATTCCACAGATCTACACTTCTGGCGGGGACATTACGCATCGCGTAATTACTAATTCAGTTGTTTTTAATCCTTTTATTAATTTTTTCTTTCCACCTTTCCTTTCATTATACGTTATTCTTTTATTGCTTTTATCATTTTGTTTTCCATCTTTCATAATGTTACTGTTTATATTTATTCTTTTTATCATCTTTTTTTTATTGCTTTCCATCTCCACTTTGTTATTCTTTGTTCCCTTTTATCATCTTCTCTTCCACCTTTCTTCATGTTTATATTTATCTTTCTATCATTTTTCTCTCTATCTTTCTTTATATAAGTTAAACTTTTCATTTCTCTCTCTATCTTTCATATTATTCTTTTTAAAATCATTTTCTGCTTCCCATCTTTACTTACTTTCCTTAAAACATTCTTTGCTTTTATCCTATCATTTTGTTTTCCTTTCATCTTTTCTTTCGTTATGTTATTCCTTTATTCATATTATCATCTTCTCTTCTATCTTTCCTTATGTTACTCTTAATATCTTTATTCTTCTATCATTTATGTCTCTATCTTTCTTTATGTTATTCTTTGTTTTTATCCACTTATTTTTACTTTCCAACTTTCCTTTTGTTGTATTCTTTGTTTCCTTTCATCATATTTTCTTCCATCCTTCCTACCCTTCTATTCTCTCTTTATAGTTCATGTTTTTCTTTGCATTATCCTTCTGTTTTCTTTATTCCCTTGTTTGTCGTTTTTAGCCTGAAAACGGGAAAAATCATACTGAGATGGACTCTTTTTCAATTTGTCCCCTTGAAGACACCTTCCTGAAAAATGTTCGAAAATTTCTACCAACGCGACGCGACGTTACCCGACTGTTTAGCAAAAGCCGGCCATCCTGCACTCTAAAAAATGAAGTGCTATTTTTAGCACCTCAAGATTTTGAGGCAGCACCTGTAAGGGCACGCATAGGGACTGCACAAATTGTGCTAAAGTAGCACTTGTGCAAGTGCTATAATTCAACACCAGTCCAAGTGCTACTTTAACACTTTAAGTGTAAGCCTTTTTACACTTCTGGTGCTATTAGACGCATGCAGCCCGCAAAAACCACACTTCTAGTGAATTAAAACTTTTTAAACACTTTTGCACCCAATATAGTGCTAAAGAACACACACAAACAGTATGCACAAAATTACACTTGTAGTGCTGAAAACTCACCCTTCTATTGTCTAACAACTAAAAACTAAGGTCTAGATTTTATTTTTAGATTGATATGAACTGGTTGTATACATAGATGATGTGGACTAAAACCATGGCATGTGGATTTAATCATCTGAGAATTACTTCAGACCAAGAAGTGGCAATTTCGGAGATTTAATTGTTCCATTTCGGCAATCCACAATCGTGACGAAAAAAAGCACACACACCGCCTTCCAAACTTCCCAGGCCCGGCCGGCGCGGTCGATCGCGCCCCATGCCTGGTTGACCCCGCATGATCAACAATTTTCATGTCAACGACAACGCGAACCGTAGACGGTTGGCCACACCACACATGCTGAAACATGGCATTTCCACTTCATTGCTTTTCATCATGTTTCATATCCACCACCACAAAAATTAATGTAAATATCATATTATTTGATACCTTTATTCGCATAAAATTACAGACGTTCTAAATTTTACTTAGTCTTAAATTTTTACTTACCACGCCATGCCTGTGCAGCAGATGATGACTCTTGCACTACAGTTGCGTAATAAGCATGGGCGCAAATCCAAACAGGAATTCTATTCAAGTGGGGGGGGGGGGGGGGGGGGGACACACCTGGATGCAACAATGGGGTGTCCCCCCCCCCCACTTGAATAGAATTCCTGTTTGGATTTGCGCCCATGGTAATAAGCGATTTCGTAATAGACCCGTTACTAATTTACTGCACTTTATGCATGTTTCTCTCCAGAATCCTTAGTTACCAACTATTTGGTGCACCTGCTATGCATAATGGCATCTCTATAGATGGAATCCATTTTGCATACATTAGTTGTTGCTATGTCGGGCAGGCCTCTGGCAAGCGAGAAACTTTTGTTCAAAAAGTATGCATAAAATTAGTAAACAGGTCTATTGGCTCATTTTTTTTGCAAATGACCTTTCCCTTTGTTCATTTGGATAGGCATTTTTTCAAAGAAAGATAATACGTAAGCTTGCCCGACATAGCAACCTACAGAATTCAAACTTTATGAAAGAAAGACATCGTAGACCAGGTGACTAGAATAGCACGTCAATGAACACTTGGGAAAGCGCAGTGTTTGCAAGTTGGCTATCATTTGGCAGACTGTCAAATACCAACCATCAATGAACGCTTTGTTACTTTTCAGTGGATTTAATGAAAAGTATAATTAAATGAATATATGAATAATCATTACACAGTCGACGCTTATCTCAGTGAATTTTAAACGAACATGCCAGTTTATGTTAAATGACCTTTATCTGCTCATGCGCAAATCCTAATTACGAAATCGCTTATGCAGGTGCTAAAATCACGGGACCTTGGTCAGCACTTGAAGTGTAAAACGAGCGTCCTAAGATTCAGCACTTAGTTTTAGCACTCAATTTTATGCATCTTATCATCTCCCAGATGCAAATGGCACGTGAGGTGTTAGAAAAAGCATGTCGAGTGCAAACTTCCAATTAGCACTCGTTTTTCAGCACTTCACTTTTTAGAGTGTACATATCAAAATATTATAAAGTCACTGATATGTTGAATATAAGTAAAATTGTGATCAGTCAACATTAATTTTTTGGAAATCAACAACATAATAAACAAGGCCTATAAATGTCCAAATAATTTATCTGCAAAATAAGATTTAAAAAAAATATTTGGTTTAAATGTTAAGTGGTAGATATTAATTTGGAAATCAAGGTCATATAAAAATCCCACTTCAGGAATCACATGGGCCCATTGATGGCCCATCAAATACAATTCTTTCCCTCACAAGAGTGTTCAACACGGCCCCGAAATGTTTGAATACGCATATAACTTTGAGTTTGGGCTTTAAAGTATATAACTATTGGCAAAGTAGTATGTTTTATAAGCAGAATACCTCTAGTGTGGGGTTACTTTCTTTCATTAATTAAGTTGGCCCTCAAATTAAAAATGACCACTGGTCTGTTTCAAGATGTGGTTATTTGCATTAAGTTTGCTATGTCATGAAGCTTATATCTAATAGGTAGAAATTTATGGATGTTGAAACTTTTTTTGCCAAAAATAGACATAAGCGAGTTACAATGGTGTATTTGGTTGAGACACAATGAAACCAAGGTAAAGGTATATATTTTGATGCTGTAAATGTTGAATAGTGGGGAATTTCATTTCCAAGATTGCCATCAAATTGAAATATACTGCATGAGCGTTGAAATGTAATTTGCATCTGAAAATTTTGCATTTTGGCATAAAGCATCAAAATGCAATATGGTTAATGTGCTAAAGAATAATGTATTCAGTCTATCTTTCTTTAAAGGGACATCCGACCTTAGTGGCAAGTTGCTCTGGAAGAAAGCAGAAAAATCAGTGAAGTAGATTGCTAAAAGTTTGAACGAAATCGGACAAACAATATGAAAGTTGTCATCCCTAAACAAATGAGAATTTCAAATTGGCCGAACCGGTAATGTCACTGTGATGCAGCGGCGGAGAACTCTCCCATTTGTTCCAACACACACACTGACTAAAATGTCAATTTCTCAAAAAATATAACTTAAATATATTTTAGTAGTGCCCCGAGGGAAAAGGGGCTTATGAGAAAAAGGAAAATTAACGGGGTACGACAAAATCGACAATACCTCACAATTGACTGACCCAACTGTCAATTTGCGATTCAAATAGTGATCTCATTTCTCAAACATTTTTCTTGGTCTGATTTCTTTCAAACTTTCATCATTATGTTTCTCTGTTTTTTCTGATTTTACACAAATCAACTTATTACAAAGTTTGGATTGCCCTTTAATAGGTGTTGCAGTTGTTTCTTAAGGACATATCAGTTTTGTCTTTTTTCAATAAGGCCACCAAGGAGGAAATAAGAGGAAAGTTTATCACTTACTTGTTTTGCATCTGATTATAGGTCTATTTTGCCATAACATTTATTTGTAAAAGAAGTGTATGTTTTTGCTTCATCAGAATATTACTGTATATTGTTCATGAATAACTCTACAATAAGAAGAGAAACATGTTTTAAATGTTAAATTAATATTTCCTGTGTATAGAAATTTCCTGCATATCAGTACTAAATTCCATACCAAGTTATAAGCTTCCAGATACAACATAAACTTTAAAATGCCAATTGTCACATCTTAAATCACAGCGGAGGCCATTTTGAATGTGACGGCCATCTTGATGAAATGAAGTGACCCAACTATTCTGCCTATAATAACCAACCTCTGTGAGGGAATTAATAAAATTTATTCATCGATGGGCCCATGTGGCCTGCTAAAGTGAGCTTTTTATATAGCCTCGCTTTCAAAATGTCTATACCATTAGAAATTAGAAACAAATGTTAAAAAAATTATGTTGCAGATAAATTATTTTGGGCCTTTTGGGGCCTTTTTTGGTCATAATGGGTACCTGCGCCACATATCTCATTGATTTCAAAGACGTAATGTCACCTGATCACAATTAGAAGCATTTTACTTATATTCAAAAAGTCATGGACTTTATAATATTTTAATGTACAGTGCGTATAAAAAAGTATACCCAACTGTGGTAGCTTCTAATTAAATTTATAACCTCTATAAGCTTGAAATGTATTTCATAGTAAAGATCAACTTATATTCTGTGCAATGATACCTTATTCATAACTTTGCTGCCACGGATGACTGAGCAGCAGACAGGTCAAACCAATTATGCATTAGTTACTTCAGTTGGAAAACAATTGCTGAGTTTTAATTTGTAAACAAATCTTTAGGCATTTTACTCCCAGTGTTAAAGATCGTATGCTCGATCTGTAATGAAAAACACAAGTGAACCAGAATAGCCTGGTGGTTAAGTCGCTGTCCGGCAAGCAGTAGATGACAGGTTCGAATCCCGCTGGTTCCAATTTTTTCTGACTTGTGTTTTTCATTACAGATCGAGCATACGATCTTTAACACTGGGAGTAAAATGCCTAAAGATTTGTTTACAAATTAAAATTCCTCCCCAGTCAAGCTTCTTCGTTTACTAACCATTGTCTACGGCGGACCGTTTGAATATTAATGAGTCAGTGAGTCAATGAGCCAGACGAGTGTTAAAGTAGATATTCAAAGAAAATCACAAATATGGCAATTAATGTATCACTAGAAACTGGGAAGCTTACAGATGGCAATCTTATAAGTTTTATGTCAACTGCATATCTGGTGATTATAAAAACAACACAAATAAAAGCTCTTCTCAGCATCTGGAATATCCGAGGATTCGCCAGAAATATAGCGATGTTTTGATGTCGTCACACTCGGGATCGATCCTGCTTAAGCAGACGACGTCCTATAATGAATGAACGTAATTGCAATGCAATTATTTATCAAATTATAAAGAGTTTGGTGTATTTAAACATGACCTTATTTCACACCATTATAAAGGGAAAGTGAAACTGATTCTGATAGCTAAAACCGTTTGATTGTAATACATAGGAGAAGGGTCAATGATCAATGAAATAAACCCCACTTTCAAATTGAAAAGCCCTCCGAATAATAGCAGGATGGTATTCGTTCCCTCTTGAAACGCCGAACATGCCCCGGTGCAAACAGCTGAAAATACAATGGCGTCTTATTTTGTTTACAAGTGACTGATTCCTTTATTTTTTTAACGCTGCATTTTTCATCAAAATAATACCATACACGAAGTTAAGAGTGAGGCAACAGACTAACATTAAGACTGACGCTAGTGAAGGAAGAGAAATAAGTGAAGAGGAGATGACAAAATAGGCTCTGAAAAATGTGTAAGATGTTATGGGACATCGTCTGCTTAGCCAGGACTGGTCCAGGGTGTGTCGTCACATATCTCAGCAGCGTTCGAGGAGCTCTTCAGCTGCTATATCGGGACTGTATTTTACCGTTTTATAATTGATAATAATCATTACTTCAAATGTTTCCAAGCGTTGAATTTGGATAACCTTGTTTAATTTATGCCATCTATGCAATAATAAGTATTAAGCCAATATTTAAAATCATCAACGTTCTACTTTAAAGATCGTATGCTCGATCTGTAATGAAAAACACAAGTCAGAAAAAATTGGAACCAGCGGGATTCGAACCTGTCATCTACTGCTTGCCGGGCAGCGACTTAGAGGACAATTAAACCCACGTGATATTCTAGATGCACCTATTGTCTGCTACGTCTTTCCATGGAGGCTGCCATTTTGTGCATGACACGGATCATTAGGTACCATATGCATTGATAATAGCCTACCTTTACAACAGATACGTCGCTTTGTTCTGATTGTATTACGATTGTTATTGGCCATGGGCCTAGATAATTGACGACCCATGAGTTCTAATAGCCATCCTGTAAAGCAGATTCCTCGCTTTGTTTTGGTATTGTTACGATTGTCTCCGTCTTTGACGTCAATTCTCCGTCCTTGACGTATATTTTTTATGAAGTATATTTTTTATGAACAAATTAAGACCTTTTAAAAAATATATAAAACTAAACTTACATTTCAGAATATGTGACTTTATCTAATATATATTTGTCCTCTAAAAATCAATTACAAGTTAACGATGAAGGAAATTTTACTTGGGATGAAAAATATGTTCGTGTACACATAAAGTAATGGCAGCCCCCTTATTATTGCTAGCAGACGATAACTTGGCTGGAAAATAGTGATTTATATCTATATCCTGTGTTTTTACATGAAATTGCATGTATCAAATAAGAGGCATATACTACACCATTCAAAATAAGCTAATTCATACGCTGAGGTTAATTTCCCTTTAACCACCAGGCTATTCTGGTTCACGGCCAAGTCACGATGAACTGGAATCAAATACCCAAGATCCTCTTCTTTCTGACTCATTAATATTCAAACGGTCCGCCGTAGACAATGGTTAGGCATTTTACTCCCAGTGTTAAAGATCGTATGCTCGACCTGTAATGAAAAACACAAGTGAACCAGAATAGCCTGGTGGTTAAGTCGCTGCCCGGCAAGCAGTAGATGACAGGTTCGAATCCCGCTGGTTCCAATTTTTTCTGACTTGTGTTTTTCATTACAGATCGAGCATACGATCTTTAACACTGGGAGTAATATGCCGAAAGATTTGTTTACAAATTAAAAATCCTCCCCAGTCAAGCTTCTTCGTTTACTAATTGCTGAGTTATTTTCAATTGATTTTGTGCATATGAATAGAAAAGATGTTACAGTCAAATCAAACTCAAGGAAAGGCTCATTACAAGCTGAATTTATGATATTTCATTTGCCATGATAACACAATATGGGCTTCATCTACATCCCCTTTTCAAGGTAAGCCTGTTTACTGTGTCATTAAAAATGGACATATATTTGGGAAGCTACCTTGGTAATTCTCAACACACATATCCTTCTTTATCTTCTTTTTAGTCATTAAGGTCAGTAAACCTTTGAGCTCATGTGTTATTGGCGAAAAACACCGTGTGCACCTTATGCAGGTGAAATGGTGAAACAATATTGACAAATGAGCAGAGAGTTTTTAGTTATCACGAGACAAAAAGTTAGAAGGCTGTTGAAATAAACTGAAGATTAACATATGGATTGAAACAAGGTCATTTGAAAGCTTAGATACTGGATCACTTTAAACAATGAAGCATTGAAGCACAAAGGAGAATTCAACTTTTAAAATGATTTTAGACTAAAGTAACACATTCATATGGCTTTACCCACATTCATTGCATCAGTCCAAACTTGGAACTAGGAGATTTTGACAACACTTTTTTAAAAACCCTGGTGCTCAGTCAACCATGGCAGAAATGTCATGAATGAGGTACCACTAGACAGACAACAAGCTACTCTTCACCATAAAATAAAATTTTCAAAATCACATCGATTATAACATTTTAAATAGAAGCTATCCCCTGGATCCTCCACTGCCTCCTCTAGATATGCATATGGCATACCCTAAGTACACAACCCCAAAAAAATTTGTTCCCGTTTTCAATATTTCGACTTAAAAGGCAGATCCAAAATGTGATAACCTGCCTTTTTTTTTGCTTGTCAAAGTGTTTGGAATTGCGTCCCCTTTTACAATGTTGGAACGGGCCTTCCAAAAGAATATTTTCATATAAAAACTATGATACAATATCGGGTTTATAATTGACTTGCAAATTATTCGCATACATGGAATGTTCCAGCCAGTAATGAATCCGGAATTTGCCCGTTAACAGTATGTTGCAATACCAAACTAAAAAATACCAAGACCTGCGTAGATTGCGCAATACCGAAAGTGTTATGGGACAGGATATGAATTATCAAACCACTTCTGTAAATTTAAGAGATAATACAGCGAATCACTAAACATAAGTAGAAATGTCCATTGCCGCGCAATGCGAATGTATCCCCCAGCACTGGCATCAATTCGAAGGAGGGACAAAGAACCCCCCCCCCCTCCCCTCCCTCAAACAAAAGGATGGCGTAGAGATTGCCGCCAGTGGCCCGGACTATTGTCAACACAAGGAGCAGCATCACCAAAACAATGTGTGTAGATTAGAGTATAATGCATCTCTATAGAAAATTCGAAATAAATCTGTCAAGAAATGTGACCTGCAGAGCGCACTCAAGATATCCACTAAAATATGACCTTTGACCCTATAAAAGACGGAACACTGGGGGCAGCATCACCAAGAACTGTAGAGGTCTAGAGTAATCTATGGTGGACCTCCATACAAAATCAGAAAGAAATCAGTCGACAAATGTGTCCTCCAGAGTGCATGTAAGACAGCAACCAAAATATGACATTTGACCCTGTAAAGAGCGGAGCACTGGGGGCAGCATCAGCAAACACTATAGATGTGTAGATTTCACTCAGACACACCTCCATATAAAATTTAAAAGAAATCCGTCAAGAAATGTGGCCTGCAGAGTGCACTCACGCAATCCTCCAAAGTATGACCTTTGACCCTATAAAAGACGGGACACTGGTCGCAGTATCACCAAAAACTTTAGGTTTTTAGATTACACCAAGAGACACCTTCATTTTGAACAAAATCGTCAAGAAATGCAGAAGTAAGAGTGCACGAAATGGACAAATAACCTTTGACCCTATAAAGGACGGACCGATGAGGGCAGCATCACCAAAATCTAGAGGTTTCTAGATTATACCAAGAGACACCTTCATGCAAAATTTGAACAAAGTCCGTTGAGAAATGTGCCCGCTAGATCGCACACAATCCATCCAGAAAAATATGGCATTTTACCAATACAAAAGATGGAACACTGGGGGCAGCATCACCAGAAATTATAGGTGTCTAGATTATACCAAGATACACCTCCATACAAAGTTTGAAAGAAATGCGTTATGGAATGTGGCCGTTAGAACGCATTCACGCCATCCTCCGAAGTATGACCTTTGACCCTATAAAAGACGGGATACTGGTGGCAGCGTCACCAAAAACTATAGGTTTTTAGATTACACCAAGAGACACCTTCATGCAAAATTTGAACAGAATCCGCTGAGAAATGTGACCGCTAGAGCGCACACAAGAGTGCGCACAAGACATCTATCAAAATATGATCTTTGACCCTATAAAAGACGGGATACTGGTGGCAGCGTCACCAAAAACTATAGGTTTTTAGATTATACCAAGAGACACCTTCGTGCAAAATGTGAAAGAAATCCATCAAGGAATGTGGCCGATAGAGCGCACACAAGAATGAGACGCGGCGGCGGCGTAACGCTGCTGAATCCAAAGTATCCTCCGGCATTCTCCAGGGGGATACAATTAAAATAAAGTAGCCAGTTCACCGAGGATATCTTGTCAACATAAAGTCTCCTGCAAATATAAAACTGTTAAAAACAGGCCAATTACAGGAGCAATGGGGAGCTCAGATATGATGTAGACCTATTTGAAATTTCTTAGGGGGAGTTTATGCCCCTTGGCACGTGGGGGGGGGGGGGAAGATCCCTCATTAATCAATCGCAAATAGCTGAGATGACTGACTGAATGAAACAAAGGAAATAAAAGGAATGAAACTGGTGAGGTCTGTAAAAACGTTAAAAGTAAATAAAACAAAATGACTGCAGTATAAGTAAAGTGAATCAAATAAAATGTATGGAGTGAGTAAAATGAATAAAACAAAATGAAGTGAGTAAAGTGAATGAAACAAAATAAATGGAGTGAAACTAAACGCAGCTAAGCCAGTGGTCTGGCATTAATAACATGACGCCCAAACCGTCAAAATGCAAAATATTAAACGTATGCTTCATGCAAAACCCTCCACCCTTCCCCTGAAATCAGGATTGGCGATACTGTTCTTCAGGAATATGACGTGGGATCAACAAATTGATCATATAGTTCAAAAAAGCTTCGAGACGATTGTATATGTTATGCATCTTGAAGAAATACAATGCTTCCACGAGGGATTTAGTTATGATCTATAAATCCCATATTCGTCCCATTCCAGAGTATGCATCCCCCGTTTGGTCTTGTTCAATTGCTAGTGAACAGTCTGAAAGAATTGAGAGAGTGCAGAGGCGTGTGACCAAGATTATTCTTGGTTTCATTCTTCTGTCTCATGATGAAAGGCTTCAAAGTCTTAACCTACCTTCACTTCAATCAAGAAGAATTTACTTAGATCTGAAATTCGCCCAGACGCTTTTGACGTCCCAACACAGAGACTTACTCCCACCATCTAAAGAGTCCTTGCCAAACTAAGTGCAGGACTAGCTGGTATCACACTTCGGCTATTCCAACTTTTGTGTTTGTGTGATTAATAATCTTTAATCCCCTCTCTCTCTTTCTATCTCTCTCTTCTATCCCCTCCCTCTCTCTCCTATCTCCCTCTCCTATTCCCTCTCCCCCCTTTCTCTCTCTATATATATCTCTCTTTCTCCTCCTCTTTGTATTACTACAATCTTTCAATTTTACACTCACTTATATTTTGTATACTGTATCTTTTGACAATATGCTTTTTAACCATTGATTTCTATTTTAATATATCTTTCAGTGTAGTATCCCGTTTAATTCTAAAATAAGTAATTTAATCCTGATGTTTAAGTTTCTATCATTGTCTAAATACGAGATATAATATTCTCTTGATATATTTGTTTGTTAATTGAACATTATGCATCTGTTATCTTTATCTAAACCAGTTTATTAATTTTGACTATCTTGAATTAATTATACATTCTTTTGCTTTTTTGTATTTTTATTGTTTGCAATCATTTATTTTGTGTTTGTCTACTTTGTCATACTTATTTTGTATGCATTTGTATCTACATTGTAATTCTTTGTTAACATGTTCAGTTTTGGTCCTTGGACCTTGAAACAATGTGTATTTATGTGTCTTTTCAAACCGAAATAAATAAATAAAAAAAAAGTGAATAAGGTGAATGAAACTAAACGAATAAAGTGAATAAGGTGACTGCATTGGCTGGAACTTTAGGTGGTTGGTATACCGTAGTCGAATGAATGAAGTCAATCAAGTGAATAACGTGAATAAAACTAAATGAATGAGGTGAATAAATGGAATAAGCAATAAAATTAAGGAAGTGAGAAATGGATGAAGCAAAATGAATGAGGTGAGGAAATGGAATAAGCAAAAAAAAAAAACGAATGAAGTGAATAAGGTGAATGATACTTAATGAATGAAGTGAGTAAAGGGAATGAGAAACAAAAGGAATTAAGTTAATAAAATGCATAAAACAAAATGAATGGATTAATAATAATAATAATGGATATTTACATAGCGCTTATATCCACCATGAATGCTGCTCAATGCGCATCAATATTACCCGGCTCTAGCTAGGCTACGGATTTCGGTGCTCACAGCTTTCAAGGACTTAATTTCTGCCGGTACCCATTTAACACCTGGGTTGAGAGTGGCAAATGTAGATTAATGTCTTGCCAAATAACAGTAGTGCCGCGCCGGGGTTCGAACCCACGACCTTCCCATCTCCAGTCAAGTGTTTAAACCACTCGACTACGACACGTCTACTATTAATGAATGATATGAATAAAACAAAATAAATGAAGTGAATAACACAAATGAAATAGATGAATGGCTCTATGAATAAAATGAATGCAACAAATGAAATGAACGACCTAGAATGAATAATACACGTGGAATGTATTAAATAAATGAAGAAATATAAATGGAGTGAATAAAACTACTACAATGGATGAATGAATGTATAAATGAAACAAAAAATACAATTGATTAATGCATTAATGAAATAAATAAAATGAATGAATGGATATCTAAAGTGCGTCTTTTCTCTACATTAAATAATCACCGTCAACCCAAAACCATTCATTGTGATTTCTTGTGTGTTGTTTTTAACTCCGTCTCTTTTAAAGAAACGTACATTGCGCGAACACGTAAAACACAAACGCGCGCTCCCATATACATTTCTTTATTTTCCTCTAATGTAGTCACTTCTTTAAATTTACAATGGGCGTAAAACACAAACAGCTAGGTCCTAATAAGTCCTTCATTTACTGATACTACAGTCACACCGCCAGACCGACCCCAAACCGACTACAAACCGACAAAATCTCTGCCATTCGGGGTGATGTCGACAGGGGTCTGTTTGTTGTCAGTCTTATGTCGGTCTGTTATCGAGGTTGTCGGCCTTTTATCGGTTTGGTGTACATAAATTGTCGGGGTGAGAACTTTGGCTACCAATGACTGATTAAATCTATCAAAAATCATTTCTAGGTTCTGCCATACAGTAATTCTGAATTCTGAATTACTGTATGGCTTATATTTTGAGTTGATATGTTAAGGCAGAGGCAGAGAGATACGCCACTCCAAACAAGTCGAAGGACCATGACATTATTCCTTTTCTCCACTTTCTCTTTCTCTAATTTGCGTTCTTGTATTTGTTTTGTTTTTTGTTTTTTGCCCCCTTCAAGTGCTGCCCGGGGGACGTGCCTCTCCACCCCACGATACGCCACCACCTGTAGGGACTCCCGCGATGGGGGCCTTTGGTTGTGCCAGTGCAGACTTGGGGGACATGTGTCCCCACTCGAAAGGCCGAAATGAGGAAAGAGAAAAAGAAAAGACAGAGAGAGGGGAGAGGTAACGTGGCAAGAAAAAAGACAAGTACTCCTCTCACATCTTCCACATATTACATAATTTACTTGTTCTCTCGCATTTTATCCACCAAATTATGATGGTTGCCAACAAAATGGCTGCACCCACGCGACGCCACGGGGTGTACAGTGGTGAATTTTACACCTTGAAATCCACTAACACAGACGAAAAGACTAGATGTGCTACAGTTTTATACATATGTTGACTGTCGGGAAGGATGCCCGATCGGGCTGTGTACCAAGTCAATTCGGGATCATCGGTTTGTTGTTGGACCTGCATAAGTTCCCGAGATAGTGAAATTTTGTAAATTTTTGTCGGTCTGTTGTCGGTCTGCGCAGTGTGACTGTACTGTGATGGTATACTATCCTTTGATTTAATATAGTCCACACGTACTCAAGATTGTAGGGCCGGTCAGACCTCGCCGATAGCGACGAGATTTTCAATTTAAGATACACCCTACAGCTGCCCTGCTATTAACATACATAAACACACACACCATAGTAAGGTGTACTTTTAATTGAAAATGTAGTTATCGTTGTCGTCTGACTAGCCCATAAACCCGTATCGGGAATGTAGACAAGTTTTGGTCGGGATTAAAGGCTAAATAGTAGAGCTGACAACAGAAGGAACAAAAACTACAACATTACCATTTCCATGGTATCGCATGTTTCCGCAGGAAAATTGTCAGACCAGTGTAGACGTGGAATTCCCGAGGTTTAGTTATAAAGACGTCGCTTTGATCACCACATACATTTTACCGCAAGCCTTCAATTGTGAATTTTCATTTAAGCTTGTTCAAGCCATGTAACTACACCCACCATTTTGTTCTTATGAGATACATCAAATTTCATGGACATAGAAAATATATACTTTGAAAATGGGAGTCAGAGACAGCGCAGTGAACACCCGATTTTATCAAATCTTAGTGGATTGTATTTGTCATTTGTGAGCGTTTTGAAAACGGATCTGCATTCATTTACAGAAGGCTTGATCTTTAGTGAGTATGACTACATTAAATTTCATTATGTTTCCGTTTAACAAGATCATGGTATGACAGTCTAAATTACTATTTCCAAATGACACTCTGAATGCATCGTGTAATGGGACACTGTAAAAACTGAAGTGCTACTTTTTCGGGGCACCTGAAATGCTATTTTAGCACTTGTAGTGTGCTAATTTACCAGCAAAAAAAAAATGTGACCGTGGCGAGCCTCGAACCAGGTTCCGCTGACTGAGAGGCGCTTACGTTACCGATAGACTAACGAATGCTTCTTGCAATCCAGTTTAGTCATGGGAGTCAAGTAGATAACATGAACTATGTGGTGTCGTAAATTCACTATGTAACAATATGATCTGCTCTAAATCGTACGATGTGAGTTGGTCTAGCGGTAATGCCAGCAGTTCTCGATCAGCGGACCCTGGTTCGAGGCTCGCCAAAATCACGATTTTTTAAATGAATGTTTAGCAGTTTAAGGAAGTCGGTCCAGCTCCCGTGAAAGTGCTGAAATGGCACGCAGTGTGCATTCCAATAGCACTCTGAGTGCAGTCCCTATGCATGCCCTCAAAAAGTGCTAAATTCAGCCGTCCTGGTGCTGAAAACAGCACTTAAGTTTTTAGAGTGGAGGAGCGGGGGCGGCGGAATGTTTTTCAGAGAGGAGGGGGGGGGGGGGGGGGGGGGAGAGAGGCAACGCCACAGATTTTAAAAAACATAAAACTACTTTGACGGTGTTTCCAAGCACATACTGGGACTCTTTTTCAGATTCAGATTTCAGATTTAGATTTTATTCCATTACATTTTCATTTTGCAAAGTACATAACAATAACTACACAGTAAAAACTAAAGTGCTACTTTTTCGGGGCATGTATAGTGACTGCCCCTGAAATGCTGTTTTAGCAAAGATGGCGAACAAGATGGCGACGGTTAAGAACAAGTTCGAAGCTCTTGGGGATGAGATTGATGAGCGCGGAGAGTCTGGCGGTGGTACGGGTAGTGATTTTGCTATGAAGATTGCTGAAGCAGTGAAGCTTGCTATTGACCACCTAGGTAACAGTGGGAAAGGCGAAGGAATGGTGAAAAATCAGAAAGAATGCTCGGTGAATGCGAGTATGTTAGGAGACATTGTGACCGCGGTGATCGTGGGCATACAGCCTTTGGTGAATGCCGCTGTAGAGTCAGCCACCACGCGTGCGGTTGAGCGTGTGTGCGCGATGCCTCATGCCACGGAGAAGGTGAAATCCGTGATTCAGAGCCAGCAGTGGGGCTTGGACGCTCTCGAACAGTATAGCCGGCGGGATAACATCAAGATATTTGGAGTGCCCGAAGCTGCCCAGCCAGCGAGTGAGGATACTAACCAAGTTGTTATCGACCTAGGGAAGAAGATAGGTGTTGCCATTGCTTCGCAGGATATCAGCGTAAGTCATCGTGTCCGTGGAGGTGGAAACGGGCCACGCCCAATCGTGGCCAAGTTCGTGAGGAGGGATACAAAGTCTGCATTATGCGAGAGAAGAAAAAGTTGAAGGAGTCCGAGGCGAAGATCTTCATCAACGACGACATCACTTCTCTGAGGGGAAAGCTGTTAAGAGTCGTCAAGAAGGATCCGAATGTCGTGAGAGCTGTAACCACATCAGAAGGGAGGATAACGTGCTTCATGAGAGGTCAAGCTGGTGCAAATTCGAGAAAAGTAACCATATAAAACCCTGATGACCTCTTCAAGCTGGGATGGTCCGAGGAACAGTTGAAGGAGTCAAACTTTTTCCTAGACATCTAGGACAGACCCGGCCCCGTTCAACTTGATGGATATCAAAGTTCAAGTCAAGATCGTAAACGTATAGGACCAGTTCGTAAAATTCTTAAGGTAGGAGGGCTCAACGTTTGTGGGCTGAGAAGTAAACTTGCTTTAGGGGTGCTTCAAGATCGTGCCAAGGATTTTGATGTTCTTGTTTTGACTGAGACATTGTGGGACACATACTCAGATGTTTTACTGCCAGGTTATAATCATTTGTCCATGTCAAAGAAGTGTAAAAAACATAAATATGGTGGTATACATGGTATTTGTATCTTTGTCCGCGAAGCTTATTTTGACTATATACATGTAATAGAGCATACTTCCTCGGAGTCTATTTTTTGGTTGAAGCTTGATAAGGAATTGTTTGGAAAAGATTTAATTCTAGGTGGTGTATACATTGCCCCAGAAGGGTCAAAATTTCATGATGTCGATGTTTTCGATATTTTAAGTGAAGATATTATCAATATATCTTGTTCATACATAGATTTGCCAATTTGCTTGATTGGGGATTTTAATTCACGGACAGGTCAGTTGAATGATTTTCTTTCCTTTGAAGATTGTATCTCTTCAGAGGTAGGTTTTGATGTGGTCGGTTCCAAGCACTTTGTTACCGAACAGAGTCTGGAAACTCTAGGTATTTATACAAGTCGAGTTAACTCTGATAAATCTGTTAATAACAATGGGCGTAAATTAATTGAATTATGCAAGGGACTGGACTTAAGGATTGTTAATGGTCGTTTTGGGAGTGATAAAGGTCTAGGAGATTTTACATGTTTGAAAAATAATGGCTCTAGTGTAATTGATTATATTGTGTTATCTCCAACACTAATGCCAAACATTTTGTCTTTTGAGGTTGATGATTTTGATCCGTGTCTTTCTGACGTGCAGAAGTTGATAGGGGTAACTTTTGATTTTTCTGTCCTACCCCAAAGGGCCATAGATACATGTATTTGTCCAGAGGCTCTTGGTGATTCTGAACTCGCCCCCGAAGGTCGGGCACAAACAAAAATAAAGTGGGATAGAAATAAGCTCGGGGAATATAAAGATAGTTTTTTGACCTCAGAAGTGGAAAGAGTAATTAGTATGTTTGAAGAGGTTGACGTTCAGGGTTTGGAACAGGATGATATCGATTCCTTGTGTAAAAGTGTATGTGATGTTTTAATAAACCCTGCAAAGTTCTTGGGGATGGTGGAAGAGAAAAGTTGTAATACATGTGCACCCAAACAGAAAAAAAGTTAAGCCAGTAAATCAGCCATGGTTTTCGAAGGAATGTACACGCAGGAGATCAGAATATATGAAAATTAAGAATAAATTGTGTAAAAAAGAAATCTGCTGAAGCTGATGAAATGTTAAAAGTAGAAGCCAAGAAGTATAAGTGTTTTATTAGAAAGATTAGTAGGAACTATTATAAGACTCTTCATGGTCAGTTGAGGTCCTTGAAAAAGTGCAAACCAAAAGAATATTGGGATATTATAAATGAAAAGGATCGTAGTGCAAAGAAATTGGGTAATGTCTCATTACAGGATTTTGTATGTCACTTCCGAAATTTAAGTCAAAATGCTGACGACACGGTAAATACGGAGAGTTGTGACCCAAGAGAGATTTCTCATTCGTTAAATGATGAAATAAATCGTTTGTTTACACTTGAAGAGTTGGTGCCATTGCTGAAGAAACTGCAGAATAATAAAGCTTTTGGCGTTGATAATGTTATTAATGTATTCTTGAAGTATAGTCCATTAATGGTTAAGGAATTAATAGTGAAGTTGTTTAATTTTGTTTTTAACAACAGGCATTGTGCCAACTGATTGGTGCATTGGGATAATTGTTCCGCTGTTCAAGAACAAGGGTTCCATTGATGATCCTGATAATTATCGGGGAATCACATTATTAAGCTGCCTTGGAAAGTTATTTACTTCAGCAATTGATGCTCGTCTCACTGCATATTTGGAAAGTACTGGAGTATTAGGGGATGAACAGGCAGGATTCCGATCTGGGTTTTCTACTATTGACCACGTTTTTGTTATGCACTCTCTGATTGAATTATATCTGTCACAAAAGAAGAGGTTATATTGTGCATTTGTGGATTATAAGAAGGCTTTTGATCTTGTCGACAGATCTTCATTATGGTCAAAACTTATAGCAAATAATATTAATGGAAAGATTTTTAATGTTGTGTACAATTTATATCATAAGGCAAAGTCGTGTGTAAGGGTCAATAATGAGAGATCAGAATTGTTTGATTGTAATATTGGTGTACGTCAAGGTGACAACTTATCCCCACTCTTGTTTGCGATTTATTTGAATGATTTCGAATTGTTTATGAGTCGAAGGTATAAAGGTTTGAATTATGTGTCTGGCAATGTAAGGACGTATTTGAGTAACGATGATATTGAAGTTTATTTGAGGTTGTTCGTATTGCTTTATGCAGACGACACTATAATAATGGCTGAGAGCCCTGATGAGTTACAGAAATCACTAAATGCATTGTTGGATTATTGTAATTTATGGCACCTTGCGGTTAATACTAGTAAGACAAAAGTTGTGGTTTTTTCAAGGGGAAAGATAAGGAACAAGCCAGTGTTTACATACGCAGGTGACTACCTTCAAGTTGTGGATGATTTTATATATCTTGGTGTGACACTTAATTATAATGGTCGTTTCAAAAAAGCTATATCAAAACAAGTTAGTCAGGCAAAGCGGGCAATGTTTAGTGTTTTGAGTAAGATTAGGAAACTCAAGTTCCCAGTAGATATTTCATGTGAATTGTTTGATAGATTAGTGCTGCCAATCGCTTTGTATGGTAGTGAAGTGTGGGGGTTTGAAGATATTGAGCAAATTGAAGTATTTCTTGGAAAAATTTTGAGGAATGTTCTAGGTGTTCATAAGTCTGTTGCTAGTTGCATGATCTATGGGGAAACAGGGAGATATAAACTTTTGAGTGCAGTAAATATGAGAATTTTGAACTTCTGGTGTAGTTTACTCACTGGAAAACAAACTAAACTGTCTTGCACACTCTACAGGTTAATTAGGGCAATGCATGATGACGTTGAAAATGTTTTTTGTTCCAGGTGGATTCAAAAAGTATATTTTAGATAAAAGTGGTTTTGGAAGAATTTGGGATAACCAGGAAATTGTAAATGTCAAGTGGTTAAAACGTGCAATTGATCTTCGGTTGAAAGATATTGATAGACAAGACTGGTTGAGTGATGTAAATGGAAATAGCCAATGTTTGAATTATCGAATTTTTAAAGACTCATTAACATTTGATCCATACTTAGTTAAGTGTAGTAATGTGGATAGCAAAAATTTATGTAAATTTCGCTGCGGGAGCCACCGTCTCCCCAGTGTAAGTGGGCGGTATGAAGGAATACCAAGGTCAAACAGATTGTGCTCCTTGTGTAGTGTTGGTTTGGTAGGTGATGAGTTTCATTATATTTTTCAGTGTGAGTACTTTATTGAGGAACGAAAAGTCTCTATACCAAAGAAATACATAACTCGTCCAAATACTTTGAAAATGTACGAGTTATTTAATACTAAAGACATGAAATTGTTGTCTAAACTTGCCAAGTTTGTTAAAGCGATATTACAGAAGTTTAGTAGATAATTTATCTTCTAAGATATGCTGTTACTTCTTTAAATACTTTTGTTTTGTTTCTTGTTCCTATATTGTTCTTAAGTATACGTAGTAATACTATCACATCTCATGTGTATGAAAACTGCCATTTTTGTAATCATTCTATGTTGTACAATATTGTAAATATGTTATATTTCTCATACTCCGGAAGGGGTCGAAAGAAATAAAGTTCAAAGTTAAAAAAAAAAAGTTCAAAGCACTTGTAGTGTGCTAATTTACCAGCAAAAAAAAAATGTGACGAGCCTCGAACCAGGTTCTGCTGATTGAGAGGCGCTGACGTTACCGATAGACTAACGAATGTTTCTTGCAATCCAGTTTAGTCATAGGAGTCAAGTAGATAACATGAACTATGTGGTGTCGTAAATTCACTATGTAACAAGATGATCTGCTCTAAATCGTACGATTTGAGTTAGTCTAGTGGTAATGCCAGCAATTCTCGATCAGCGGACCCTGGTTCGAGGCTCGCCAAAATTTTTTTAATGAATGTTTTGCAGTTTAAGGAGCCGGTCCAGCTCCCGTGAAGGTGCTGAAAATAGCACGCTGTGTGCATTCAATAGCACTCTGAGTGTAGTCCCTATGCATGCCCTCAAAAGTGATATATACAGCACTTAAGTTTTTAGAGTGTATCGTGCAATTAACAATATAGAAAATGATTGAAAATAAAACTTTTAATTGAAAATGTAGTTATCGTTGTCGTCTGACTAGCCCGTAAACCCGTATCGGGAATGTAGACAATTTTTGGTCGAGATTCCAGGTTAAATAGTAGAGCTGACAACAGAAGGAACAAAAACTACAACATTACCGTTTCCATGGTATTGCATGTTTCCGCAGGAAAATTGTCAGACCAGTGTAGACGTGGAATTCCCAAGGTTTAGTTATAAAGTGTCGCTTTGGTCACGACATACATTTTACCGCAAGCCTTCAATTGTGAATTTTCATTTAAGCTTGATCAAGCCATGTAGTTACACCAACCATTTTGATCTTATGAGATACATCAAATTCCATGGACATAGAAAATATATACTTTGAAAATGGGAGTCACAGACACCTTCCTTCTGACAAAGTTTGGCGCATATGTTAGATGGGTTGAAATCGACCCGACTTTTGGGACCTTTTGTGGGCTCTGTGGTCAAACACAGCGGCTTCTTTCGAGCTGACAAGCTTCTTGTGAATGACATGGATGGTCTAAGTAAATTTAAGGGTTCAAATCTCATATGCAAAACGGGGTGACTATTTCGGGACATGCTCCTGGCTTATAAGACATGTAATGGTGAAAATTGAGGAACTGGGTTTCGTATTTAATAATATAGGTTTTCCCTGCCTATTTCGCGCTTTTGTCAGTCAATTTAATAAAACGTTAATCCAATTTAATAAAAACACATCGTTTACCGCCACTTCTGTCATTACATAGTGTATTTAAGTCATTCAATTTAGCGTTTTGAGGAAGCCAGTTTGCTTTTGTATCATTCAAATTAATTCAGTGCATTCTATTAGCACGTTTATAGGAATCATTCAAATTCATCTCTACTGTCGAAAAGACTCCTTGGGCATTCAAATTCACAAGTGGGCAGTCAAATTCGGAACATGTTTATTCAATTTAAAACACAAGTAATTAACGCCCTGTTTTTGTTCATAATTATTTCCGCCGGGTAATTTTCCCCTAAAATTTGGTCCGACACCCCTCCCTTACAAAAAACCCCAAATCAAATGAAACAATTATGGCAATGCCCCTACGGGAAGAGAAGATAGGGAGTGATTACCTGTATGAAATGTCATATAGACTATTCATATAACTTATTAGCATAAGGTGACACTGACATTAGGCCTGTATGCATTGTTATGAACGCAACCATGGGAATTGCTCACGTCCTAAATTAACTTTTCTGTTCCTTTCGCAATGCCCGAAAGGGTGAACTTTATTCCGGTAGATGTTGCGCAATTTAGACCAAGATTAATTGTAAACAATGTTTCTATTTCAGCTCTTGCGATTTATGGTTGGCCTTTGCGAGACGACGACCAATAATTTTTGGTGTCGATCCGTGATAAGTGGGCAAAGTTAACTTACGCTGCAAGTATGCCAAATGCTAATACTTCTCAATACTATTCTTTCAATATAATTGTCCGAAATACCTGTACTAGGGGGTTTGTTTTACCAGGTAAAAAAAAAGGCATTTGACACTTCTGATCGCTATTAATATTGATCTATATCTATAAAGTGTCACGTAAAAGGTCTTTTGCAGAGCATAATGCGGTAGACAGTGGCGGATACTGGGGCAGGGAGGTGAATGCGGGGGAGGAGGGGCGTACCCCACTTACAAATTTTAGCCACGTGAAAACGTGATAACATTTGAAAAAAAAATGTGTGCTTACTTGTCAGAGATTTTAAAAATGAAATTGGCACATAAAACTTTGACGCTCCTTCTCACTGAAAAATATAATAATAAATTATTATTTGGTTGTCAATTTTATTTCTCCGTAATTTTGCTCCCCACCAGCCTTTTACAGGTTCCACCACTGGGTGTAGGTACTACTGGAACTAAAAAAAAATCTTGTTTCCTCTATCGTTTATGTGTGCTTGGGTGTGTGTGTGCGTTGGTGTGAGCTTTTGCGTGGTTTTACATAGTCTTGTGGGGTACAGAGAACAAAAGAGCACAATGATGCCCTTTATTCCGTCATGCTTGTGGGGTACAAAATACAATAGGAGAAGTACTTGTGGGGTACAAAACACAATAGGAGAAATGAATAGAGTTCCCCACAAGTCCATGTATGTGAATGTGTGTGTGGGCGTGTGTGTTCGGGGCAGTGGCGGAATCAGCATTGTGTAGGATGGAGGGGGGGGGGGGCAAACTGAGAGAGAGGAAATTTACCTACTGAAACTTGAATATGAATTTCAGTCAGCAGCCAAACATTTTGTTTAAATTCTTCAAAGTTCAATGTAGCAAACTGCTACACATGTATGAAATGGGATTGAGATGGGATTGAGATGGGATTTCACGAACTTTGGATTCCCCACCAGGAATGATAACCATGTCACACTCCCAAACAGACCCATAGCGATCGATTAGTGATGAAACTTTGCCATTTGAATTAAATATAGCCAAACTGGAATGATAGAATCATAACAATGAATTCTAGGTTGATCCTTTGTTTGAAGAGATGGGAAAAAACAATTAATGTTTTGTAGATAAAATGTATGAGAAAGCTACTGCATATCCACTACACTACAGCAAGGAAGTGAGAGGGTTCAGTTAATAGGGGGCACAAGATCACCTGACAATTGTGAAAAAGAAAGAAAGCTGCAGTGAGTGGTATGATCATGTAAACTAGATGGAATAATAGCTTGGCAAATACCATCTTATAAGGAAGACAAATGCCAGAAGAGAGGCAGACAAACTAAGACCTGGGGAGCGTTTCATCAAGTGTTTTGTTAGTGATATTTACCGACAAATTTGCTCTCAGCCAATCAGATGCAAGGATTTCAGTACCTTGTAACAGTCGTAGGTAAAAATCACTGACAAAGCACTTGATGACATGCTTCCCTGTGCCTCGTAACAAAAAGGTTTTCAGTCAATTGCAAATTTGAAAAAACGATTCTGATTGGTTCATGGTCCGCCTTTTGAATAATATAATGCATGCAATAGTGATCTTGATTGGCCAGAGCCAAACCTTTGTGTAACAGGGCCTTCGATTGAAAACATCAGCATGATCAAGCAGTGGACAGGGATGTCTTTTGAGCAGCTAACTAGAACAGTTGAAGAGAGAAAGGTATGGAGAACCTGTGTCTCAAGATCTATCACACTGTCGTTACAATGGCCCCCAAGCTATGGGTAGATAAATGGACAGATGGTGTGAGAGGGTTCATATCATCCTCTTTTCACATGATATATGATCTATATTATTTAGACGTTGACATGCACACTTTGGAAGATTATCATGAATTGTATCTCTTGTTGAATACTACTTCTTAATATATTTATGAGTTCATGTAGATAAAACAAAAAGACTAAATTTCAAATCTTTGTGTATACATTTCCTTAGATATGCACGTTTAACTCACACTACCTTTAATGTATTTTCCTAAATTATTATGATTTCACTGTTCCTATTTTTCATTGTATTATTTTCTCCTTACCTTCCATTTGACATATATGATAAACTAATTTTATACGCTCTAAATATCTGTATCTATACTTTTGGAATATGATATACCTTATTATATGTTTATGAACATCCAACGGAGGGGGAAAAATAGAAAGGGAGAGAGAAAGAGACATAGGAAGGAATGTGTATTTGTATTTATTCAGGCCGCTTTTCCCCTCCCAGGCTCGGGTGAAGCCAAATACTTGACAATAATAATAATAAGAAGAGAATAATTATACTTCGGGATCATCGGTTTGTTGTTGGGCCTGCATCGGTTCCCGACATAGTGAAATTTTGTAAATTTTTGTGGGTCTGTTGTCGGTCTGCGCGGTGTGACTGTACTATGATGGTATACTATCCTTTGATTTAATATAGACCACACATACTCAAGATTGTAGGGCTGGTCAGACCTCGCCGATAGCGACGAGATTTTCAATTTAAGATAGAAACCTACAGCTGCCCTGCTATTAACATACACACACATACCCCCACGCACCCCCACACACGCACACAGCATAGTAAGGTGTACTTTTAATTGAAAATGTAGTTATCGTTGTCGTCTGACTAGCCCGTAAACCCGTATCGGGAATGTAGACAATTTTTGGTCGGGATTCCAGGTTAAATAGTAGAGCTGAAAACAGAAGGAACAAAAACTACAACATTACCGTTTCCATGGTATCGCATGTTTCCGCAGGAAAATTGTCAGACCAGTGTAGACGTGGAATTCCCAAGGTTTAGTTATAAAGTGTCGCTTTGATCACGACATGCATTTTACCGCAAGCCTTCAATTGTGAATTTTCATTTAAGCTTGTTCAAGCCATGTAACTACACCAACCATTTTGATCTTATGAGATACATCAAATTCCATGGACATAGAAAATATATACTTTGAAAATGGGAGTCAGAGACAGCGCAGCGAACACCCGATTTTATCAAATATTAGTGGATTGTATTTGTCATTTGTGAGCGTTTTGAAAACGGATCTGCATTCATTTACAGAAGGCTTGATCTTCAGTGAGTATGACTTCATTAAAATTTAATTTTGTTTCCGTTTAACAAAATCATGGTATGACAAAGTCTAAATTACTATATCTAAATGACACTCTGAATGCATCGTGTAATGGGAGGAGCGGGGGCGGCGGAATGTTTTTCAGAGGGGGGGGGGGGGGGGGGGGGGGGGGGGGGGGGAGAGGCAACGCCACAGATTTAAAAAAAACATAAACCTACTTTGACGGTGTTTTCAAGCACATACTGGGGCTCTTTTTCAGATTCAGATTTCAGATTTAGATTTTATTCCATTACATTTTCATTTTGCAAAGTATATAACAATAACTATCATGCAATTAACAATATAGAAAATGATTGAAAATAAAACTAAATGTAAAACGGACAATTTTGTCAGTTCTTGTGTTTTGGTAATGTATTGTCATACACCTTCCTTCTGACAAAGTTTGGCGCATATGTTAGATGGGTTGAAATCGACCCGACTTTTGGGACCTTTTGTGGGCTCTGTGGTCAAACACAGCGGCTTCTTTCGAGCTGACAAGCTTCTTGTGAATGACATGGATGGTCTAAGTAAATTTAAGGGTTCAAATCTCATATGTAAAACGGGGTGACTATTTTGGGACATGCTCATGGCTTATAAAACATGTAATTGTGAAAATTGAGGAACTGGGTTTCGTATTTAATAATATAGGTTTTCCCTGCCTATTTCGCACTTTTGTCAGTCAATTTAATAAAACGTTAATTCAATTTAGTAAAAACACATCGCTTACCGCCACTTCTGTCATTCCATAGTGTATTTAAGTCATTCAATTTAGCGTTTTGAGCAAGCCAGTTTGCTTTTGTATCATTCAAATTAATTCAGTGCATTCTATTAGCACGTTTATAGGAATCATTCAAATTCATCTCAACTGTCGAAAAGACTCCTTGGGCAGTGAAATTCACAAGTGGGCAGTCAAATTCGGAACATGTTTATTCAATTTAAAACACAAGTAATTAACGCCCTGTTTTTGTTCATAATTATTTCCGCCGGGTAATTTTCCCCTAAAATTTGGTCCGACACCCCTCCCTTACAAAAAACCCCAAATCAAATGAAACAATTATGGCAATGCCCCTACGGGAAGAGAAGATAGGGAGTGATTACCTGTATGAAATGTCATATAGACTATTCATATAACTTATTAGCATAAGGTGACACTGACATTAGGCCTGTATGCATTGTTATGAACGCAACCATGGGAATTGCTCACGTCCTAAATTAACTTTTCTGTTCCTTTCGCAATGCCCGAAAGGGTGAACTTTATTCCGGTAGATGTTGCGCAATTTAGACCAACATTAATTGTAAATAACGTTTCTATTTCAGCTCTTGCGATTTATGGTTGGCCTTTGCGAGACGACGACCAATAATTTTTGGTGTCGATCCGTGATAAGTGGGCAAAGTTAACTTACGCTGCAAGTATGCCAAATGCTAATACTTCTCAATACTATTCTTTCAATATTATTGTCCGAAATACCTGTACTAGGGGGTTTGTTCTACCAGGTAAAAAAAAAGGCATTTGACACTTCTGATCGCTATTAATATTGATCTATATCTATAAAGTGTCACGTAAAAGGTCTTTTGCAGAGCATAATGCGGTAGACAGTGGCGGATACTGCGGCAGGGAGGTGAATGCGGGGGAGGGGGGGGGGGAGGAGGGGCGTACCCCACTTACAAATTTTAGCCGCGTGAAAACGTGATAACATTTGAAAAAAAATGTGTGCTTAACTTGTCAGAGATTTAAAAATGAAATTGGCACATAAAACTTTGACGCTCCTTCTCACTGAAAAATATAATAATAAATTATTATTTGGTTGTCAATTTTATTTCTCCGTAATTTTGCTCCCCACCAGCCTTTTACAGGTTCCACCACTTGGTGTAGGTACTACTGGAACTAAAAAAAAAATCTTGTTTCCTCTATCGTTTATGTGTGCTTGGGTGTGTGCGTGCGTTGGTGTGAGCTTGTGCGTGATTTTTACATAGTCTTGTGGGGTACAGAGAACAAAAGAGCACAATGATGCCCTTTATTCCGTCATGCTTGTGGGGTACAAAATACAATAGGAGAAGTACTTGTGGGGTACAAAACACAATAGGAGAAATGAATAGAGTTCCCCACAAGTCCATGTATGTGAATGTGTGTGTTGGCGTGTGCGTTCGGGGCAGTGGCGGAATCAGCATTGTGTAGGATGGAGGGGGGGGGGGGGCAAACTGAGAGAGAGGAAATTTACCTACTGAAACTTGAATAGGAATTTCAGTCAGCAGCCAAACATTTTGTTTAAATTCTGCACAGTTCAATGTAGCAAACTGCTACACATGTATGAAATGGGATTGAGATGGGATTGAGATGGGATTTCACGAACTTTGGATTCCCCACCAGGAATGATAACCATGTCACACTCCCAAACAGACCCCATAGCGATCGATTAGTGATGAAACTTTGCCATTTGAATTAAATATAGCCAAACTGGAATGATAGAATCATAACAATGAATTCTAGGTTGATCCTATTGAGAGCACTGGTAACATTTGTTTGAAGAGATGGGAAAAAACAATTAATGTTTTGTAGATAAAATGTATGAGAAAGCTACTGCATATCCACTACACTACAGCAAGGAAGTGAGAGGGTTCAGTAAATAGGGGGAACAAGATCACCTGACAATTGTGAAAAAGAAAGAAAGCTGCAGTGAGTGGTATGATCATGTAAATTAGATGGAATAATAGCTTGGCATATACCATCTTATAAGGAAGACAAATGCCAGAAGAGAGGCAGACAAACTAAGACCTGGGGAGCGTTTCATCAAGTGTTTTGTTAGTGATATTTACCGACAAATTTGCTCTCAGCCAATCAGATGCAAGGATTTCAGTACCTTGTAACAGTCGTAGGTAAAAATCACTGACAAAGCACTTGATGACATGCTTCCCTGTGCCTCGTAACAAAAAGTTTTTCAGTTAATTGCAAGTTTGAAACAACGATTCTGATTGGTTCATGGTCCGCCTTTTGAATAATATAATGCATGCAATAGTGATCTTGATTGGCCAGAGCCATTTTGCAATTGATTGCAAACCTTGGTGTAACAGGGCCTTCGATTGAAAACATCAGCATGATCAAGCAGTGGACAGGGATGTCTTTTGAGCAGCTAACTAGAACAGTTGAAGAGAGAAAGGTATGGAGAACCTGTGACTCAAGATCCATCACACTGTCGTTACAATGGCCCCCAAGCTATAGGTAGATGGACAGAGGGTGTGAGAGGGTTCATATCATCCTCTTTTCACATGATATATGATCTATATTATTTAGACGTTGACATGCACACTTTGGAAGATTATCATGAATTATATCTCTTGTTGAATACTACCTCCTTAATACAGGGTTGGAAAAAAGTTTGGAATATTTTTATTCCAAGAATTATTTCTTGTTTTAAACATATCCCTCGTCATTTTAAGTTCTTCTTTGAGGTTCAAATAAAAGATATGTGTCCCTTTTTAACTTTAAAAGCACAACATTAAAAATCAGGCTTATCACACAGTGCAGAGGTCCACTTGGAATTCGGAAGCGTATATTTGCTGTTTTTGCAAATGTCTAACGAAAAAGTTAAATAATCAGATACAGTTTAATTGCTATACCGAAGTCCTCAAAATGACTGCAAACTGCACGTAGCTTTTTCAAAATTCCACGTGAAGTACAGAAATGTATAACAAGATGTTCAAACACAAATAGAGCAAATCTGACAACATGTGGTTCATTGGTCAGCCATTGTAACATGTTTAACAATATTACGTAATCTTTGGTACAAGATGGAACAGTAGACTTCATTCAACACAGTTAATCCGATTTGGATGAATTATTGATCACAATATAGTAGAAACTAGCATTTAAAATCAGACATACTCATCGCCAAAAAAATATTCCAAACTTTTTTCCAACACTGTATATTTATGATTCCAAGTAGATAAAACAAAAAGACTACATTTCAAATCTTAGTGTGTACATTTCCCTAGATATGCATGTGTAACTCACAATACCTTTATTGTATCACTGTTCCTAGTTTTCATTGTATTATTTTTCTACTTACCTTCCATTTGACATAATGATATACTTATGTTATACGCTCTAAATGTCTGTATCTATACTTTTGGAATATGATATACCTTATTATATGCTTATGAACATCCAACGGAGGGGGGAAAAACTAAGAAAATAGAAAGGGAGAAAGAAAGAAAATGACATAGGAAGGAATGTGTATTTGTATTTATTCAGGTCGTTTTTCCCCTCCCAGGCACAGGTGAAGCCAAATACTTGACAATAATAATAATAATAATAAAAACAGAATATACTTGATAGATAGATAGATAGATAATTTGATTCGTCCAATTAAGGAAATTTGCTTTGTTGGCTTACAAAAGTACAAACATTCATATAAATAAACAAAATTACACAAGTTATGAACATGTGGTCATATGTGGTCATAAACATACAAAATTATACGTACTACAATCAGCATATTATTTCAGCCTAAACTCATTAGAAAGGAAAGATTTTCAATTTAAGTTTAGATTGGTATACAAATTAGCTCTCTATATAGAGTCAACATAAATAATATGAGGACAATACGTTGAACATGTCAATAATGTCTAGTCTGGTGAGTTGCATGTAACGAGACGATAATTGTATAGCTTTGTTACTTGAGTTTATTGTATTCCCGGATTGACAGCGGAATAAATAAGTTTCCAAAACGATTTGTACGAAATCCTACCGATCGAAACCGTTTTCCAGAACGCATGACAGTATAATAGGAATGAAGAGGGTGATTTGTATTTTCAAAGATAATTTCAGCCTGTTTCAAAATCAGAGAGGTACATGCCTCATTCAAATTTGTCTCTTCACCTATCATTTTCTTCGCGTGCCTGGGGATTCTTTTCAATTGTTTAAAGTCTTCCTTTCTGCATGCTCCAAACCAAACTACACAACTAGACAGAATTACGCTTTCAATTAATGATTTGTAGAACAACAGGAGAATTGTCCTATCAACGTGAAATGAGTACATTTTTTTCAGAAAGTATAACCGTTGCTGTGCTTTTGCATACACATTCTGACATTGGTCGATCCATGACAGTTTATTGTCAACAGTTGTTCCCAAGTACTTAAAACTATCAACTACTTTGTCTTGCCCTTCATTGTTATCGGATTTACATTGTTTTGTTTCATAGAACGGAAATCGGTTATCATCTCTTTCGTTTTACTAGTATTTAAAACGAAAGAGATGATAACCGATTTCCGTTCTATGAACGGACAATTATGAAGTGGTCTGTCTTTTAAAATAATGTCAAATGATATCAGCTATAAATGATGAAGAAGACGATATTTATGTTGAAGATGATGATAATGATATTGATGATCATAAGGATAGTGGTGATAATGAAAATGATGATGAAACATCTACGTGACGTCAATAATATTCATAGAGCTGATTATGACTATTAATGACTTTAACTATATCAAGTTTTAACTTGATTAACGGTGCCAGTTTGGAGATATGCACATAACGTCTGACGCATTACTGACACAACATTGACGTGACGTCATAATTATTCATAGAACTGACTATGGACTCTTAAGGATTAATTAAGAATTGATTAAGGACTAATTAAGGGCTGATCAAGGACGGAATAATGACTATTATTGACTGATTAAGGAACGATCAAGGGCTTCCTGGGGCATCGCTAAGATTGGGAAAATAAGGAGATTCCTTGATCAGCAAACTACAGAAAAACTGGTACACGCATTTGTTTCTTCGCACATGGACTACTGTAACAGCCTCCTTGCTGGCCTCCCTCGCTCCTGTCTTGCCCCACTCCAACGCATCCAGAACACTGCTGCACGCCTCATCACCCGTACCAAGAAACATGAGCATATCACACCTGTCATCAAATCACTGCACTGGCTACGGATTCACCACCGCATCATCTTCAAGGTTCTGCTCCTCACCTACAAGATTGTCCACAACATAGCACCATCCTACCTTCATCATCTGGTTTCCCTTCGGTCTATATCTTCAACAACCAGACGCCTTCGTTCCCACTCCACTGCACACCTTCAACTTTCACCAGCACCGCGCACCCGTACTCGTTATGGCGACCGTGCCTTCAGTGTTGTTGCACCGACACTCTGGAACAACTTACCAATCCACGTCCGTGAAGCACCTACAGTAGACTCATTCAAAAATTTACTCAAAACCCATCTGTTCACTCAGGATCTATAATTTGCATTAATTTGTGTATATACTTATTGGTTTTTGTTACTTGGTTATAATTTATATGTAAGATGTATTATGCATTTTGTGTATTCTGCTCCATTTTAAATGACATCATTATTTAATACATTTGTAATTCTCTTCCTTCAGCGCTTAGAAACAGTAGTAATAAGCGCTTTATAAATGATATATATTATTACTAGCAGAAGCAGCCCGTGGACATCCACGGGCGCTAGCTGTGTTTATGATTAATCACCGTACCGTTAATTTGTCACAATAATCAAGTGAATAAATAAAAAAGTCGGATAAAGTTTAGGATTTGAAGGTTTGCATGGTGAAGTTGTAATTCAGAAAAATGGTTTGCGGTACAACCATGTGAGTTGGAATAACTCCACGCTCCGGTGAGAATGCTCTGGCCGTCGTCAGGAGAATAAGAAGAGCGAATAAATCAGCAGAATTTATATATGAAGCGGTAGAAATTCTACACCTTCACAACTTGTTTGTAATGTCAGGCAATTCACTTTTAAAATGGAGGCAAACAATAACATCACGGAATTAGTATAGAAAGAAATAGTAACAGTAACATCAGAGTACCTGCATTGAAAGGATAAATAACATCAAGGTACCTGCATTGACAGGATAAGTAACATCAAACTAATCCTGCGTTGAAAAAGAAAACATTGAAAACAAGTGAACAATAGGACTAAGAAACCAATTAACCGTCTGGATAAGCTGGAAACAAAAGGGGGATTAGGACCGTAGGTAATCTGTGGAGAGAACCATGACATCCTGTTGAGGAAAGAAATTAAGGTTAAAACATATATATGGAAAAAGGTGAAATATTGACACCAGAATGAGTATACTAATAATAAATATAATAAATGTTGTGAATGAAGTGGACCGGTGTGGCTGTGGAGAGAAAGGTGAAAAAACAATGATAATGAACAAATTGAGGAGAGAAACATGAAATCCTGTTGGAGATAATCTGTGGAGAGAAACAAGTCATCCTGTTGAGGAAAGACATTAAGGTTAAAACATGGAAAAAGGGTGAAATAATGACATCAGAATGAGTATCCTAATGATGAATATAATGAATGTTATGAATGAAACAACAAAACAAAGGTAATGAACAAATTGAGGAGAGAAACATGAAATCCTGTTGAGGGAAGCAATTGTTGTTAAAATACATGTGGAAAAAAAAAGGTTGATAAATGATGACATCAGGAGTTGCCTGTGGAGGGAAATGTGATGAACAATGGTAAACATGTACAACCTGTGGAAAAAAGGGGGTGATGACGAAATCAGAAAGAGTAAAAAAAAAATTATTATTTGCCTCCATTTAAAAAAAAATTATTGTTTGCCTCCATTTTAAAAGTGAATTGCCTGACATTACAAACAAGTTGTGAAGGTGTAGAATTTCTACCGCTTCATATATAAATATTGCTGATTTATTCGCTCTTCTTATTCTCCTGACGACGGCCAGAGCATTCTGACCGGAACGTGGAGTTATTTCAACTCACATGGTTGTATCGCAAACCTTTTTTCGGATAAAGTTATTTTTTACCAAAAAGTATTTACAACATGTGCATTGGCGGATCAGGGTGGGGGTACTTCCGGTCCGTGCCCTCCCAACCCCCCTTTTGGAAGGAAAGTATGCATTTTGACCCGTATCCGGACACCTACCCCCTGGACAACCACCCCCCGGATAACCACCCCTAGGATAACCACCCTCTAGGACAACTACCCCCTAGGACAACTACCCCCTAGGGCAACCACCCTCTAGGACGACTACCCCCCTAGGACAAGTAGCCCCCTGATAACTACCCCCCAGACAACTACCCCCTAGGACAACCACCCTCTAGGACAACTACCCCCCGGACAACTACCCCCGGAAAACTACCCCCCGGACAACTACCCCCTGGACAACTACCCCCCGGACAACTACCCCCCGGACAACTACCCCCTGGACAACTACCCCCCGGACAACCACCCCCTAGGACAACTACGGGGGGTAGTTGTCCCTGGGGGTAGTTGTCTGGGGGTAGTTATCCGGGGGGTACTTGTCCTAGGGGGTAGTCTTCCTAGAGGGTGCTTGCCCTAGGGGGTCGTTGTCCTAGGGGGTAGTTGTCCTAGAGGGTGGTTATCCTAGGGGTGGTTATCCGGGGGGTGGTTGTCCAGGGGGTAGGAGTCCTAGAACCATTTTGACCATGTACGATCCGCCCTTTTGTCGATTGTGCCCCCCCCCTTTTAGAATGAAAACCTTTTTTGCTTGTCAAAGAAATAATTATGCAGGGACCCCCATAACCACCACTCCTGAGCGAATTTTGGAGGTCTGACGAAAAGAAAAATTGTCGCCACCTCCCCCCCCCCTCCCCTCCCCCACCACTGAACGACTTTCCAAGAACCTGGCAAGACCAAAAAATACAGGTCTGCCTTTTCCAAAAGTTGACAAACCTGCACTTGTGTGCCCCGCCTTATACTAAATTCTGGATCCGCCCCTGAACATGTGAGTATGTCTTATTTATCCAAAGCTTGCATGAGTTTAAAAAAAATTACATTTTCATCTTGATGAAGATTAATGATATGGATATAATAATGTTCCAGTACAATATCCATGCATAGACCTAGAGGGAGCGATTTGATCTTGCCATGTTTCTGTGGTTTAATACTCAGAGAAATCAAGGCCATGAAAACATAACATCCATAATTAGCGGTACGTCCCCTGTAAAGGATGCAAAAATGAGAAAAAAAATGAATTTGTCATTTTATTTTCAGGGGTATTATGGCCCCCTTATATGGGTCTTGGGAGGACCGACGGATTGAATTTTCCCTCCTACTCCCCCTCCCTATTCCAATGTCATCCCATCACCCCCAGCACGAGGGGAGAAGGGATTAATATCATTATACGTATTCATATCATAGTGGAAATAATTTCGAAGGAATTTTTTGTTTTTGTTGTTGGTTTTTTGTTAGTTTTTGTTTGTTTTTGTTTGTTTGTTGTTGTTGTTTTTTGGGGGCTCCTTCTTTACACCGTTGCAACCGATATTCCTAAGTGACGTGATCTCCTACACATCCCCTCCCCCGAATGATGTCTACATATCAGTTTAGTCTGTCATATCTAAGGGAATGAATTGAGGCGATATACCATAACATCTTTCCAAAGGTATGAAGGCCATTCCCCATTCATGTCATTTCAGCTGTTGGTGGTTGTCGCATAACTTATGCGACAACCACCCAAATGTGCGGTTAGGTAAACCCTAAACACTACCCTAACCCTAACCCTACACTCCAAAGCCTACCCCCCCCCCCCTTCCGCGGATCTCTTTATCATCTCTGAATTTGATATCCTTTTTCTTGATTTTTGCTTTTTTGGATACCATAAACGCGTCACCCGGGTTATGTGCTTCAGCGAGACATGCCCCCCCCCCCCCCCCCCCCCAGCGACTACAGTGAACTCCTCGTTTAGGGGTCTTTTTTCATCCAAGTATAAAACCTGTTTAGGGGGTATTTTGAAAACCCATGGACACGAATGTGTACACCCATATATCTGAGTGCCCCCCCCCCCCCGGGAGTGAACTCATAGTTACATACACACGAAACTGTGTATGTGAAGCCACAAAATAATGATGTAACTCTATATGCGTGAAACGTAGTACACGCAGTAGGCTACATGTAGAACACAGTGCGCTGTGCGAACGAATTACACGCACGTGTATTGTAGCGCCGTGTACATTGAAGCCATACATGCGACTATGGACTTGGAGTCTATGCTTGGAGTATACACGCTGTTCTAATTTGGCATACCTCCCCTTCACAGGTAAAGGGTATGGGTTGGCTGGGCATGAAGCTACAAACCCGCTTCATGGGTTGGCAGAATGATTAGGCCTACTCCCTGCGGAAATTCAATGTTTAAAAATGAATTTATGAAATATGGACGGGACGTCAGCCCTTAAGAAGTGCCTCCCACCACTCTAAGAACCATTCCCCACCCATGGGTACCAAAAGGCGGGGACCGAAAGGGCCAGGGGAGGAGCCTATTTGAACCAAAAAAGGAGCCCCAAATCCTTAGTGTATTATATTAATAGATTATTATATTATTTAGGACTGCTTAAGGACTGATTCAGAACTATTAAGGCCTGGTAAAGGACTGATTAAGGACTATTAAAAACTAAAGACTTATTAAAATATATAGCAATAACGTCGGAACAACGTTTCCACGCACGTCTGATGCAACTTTGATGTTTAATATTCATAGGCTTGATTATACCTATCAAGGATTACTACTGTACCAAGTTTCAACTTGATTGACTGTGTCGTTTTGATATCTTGATATATTTTAAAGTTCTACCAAAGGGTTATCATTGTGACAATTTTGAAATAGTTCCGCAGTGCCGTTTGCAAGATATGACCATGTTAATATATTAACAATACTAAGTCTGTGGAAAATACGCGCGCGATTTTCGTGTTTATCCTCAAGTTTTTAGGGCAAAAAGTCCAAGAAATCATTAAAAAACCATCCTAAACTATTATCCTTTCCATTTCAATGAAAATATGACAGTTTTTTAAAATGAAAATATGGCCTACATGCACAAAACGCGCGCGTATGCGCTATTTTAAAAAAAATGCTTAAAATGGCGTGAAACGTATGCAAAATTAATTTGAGACGATTTGGAGCATTTTAAAATTTTGCACGCGCACTGACGTACGTGTTTGCGCGCGTTTATGGATATGAAATTGTTTGGCATAAAATAAAGTATGAAGTAGAATTGAATTTCCATTATGGAGATATGTCAATATTGATTTCCACAAAATGGCGCCTTGATGACGTGACAATCCAAAATTTGAAGGAAATTGACCAAGCCGATTTTGAGTTATTGACGCCACAAAAAAATGCGGGGGGGGGGGGGGGGGAGGAACAAAAATAAAGAAAGAAAGAAATTCCTGTCGAAATTAAGAAGTGATCTGACTACAAACCACCTAATAACAACAACAACAACAATAATAATAATAATAATAATAATAATAATATAAATAAATAAATAAATAATATAAATAAATAAAATGAAAAAGTATACAAATTATTTTCATCCTTACCAGAATTAAATCTTCTCTTTGAATGTATAGATTTGAAAGATGACCAACATGTGGATTTAAAGGAGGCTTTGGAAGGTGTAGGGAGCCAAGTCATGATAGGGGAGAAGCCCTGAGGAGAGGCAAGAAGTTGTACAGAAGGAAGAGGTATGATAGGAAGGGGGCTGGAGAGATATGGAGGAGAGGGAGGAGCTGGCAGGGAAATGGGAAGAGGGGGCCATTTCCACCAGCGCTACGACGACAGGCACCAAGATCATGCAGATGGACAGCGAGCTGGACAGCGAGCTGGACCCACAAGAGGCCGAGGTCAGAGAGGGGGCCACATGAATCAGAATACAGCTAGGAGCGGTGCCTATCAAACACCACAAAATACAAGGTACAGTACCAAACCGTTGCTAAAGAGGAATACATAACCTTTTCTTCAAGATAGGTTGCTTTTAATTCTCTGTTTCCATGGACCTATAATAACCTACATCCTTTTACACAATGAAATGGAATGAAATAGAGAGAGTAATATCTCTCATATCCATATAGATATACAATTAAAGGTCAATCCATCACACCGCAGAGTTCCAACGATTGATCACAGGAGACTGTATGTTAAAGCGCCTCAAATTTCATTTTTGCCAACTTGCAGCAATTTATTTTTTATTAAGGTGATGCTTTTTTTCTTTAATGAAAGTCCTTTTATAGTTAGAAGAAATCATACCATTACAATCAATAATTGTATCTTATCTTATCTATTGTATATGAGGTGTACCTCAATAAAAATAGGTCATATCCTACATTGCAGATATGGACAGACCCAGGGCAAATACGCAAAGAACCAAGGTAACTTCATGCCACTAAGTTCCGGACTTCTGATCGAAATAATTGAGAAGGATCCTTCCGAGGCCGCGACAGAGCTAGGGTCACTGAAAGGAAACCTACATGCTAGTCTAAACGAGGATCAGATGGATGAGGGACGACAGCATCTATTTTGGAAGGCTCTAGCATTTGTTTGTGATGCTCTAGGCGCAGAACAAACAGTGATAATGCTACTGACAATGGCCTTGGACTCCAAACTCTTTAGACAGCATTTACTAAGTTTTCTGACCAAACTAAGGCGTCCAGGAGAGAAAATTTGCGAAAGGAGGTCTATCCTTTTGAAAAATGTTATCACTGTCCTCCTCTCAGCAATGCAAAGTTTGCCAAGCCGTGCTTCAGATCTTAAAGTTGCTGTCACTCTCATATCTGATGCTTTAACCGACATGGACGGAGACGACAAGAGTGACGAGATTACTGAGTCGATTAAATCGCTGAATAATCACATAGACGATATCGAAAAAGAAAGGGAGAGAAAACGACAAGTTGATCGCATTTCTAAGAACCCACCCCCTGACGACTTCCGCCAGCAAGATATCCTTCCCACCGTGAAAGAATTGCAAGCAGGGTATCAGCCGTTTCTACGCCCTCATGTAACAAGAGGTGTGTATGCCGATGCAGACCACTACCTAGATGTTCAGTTCCGACTCCTTAAGGAAGATTTCATCCACCCTCTCCGCAACGGAATATCAGAGTACCTTACTTTCAAGAAGGCCAACCCAGACAGAAAAGCCAAACTCCAGGATGTGCGAATCTACGAAAATGCTTACTACATGAAATCTCTTTATGATTTCTCTGGAATATCACATGTCATGGCTTTCAAGCAGTTACCTGGTGTCCAATGGAAGTCGACTAAGCGGCTGATATACGGATCATTACTTATTCTGTCATCAGATGATTTCAAGTCCTACATATTTGCCACAGTTGCCAAACGGGACGTAGAAGATCTAGAAAAGGGATTCGTAGCAATATCCCTGGTCAATCAAGAAGATGCCACATGTCTACTCAGACAGAAATATGTGATGGCAGAGTCATCTGTGTTTTTTGAAGCATATCGCCCAGTACTTCTGGGCCTTCAGCGAATGTCGGGCCCCTTTTTGCCGTTTTCCAGATATACACTGAGCATATGCCACGATGTAAAGGTCCCTGAGTATCTCCGGGACCAGATGATCATTGAAGATGATGGAACGTTCGTTGAACCGTGTAAAATCGATATATCACCACTGCTTAAGCACTACCAGGGACGTCCTGCAACTATTGAGGTGCTTGATGATGGTGCTTGGCCCGATCATGATGAAGTGCAGCTCAACCAGTCCCAATATGAAGCCGTGAAGACAGCTCTCACCAAAGAACTCTCCATCATACAGGGACCACCGGGTACTGGCAAGACATACATTGGGCTGAAGATCGTAGAGACTCTTCTTCGTAACCGGGAAGTCTGGTCAAGTGAAGAAAACCCCAGCCCAATCTTACTTGTGTGTTACACAAATCATGCACTAGATCAATTTCTGGAGGGAATTTTGACATTTCACACCGATGGCATCGTAAGGGTTGGTAATCGTAGCAAGAGCGAAGCGTTAAAAGATTTCAATCTCAGTCACCTTGTCGCCAGGAGAGAACGACGGGATGATGAGTACGTTCAGCGTAGGGTACGCCATGTCAAAATTGAAGTCGAGGCGGCAAGAAGACGTCTTGAGAGAACTAAAGCTAGGATAGAGGGTGCAAGAAATGGGATCATCAACGAGTACGAACTACGGCCGTTTATGTCGTGGCAGCATTACAATACCCTTCTGCGTTTCTCTCACATGAAACAGCCAAACTCGTGGCTTGTGGAGTGGCTCCTTTGTGTGTGTCAATATGACAGGGATTGGAACCAGAATTGGCAACATGATAAAGTGGGACAGAAGAATAACTTGCAGGAACAAGAAAAGGGCAGGGGTCCTATTCATAATCATGTAGCAAATGAAGAAAAGATCGAGGTAGAATATGAAAGAAGTGTCATTGAATCCGAGAGAATGATTGATCATGCTGAAGAAGGTTCTCCTGGAGAGGACGACAAAGATCACTCTTTCCTTGGTCTTGACTTAAATGATCTGGACAAAGCAGAGCATAGTGTCTTGCGAATGTTTATCCAAAGAAAGATGTCGGGCAATGATTTCCTAGATCCGCGTGTTCTTCAATCAATCATCGATATCTGGAGTATGCATCCCAATGATCGATGGGCACTATACCATATGTGGTTGAAAAACTACCTTGCTCAGCTAAGGGGAAGACTACCAGCATATGAACTTAAATTCAAGCAACTTTGTGGCCAGCTAGATGAGGCAAAAGACGTAGAGAAATACCACGTACTTCGAGAGGCAACTATCATTGGTATGACTACAACTGGAGCAGCTAATCACCAGCAGGTTTTGCAGAGGGTCCGGCCCAAGATCGTGGTTGTGGAGGAAGCAGCCGAAGTACTGGAGGCACACATCATCACAGCACTGAATGCAGCGTGTCAACAGCTCATTCTCATTGGAGATCATCAACAGCTTAGACCGAAACCGAATGTGTATCTGCTTGCAAAGAAGTATCACTTGGACGTTTCGTTGTTTGAAAGGCTCATCAATAATGAATTTCCTTACTCGCAACTTGACCTGCAACACCGCATGCGTATCGAGCTGTCAGATCTGATGAGAAGGCACTTCTATAACATCCTTCACGACCATGAAACGGTTAAACGATACGAAAGTGTAAAAGCAGTGCAAAAGGATATCTTCTTTCTAGATCACGCCGAACCAGAAGACGAAATGGAAGATACACAGAGTCACTACAATCTCCATGAAGCCAAAGTCGTGGTAGCGTTGTGTTACTACTTCTTACAACAGGGGTATGAACCCTGTAAGGTTACAATCCTCACAGCTTATACTGGTCAACTTCAGAAAATCAAACAAATGATGGATCGTAGTAAGTTTAATGGAGTCAAAGTTACCTCCATAGACAACTACCAAGGAGAAGAGAATGACATCATTCTTCTGTCCTTTGTGAGGAGCAACAACCATGGAAATATCGGCTTCTTGGGGATTTCGAACCGAGTCTGCGTGTCCTTGTCAAGGGCAAAGAAAGGACTCTACTGCATCGGAAACTTCACACTCTTCGCCGAGAAAAGCGAGCTATGGAAGGGCATTGTAAATGACCTGGTATCAACGGGATCAATTGGCGACTCCCTGACGCTGCAGTGTACCAACCATCCTAACGAGAGGACCGCTGTGAAAACAGAGGATGACTTCATGAAGGTACCTCTTGGCGGATGCAGCAGAGATTGTGACATTAGTCTGGACTGTGGACACGTTTGTCGATTGAAATGCCATCCAACGGATCAAAGTCATCTCATCTACCGGTGCAAGTTTCCTTGCTCAAAGGTAATATGCGAAAGAAACCACGAATGTCCAAAACTCTGTTCAGATCCCTGCCCCACTTCATGTTCAGTCATCGTGGAGAAGCTTCTGCCATGCGGTCATGTCTACAAAACGGAGTGTAGGACTGACATTTGGTCCATCGGGTGCGAGGTACAAGTTGAAAAAACTCTAAGTTGCTCACACGTACGTCTTCTCCCATGTTACATGGAGACCGCGGGACTTGAGCAAGACTGCGAGGTCATCATCGACAAGGAACTGCAGTGCGGCCATAAAAAGACGGAAAATTGCAATGGAAGCGGAAAATGTGATCAAATAGTCTTAAAAGTTTTGGAATGCAACCATATCTGTCAAGCAGAGTGCCATAAAGATCCCACGAACATCAGGTGTAAGGAAAATGTTGAGAAAACTCTGCCCTGCGGACACACGCACATACTTCTCTGTCCAACAAGTACCGTCAATGTCCGATGTAACACAGTTACCCAGAAAAGACTTCCGTGTGGACATGAAATCGTAGAGAAATGTTGTCACGAAAGTAAATGTCCCGAGATTGTGGAGAAAACCTTGCCTTGCGGTCACAAACTTGAGATTAAATGTTCAACAAGTACCGTCAATGTCCGATGTAACACAGTTACCCAGAAAAGTCTTCCGTGTGGACATGAAATCGTAGAGAAATGTTGTCACAAAAGTGAATGTCCCGAAATTGTGGAGAAAACATTGCCTTGCGGTCACAAACTTGAGATGAAATGTTCGACTGACGTAGAGAAAGTGGTATGCAAGGCAAGATGCAGCAAAGAGCTTCCATGTGGCCACATTTGCAAAAAAAAATGCGGGAAGGACTGCACTGTGAATTGCACAGAGATGATTACCAAAGATGACTGGCCATGTGGTCATGAGGTAACCGTGAGATGCTGTGACAACCAGGATACATGTTATATAGCTTGCGAGGACATCCTGATATGCGGACATAAGTGCAAGGGAACCTGTGGAAAATGCGTACGAGGTCGCTACCATCTGCCCTGCAGTGAGACTTGCCTGAAGAAGCTCGTTTGCGGACATAAATGCGCTCTCAAATGTGGTGCACCATGTCTTTCGTGTAGAAAGAAATGTCCCCGGCGTTGTCGTCATTCGCAGTGTAAGCATTCATGTAGTGAGCCTTGTGGTGTTTGTATCAAACGTTGTAACTGGAAATGCAAACATTACGAGTGCAAGAAGCTGTGCTGTGAACCTTGCGACAGACCCCCTTGTAACGAGCCCTGTCCAAAGAAAAGGAAATGTGGTCATCCTTGCATCGGTCTGTGTGGCGAGATCTGTCCCAATAAATGTCGCATCTGCGATAAAAAGGACCTGAAACGCTTCTTTGGCACCGAAGATGTCCAGAAGGCAAGGTAAGCTCAATTCAGTGGTCCTTTCCTTCATCAAATAAAGTATGGAAAAGGCTTACAAAATAAATACGAGTCTTTTAGAACAAGTCAGTTTAATAGGACTTTTAATAATGGCACACATCCATAGAACCAAACTGAATACATTCTGGAGGTCATCACGTAAAGCACTTAGAGACATCGTAGATGTATTAGGCGCTATTTAAATTCAGAACTTTATTATTATTATTATTATTATTATTATTATTATTATTTATTAATATTATTATTATTATTATACAGGTGCATGATGAATATCCCTCTTTCAGTATATGATTAACAGTCCCATTTTTGTAGCACGTATCACAACAAATGTCAAAGAAATTTCTTGTTCAAGAATAATATTCAATAATTGAAAGAAAGTAGTCGGGCCATTAGGGCTTTTGCTAAACAGTCGGGTAACGTCGCGTCGCGTTGGTAGAAATTTTCGAACATTTTTCAGGAATTTTATGTATGGTATCTTTTTTTTAGCAGCAAAAAAAAAAAAGAAAAGAAAAAGAAAAGGAGAGGGAAAAAAAAGGTGGCCTGATGGCAGCATGAATTAATTATTTGATTTCTTATGCCATGAATAAATCGATTGTTGGATTAATTAATTAATTATTCAATTAATCACTGTTTTATTGAACTTTGGATAGAAAACACAGAGATGTTTAATAATTTTAATAATTTTAGCTGTGTTTACGTTTTCCGGATTCGTGGAATGGCCTGAGCTGCGCATGGCCTAGCCTAGCCTAGTTTGCACAAACCCCGGTCAGTCGTAAAAGAGTGCCTGCACTGTAACTTACTATAGGCCATGTACTATAGCTGCTCCTTCCGACCAGAAGGTAGCTGAATTAGGCTTCTGTCAAGACACAATGATTTTCTGATAAAGTGTCAAATTAGGGTCTGTGCTTGCAGACTAGGCCTAGCCTGCCTATACACGTACGGTACGTGTAGGCTAGTCATGCTCTGGTCTACGCTGCATATCTTTTCATGCGTAAAGTGCTTTGCACTGTGTCACGATCATCGTCATCATCAGACATCATCCGTGAAAGTACAGGCCACCGGGATGGTGTATCATCGTACGATGGCTTCAAGTTCAAGCTCAGCCTCAGGGTCAGGGGAAGATGGTGACAGGTAAGCATTATATTAGTCTGTTAGTAGCTTCAATTAATTTAATCTAGTTTTGTTACCTTTACTTACGTCTACTGACTACCATCGATCGACATCTTCAAGACACGAGTCAAAGATGTCGGCATACATTAACCCAAAATATGAGAACAATCTGTATATAGTGTAGATGCGTTCGTTTTGGGAATTATTATTTTGTTTAAATAAGTTTTCGAGCAACACGTTTGATCGGCTGATAGACAACCAACTGCTGTGCGACGATACTCCTTGGAGGTTTATGCACACCGCTGGAAGAAGAAGAAGAAGAAGAAGAAGAAGAATCTAGATCTAACACAGACGGGGTACAGAGGGAAGCTGCACCGCCGGCAGCGCAGCCACCGCCACTGGGACGGACTGTAGGCCTACGTCTTCTTTGCATTATCCTTCTATTGTTTTCTTTATTCCCTTGTCGTTTTTAGCCTGAAAACGGGAAAAATTATACTGAGATGGACTCTTTTTCAATTTGTCCCCTTGAAGACACCTTCCTGAAAAATGTTCGAAAATTTATACCAACGCGACGCGACGTTACCCGACTGTTTAGCAAAAGCCGTTCATTAGATACTACGAAGAGATCATGTTTTCTCTTTCAAACTTCATTAACATACATATGTATGAATATACCTTAAGTAAAATAGCATTTATTTTACCCTTCTTGTAGATATATTCAGCTTGAAGACTGTGGACATTTCTTCGAGGTAGAGGGACTTGACAAATTCCTCGGACTGAGCGTAAAATCCGACGTTGGAACTTCGAAAACGTTTATCAAATTATCGGTAAGACTACAACAGTTTGTTTTACTTTCTATTCTAGTGACTTGTCTCTTTGCTTCTGATAATTTAACCAGATAATTTTCTGTTGTACCTGAGGTGTATATTCTAACACCTGAAGTTCTTGATGTATTAGTTATTTATTCAAAAATATATCTGAATAGTTTTCTTAACCCGGCACTGTTTTTGTCACTTTTGTTTTATTCATATATTTATTTTCAAGGTAAAATCCTGCCCTAGATGCGAAAAACCCATTCAATTGAGTCGTCGCTACGGCAATCTCTTGAAAGAATCATCAATGATCAAGCCGCAAATCATGAAAAAGCTGCAAGAGGCTCGACATGATAATGAGGACAGACAATTCATTTATAAAATCAAATCAGCCATTAGATCTGGAAAGGAAAGCATTGTGCTTTTGTCACGTGAATTAGCAGAAGATTTGGACGGTGGATTGTATTTAGATAGACTGCGTGCCATATTAGCACAGCGTAGAATGTGCAAGAACCGGCCATCCTTGGACAAGCTTCATGATCTACTACTGGAATCAACAGTGGAACTTTGGAGATTTAGCGAGTCATCCCCGACTACACCCGTAGATCAACGAGCGTTGGACCTCTGGAATGAGATGAATCGAGTTAAGATCATGTGTAGCTTGGCTCGACTCCTGACAACAGGTGCAACGGAAACAACTGATGTGCCTGAGCTTCTCCGCGTCCTAGATCGTGATTCAAGCTTAACATTAGCCAATGCTCTGCTCAATCAAATCCATAAGGCAAATGGTATCAGGCGGACCGACGGTAGTTGCCTACAAACTTTCAAACGTCCTCCGTGTCTTTGCTACGATGTAACCACGTGGCTTGCTTGTGCCAAGGGACATCCCCATCCCGTTGCCAAACATCAGCTCAAGAAGGGCACATGTGAGGAGTGTGACAGAGAGAAGGCAGAGCAGGAAAAAGCTCGCTCCGAGGCCTCTGAATTTGAATGTGTAGGACACCAAAGTGTTCGTAGACAGAACTTCCCCGGTCAGCAAGATACTCGTAATCACCAAAGTCAGCGCGGTAGGGGCCGAGGACATGGAAGAAGAAGTCGTGGTCGAAGGGGTGGTCAGAGAGGAGGTCGCTAAGATACTATCAGCATTTTGAACCTGAATATATGATCTGAATATTCATCAGTCGACTTTATATCTATATTTGTGAATAGAATCAGGGGTGAGGACCTGGCTTACCATGCTTTTGCCTCGGTCATTCTGTATAAATCATATTATTCGAATGTTTTGGTAATGCTAGAAACCGTATTAGAAGAAAATTAATGCTACTTTGAATTGAATTGAGTTGAATTGCGAAGTTCCCTGATTTATCGAAGCCGGTAAAGTTCTCTCCGGTACTCTTTTACTATTTTTGCCGTGTACTTATTTTAGAAATATATTAATTTTCTTTGAATTTTTGATTTTTTTTTTTTTTTTTTTGGGGGGGGGGAATGCTAAACGACACTGTACACTATGAAACTCCAAAGAATTCAAAACATAGCTAGAATCACAGAGAGAGAGAGAGCAGCTGGTCACACCACACTAAACAAGAACTCTCCCTCTCGCCAGCTGTATTGCACCAACCCTACAGAACTTCAAGGCCGCACTCAATACCTAGTTACTTAATAATTAGTTATGTTAATGTTCTATCGATTTGTCATTTGAACTGCTACGCTATGCCTTTCTGCTGAAAAAAAAATAAAAAGATAAAATGTTTATACTATAATTTGTAGCATATGTAAATTAGACCAAGCAGATCTCCTAACTCCTCGATTAGACCCAATTTTGATTTTGACGGATGACTTAGTACTACTTATATGTTCACAATTAATACTTCAGTTGTAAATGGATCAAATATCTATAACTTCAACTTGCACAATAAGCAGATTAACATGTTATATCACTATGCCGTGCAGTTTTTCTTTACTTAACTATTATAATGATTATTTTGTAGTAGATAAGTAAGAATATTTACACATAGTTACTTTAGCTCAACATAAAAAGTCTGTTTTAGTTCAATATTAGTTGCAAGTATTTAAGTTCACTTTAATTCAGGAATCATGTTGATATTTTAAAATTTACATTGGTATCTTAGAAAATAGTGCTGGAAAGGTAATTTTGTATAAATACAGCACAAATACATAAATGTAATCAGATTTGTTCCGTGTAAATAAAGGCCGAGCTAAAGTGGGAATAAAATATCATGGAAGCTATACTTATACATGAATGTTATATATCTGTTATATTACTTTATCTTCAAAACCTGTCATAAACTTCGATAAAAATACATAATTTAAAATTGTATCATTTAGTTTGTTTTCATTGTATCACGACTTTTTGACTATGTCTAATCACATGGCGTAGGAATTCCTATTGTTCAGCTTGTTGTGAGATCAGGAATCGTGTTGAACTGTGTATATAGAACCAATGGTTACGTTTACTATAGTACTCTTTTTTTTTACAGTTTGGAGAACTGTTTTCAATTATTGTAGTAGATTATAACCTACGCAGGGTCTAATCATTTATAGCCGTTTGAAATTATATCTGTAAAACAGTCACTCTTTAAACCTTTATGGACTATTGACTACATTGTGTGGTTTGCCTCAATGACTGTTGATTCAAAGCCCTAAAAAGCCTTTGAAAAAAAAAATCAATATTCAATTGGAATTTTTATAGACTTATCGAAAGACTTCGATACCATAATCCCTCAATTCTATTAAAAAATTACTTCATAATTATGTTTGGAATCCGTAGCATAGCACACGATTGGTTTGCCGGTTATCTTAGCAATCGCCTGCAGTTAAATTTTGCTTTTGCTTTTAGAGATGTGTCCTCCAACAATGTATGTACCACTTGAATGTATATTTAGTCATATTTTTGTTTAAAATACATGTACATTATGTTCATTCATTACTTTGTACACTTATATTGAAAAGTTTGAAATAAATGTCATTAATTTGAAATTGAATTAAATTGATTGAAAAAAAACCCCAGATGCATAGGTAGAAAGAGCAAAAGTGAATAAAAATAAAATGAGAATAAGCTTTAAAGTCGTTAAATTGGCAACGCTTTGAGAGGTTCTAATTCATTTGTTTGTTTAATCAAAATTGGCATTTTTTCAACTCTTTGACTAAGTTCTTAACCATGTATGTTTTTTTAAAAAACATTACATTTTATTAGAACCATGAAGCATTAAAAGAAATATATTACTGTTGAAGAACTAAATGCTATCAATTTAGCTCTTTAATAATTCCTGTCATGAAAGGGTTAAAGCTGTCGACTGCAGGGGTATTGGAGACGTTCCCTCCACCTTTTTTCTTAATTTGTAAATTTCATAATTCTGATTTGATCTAATATTATTTGTTCAGCATTGAAGTGTCATTAGTTACAGCAGCATTTTAAGAAAAAACATGGTTATTTTGCTCTCATTTCCATTTTAATTACAGACGGGTGCATTATTCATAATGCATGCAAAATTTGTTGATTTGTAAATGTATGTTTGAGCATATTTCAGATTGAATTCAATTCGTGAAATACTGAAAACGACGTTCAATTTTTTTCATCGGGGCTTACCTATTATAAGATACATGAACCACGTATTTAAAATTAAAAAAAGATTGTCAAAAGCAGTTTGATGTTACGTGACCCATTTGCCTAAATATACGAGGTCTGCGTGTATTACATAAGTATATAAATTATTACTATCTTTCCTCTCTCTTTTTCTTGTTGAAACAAAATATTGATGTGCATAATGTCAATGATGTTTAATAAAGTCAATTCAATTAGATTCATACAACTTTCAGATTGATACTTTTCTAAGACGCAAATAGGAAAGTAGATAAATTCGTTAAAAGCTTTACATAGTCTAATTTCTTTTCGAAGTATTCCTTTGACTAAATATTTTATACCAATAATTCCGTACCGGAAGCAATAATGTTAACAATTTGTGTCTTCCTTCATCATCCTACACAAATATGTATCGTTGTGTTGATCAAAAGTGAGATCTTATGGAATTGTATTACATTATATTTTTGTTTTCATCATCAGATGATAGTGATCTAATATCAGTAATGCTCGTATACAAATACAGTGTATGACGTATTATATCAAAGCAAGCTGCGAAAACGATCATTTATATTTTGAAAACGAATAATAATTCCAAATGTAGAAAGCAGGTACTGATTTGTTGTATGGAAAATTAATTGTAATCTTATTCATGTAGAAAAAATCACAATAACAACTGAAAGAAAAATCTATGGCCTATTCTAGCACTGTGTATTTGCTTTAAGTTTGGTCAGTCTGCATGCTTCCACATTTAAACCTTCGATAACTTTAACAGGAGACTTACTAAGCACCCGGGATATGTTTACTGTGCTTTTGCAGTTGTCCATGGAAAGTAATCGACCGGGGATAGTTGTCTTGGGCTGGATAGTTCCGATCCTTTGAAACGATTTCAATGCTGATGATCCTCGGGTGAGACTGAGCTGGGGCTGATTATGACGGGTTGTGAGAACTGTGGTTTAAGGAAAATCCAAAATTCACAGAGAGATTTAGCGGGTGGGGGTGGGGACAGCCGACCCGTGGTACCTTTAGATATGCAAGTTGCACACCTGAAGTATACAACCCCCAAACTTTGTTCCCCTTTCAATTTTTTTGTTAAAAAGGCAGGTCAAAAATTTGATTATCTGTTTTTCTTTGTCACAATTTTGTGGAATTGTGTCTCCCTTTTACAAATGCTGGATCCGCCCTTCCAAAAGAGTATTTTCACATCAAAACTACGATACAATATCGGATTTAATGTTGACTTGCAAATTATTTGCATACATCATGAAATATTCTAGCCAGTCATGAAATCCGGAAATAGCCCGTTAACAGTATGTTGCAATACCACACTGAAAATATAAATACATGATGTGGATTGTGCAATACCAGTTCGAACACGTCACATACCGAAGAGACACTGCACAATGTCATGGGACAGGATATGGATTACCGAACCACTAATGTACTGTTAAAGAGATGATTCGGCGAATCACTGAACATAATTTAAGAACGTGGCCTGTTCACCCGAGACATATTAGACCCCTGCAAATATAAAAACTGTAAAAAAGAAAAAAAGTTTCAGTTACAGCAATGGGAAGCCCATATAAGATGTAGACCTATTTGGAAATTCTAGGGGAGTGTATGCCCATAGCCCGAATCCCTTGGCACGAAGGGGGGGGGGGGGGGTTGTAGTGGGGCATTCCTCATCAAAAAATTGATTAATAAATGGATAATTGCATGGAATAAATGAAACCTGAGAAGTAAATGAAATAAATGAAATGAATGAACTGAATGTCACAAAAATGAATAAAGTGAATGATACAAATGAAATGAATGAAATTGATGAATGAACGAAATCAATGAAATGGACGAACTAATGGAGTAATTGCATGGAATGAATGAAACTGGTTAAGTAAATGAAAAGAATGAAATGAATAATATAAAATGAATGAAAGAATAATACAAATAAAATGAATGAAATACATGTCACAAAATGACTGAACTTTTAATGAAACCAATGAAATAGATCAATGAATGTATGAATGAAATGAATGAAAAATGAAATGAATGATACAAGTGAAATGAAGTAAATAAAATAAAATAATGAAAGGAGTGAATAAATGTATGAATTGAAAGAATAAAATGAATGTAAAGAATGAAACGAATAAAATGAAATAAAATGGATGAAATTAATGGATAAATATGCGTTCTCTTCAATGAATAATCAGCATCGTATGTCTCTACATTCAACAAAGCTACATATTGCGCGACCCCATGAAAACGTAGAACACATAAAAAATAATTCATTCTTATTCATCATTTTCAATGTTGATACACACACACACACACACACACACACACCCCCGCACTTCTTTACTTGCCTCTAATGTAGTTACTTGTTTGAATAACAATGGGCGTAAAACCACAGACAGCTAGGTTTTAATAAACCCGACATTTAAAAACTGAAGGCGTGCTATCCTCTGATTATTAAAGTCCACACATACTCAAGATTAAAGGGCTGTTCAGACCTCACCAAATAATTATAACTATAACGAGATTTTCAATTTAAGGTACACCCTACAGCTGGCCTACTATATACAGCCATATAAAATATTATTAGACCAAGAATGGTTACTGATAGTGGTTTTTATTTTGTGGTAAGAAGGAAATAAAATATCATAAAAGCAAGGTATAATTGCTTGAATTTGGTATTCATTCAATGAAATACAAAGATAGATAATTTTTATAATTTTGTATGCATATTATAATTACAGAAGCTTGGTCTAATAATTTTTTCTAGGGCTGTATATTAAAATACATGAGCATACTCATACGTACATACAGCAAAAAAGGGTGTACCTTTAATTGAAAATTATCGTTGAGGTCTGACTAGCCCATAAACTCGTATTGGGAATGTAGAAATGTTTTGGTCGGGTTTCCAGGCTAAATAGTAAGGCTGACACCACAGACTAGAGGAGCAACAACTATAGCATTAGCGTTTCCATGGTATCGCATGTTTCCGCAGGAAAATTGTCAGACCAGTGTAGGCGTGAAATTTCCGAGGTTTAATCATAGAGTGCAGCTTTGATCAGACATACACTTTCATTTAACGTTGCTCAAGCCATGTCTCTACACCACCATCAAATGCCATGGCAATAGAAACATACTTTGAAAATGGGAGTCATTGACAGCGAAGTGAACGACCGATTTTTATAAAGTCTAGGTGGATTTTACTTGTCGTTTATGGGAAAACGGACCCGTAATCATTTAAGGAACGCTTGATCTTTAGTAAGTATGACTATATTTTGTTTTCATTTTGTTTCCATTCAAGAAAAAATCATGGTATGACATGGTATTACTATATATAAATGGCACTCTGAATGACTCGTGTAATGGGAGGGACGGGGACGGTGGAATGTCTTTCAGAGGGGGGGGGGGGGGGCAACGCCAAAAAGCTTTAAAAAAATATTTACCTACTTGGCTGGCACATTCTCCCTCGAATGGCTGCAGCGATTGACAAAATGCTCTTACCGAGGTGTACATTGCTCCATCTTTTCCTACCTGATGTGTGGTTTACCTAATTCTTCTGTTCATGACTAATAAAACACCGAGTAAATGTCTTTAAAGGGGCTCATTCTATAATTATCGGAGACACTTTCTGGGAAATGAAAAATTTCTTTAAGCCCTCTTATTAAAACAAGTCATTTTAGGCAAGATGAGACTAATAATGAATTTAATGTGGAAGAACATTGTTTTAAAAGGAAAGGCATCAAATGTTTTCTTTAAAGGGCAATTGTTAGAGGCATTTGCCATGGCAAAATGCACAAAACAGATGTAAACCTATCTATTCCTTCAAGAAACGGTTCCCTTTTTTTATCATGAAGTGTATGATTGATGTGTGCATCAGATCAAGAAGAGGTAATTTCAACTCAAGTATGGTATTTCTTTCATTGCAGGAGGGGCAAACTGCTGGGCGTATATAAAAAAAGGAAACCTAACTTTGAAAAATTCCTGAAAATGAACTATATGTGTACTGACAATTAAATCTATAACATATGAGAGAATAATTAATATTCTTTCCAATGGTAACTTGTAAAGGTTACCACAAAGAATCGCAAATCAAAGACAAATAGCACAAAGAAGGAAAAAAAATCATACGTGTGATTAAAGATTTTATTTGCTAATTTTCAAAAATGTCAGCTTTTAGTTGAAAATCGGCGGAAGATGCCTGCAGCACTCAAAACAAAGAAACATATTCTCTGTTCTCTCTGAAGATCTCACTTCATCTTGGTCAAAGCAAAGTGGTCAAAATGTATGACTAAGACTTGTTCCATGCTTTGAGAAGTTCATTAGACTGTTTGTTAAGGCGTAAAAGTAATCATCATGAGATTTGCTTGCAAACGGATTGCCATGAAGAGCATGTTTTACAAGAAAGTCAACCAACTGGAATTGAAGACAATGGTATTCATTGATGTGTGACCATGGAAAAGTAATCAAGTTACCATTGGAAAGCAAATGAAATACTCTGTTATATGATTTGAAATTAAACACCTTTAATTATATACTTGCATGAATTTTTCAGGAAGTTTTTTTTAAACGCCAAGTATAATAATATTTTATAAAGCGCTTAATACTAACGTTTCGAAGCGATGTACTATTATCACCCAGGCTTTTGCCGAGCTATCCTAATAAGGCGTTATAGCATGCAATATATTTCTTCCTACCGGGTACCATTTACTTCACCTAGGTGGAGAGTGGAAAATGCAGATTACTTTCTTGCCAAGGTTACTCTAATTGAAATATCACAGGAAGAGAATAATTTCTTCCTTCTGGGAAAAAAGTGCTTGTGCACGACACCCCCCCCCCCCATGCCTTCGGATTCTGCCCCCTCGTTAGGAAGGAAAATTGAACTGTTTGAAGAGTAATGTTATGGATGGAAAAACAATATCACGTGTTATGTGGAAAATGAGTAAGTTACAAATGACTAACTAGTAAGTTATGAAACCGGTGATCTGAGGAGCGTTTCATGAAAGGAAGTTGTCGGATATTTTATCCCACAACTGTTATAAGCTACTGAAATCCTTGTATCTGATTGGCTGAGAGAAAATTTGTTGGATAAAATATCTGACAAGTCCTTTCATGAAACGTCTCCGACGTACTGCTCCGACATTTTCTACGGGCGTTCTTTCGTCAATGATACAGGGTTAGGGTTGCGATTGGGTTTCATGTTAGATTTAGGGTATGGGTTGGTAGAGTGTTTTAATAGCTCCAGGGTTGATTTTAGGGATTTGGGTAGTATAAGAATCTGATTCATTCCATGACTGCAAAATCATAACAGATTTGGTGTCATTTTAAAGAGGAATAAACACACTTTCAATATGATACTAAACAAAGCAATGATTATGCCATGACAAGAGAGATACAATCGATCAATCTTGAGTTTCCAAACTTTTTTGAGGGGTTTATATATATATATATATATATATACACTATACTTTCGTAGAATTATAATACGACAAATTCAGTTGCCCATTCGGTAAAAAATTTAGTCAGTTTTGTTATTTTTTGTGTTGTCATGTAAAACCTGGCTATATTTTCCCTAAATTTATACCAGGTTCATGATGTGGGGCGAGGAAGGGGACGAGGCCAAGCAGACGGGTGTTCTTTCCAAGCCTAGGGATGCCAGGCATATACTTAATGCTCGTAAAATGGACAGGGTAAGAAGAACGAAAAGAGAAGCTGATACTGTTATTGAAAGGCAAGATGATCCCATCAGAACGAAACGGCGTAAAATGGATGAAAATCCTGATAGGGGTAGATTTGACGGACCAATGACAGATCATCTCAGACAAACATCGAGTTCCGAAAGAAGAGGAGGGGGACCAGGAAATGATGGTAGAAGACCAGGGGCCGGAATAGGAATGGGAAAAGGAAGAGGAAGTAGTAGGGCTTCTTATCGCCAGGGCTACAAGTACAGGATGCAAGATCATATGTATGGACGGCGAACAAGCCCAGAGACAGGTCCGTATCAAAGAAGTAGTCAGAGGGACCACACTGCAGCCAGAAGACTCGGTACGCGAATGCCATTAAATTCAAGGTAATGTCCTGAAACTTGTTTTTTGGCTAATAGCGTGAGGGAGGTTTTTTTTTAATTTCAACAAATTCGGAAAAGGGAAGGGGAAGAAAAGGGATGAACATAGAAATGAAGTCATAAAGAGAAAAGTAGGAAGAACAAACATAAATTATGTCATATTAATTAAGAAGAAATACATACATGCAGTGGCGTATCTAGGGGGAGGGGGGAGGGGGGCGGCACGTGCCCCGGGTGGCACTTGGAGGGGGCGCAAAAACGCAAAAGAGAGAGAGAGAAAAAAAGAGAGGGAAATGAAGAAAAACCATAATCCTTAAGGATTATGCGCCCCCCATCGGTAGGGTAAATGTATAATAAATACAGTTTTTGAGGGTTTAAAATGCGAAAATGTTCTAAAGCTCTGTCGCTTTGCTCCCTCGCATAATTATTGTCTGTCAGGATCTCGTAATTTCGCGCCCCCAATATTTAGTTTTAGATTTTTTTTAAAGGGTTTAAAATTTCAAAAATAAAGATGTAATTGTCGTTGCTTTGCTCGCTATCATGTAAGTATCATCTGCCTCTTGCTAAGTATTGCGCCCCCAATATAGGATGAAATGCATAAAACAGCATTTGCAAAGGGTCAACATTTAAAAGAAATCCCAACTTTTAGTCGATATGCTAAATTCCTGGACCATTTCTCAAGGGTTTTCGTTAATTTTGCTCCCAATTTTAGAAGGGAGTGAATAGAAAACCGTTTATCAATGTACAAAAGTCGAAATTCTCTACCGTATATAGCGGTCAGTTGAAAAAAAATTCCTGGGTAAGATACGCAAGAAATTTTGATTTTTAGGGTTAAATGCCTTCTTTATTTGCCCCGGGCGCCATAATCCCTAGATACGCCACTGCATACAGGGCGGGCGCAGCTACAGTTTCAGTCATAAGCATATTCGAAAATTAAAGAACAAGTCTTCTGCACTGTCTTATCGTTACCAAAAACAGAGGCACTTCATAGTAAATTAACATCTTCTCTACATTGAAAATGGTTGTGACGGTCCCGGCTCAAGCCATCATGTATCTCTCGTTTCTCTATCTGTGTATTCCACCCGAAATGACTAAATACAAAACTGGTATGCTATCTGATTATGAGGAAGTTGATATTTTGTATGTTTGTAAGTGCTTATCACATTCTCAAACAGAATCCTTTTTTAAAAATAATAACCTTTATGGATAATTCAAGTATCAAGATAAATATTTAAAGTAACCTAGAAGAGCATATACAAGTAAAAAGACATTTTGAATAAATTCATAAGCACAGAACACATTGCTGCATTTCATGCGCTTACATTACAGATATGGACAAACCCAAGGCAGATACGGGAAGAACCAAGGTAACTTCAGACCAATAAGTTCCAGACTTCTGATCGAAATACTTGAGAAGGATCCTTCCGAGGCCGCGACAGAGCTCGGGTCCCTGAAAGGAAGTCTTAAGGCCGGTCTCAACGAAGATTTGATGGATGAGAAGCGACACCATCTATTTTGGAAGGCTCTAGCATTTCTTTGCGGAGCTATTGGTGCTGAACAAACAGTGATTATGCTACTGACATTGGTCATAGATTCTAAACTGTTTAAGCAGTACATTCCAACGTTTTTGATCAGACTGAGGCGTCCAGGAGTAGTAAAAGATGAGGAGCAGTCAGTACTTCTTAAAAATGTTATTACTGTCCTCCAATCATTGATGCACAGCTTGCCAAGCCGTGCTTCGGATCTAAAACTTGCTGCCACACTTATATCTGATGCTGTAACGGGCATGGACGGAGATGACAAACTTGCCGAGATTCTGGAGTCGATCAAATCTCTGAATAATAACATAGATGACATCGAAAGGGAAAGGGAGACAAAACGACATATGGATCGTATTTCTAAGAATCCACCACCTGATGACTTCCGTCAGCAAAACATCCTTCCCACGTTAAAGGAATTGCAAGCAGGGTATCAGCCATTTCTCCGTGCTCATCTGAAAAGAGGGGTGTACGTCGATGCAGATCATTACCTTGATGTTCAATTCCGACTCCTGAAGGAAGACTTCATCTACCCTCTCCGCAATGGGATATCAGAGTATCTAAATTTCAAGAAGACCAACCCTGACAGAAAGTCCAAACTCCAGGATGTGCGAATCTATGAAGACGCTCACTACACTAAATCTGTTCGTGATTTCTCGGGAATATCACATTACATGGCTTTCAAGAAATTACCTCTTGTTCAATGGCATTCGACCAAAAGGCTGATGTACGGATCATTGCTCATCCTTTCAACAGATGATTTCAAGTCCAACATATTTGCCACAGTTGCCAACAAGCGTGACGTAGAGGATCTCAAAAAGGGATTGGTAGCCATATCCTTGGTTGATCAAGAAGATGCATCATGTCTACGCAATCAGATATATGTGATGGCAGAGTCAACTGTGTTCTTCGAAGCATATCGCCCGGTTCTTCTGGGCCTTCAGCGAATGTCGGTCCCCTGTCTACCGTTTTCCAGATATATATTGAGCATGTGTCATGATGTCAAGGCCCCTGCTTATCTACAAGACGAGATGTATATCAATGAAGAAAACGAAATGGCAGTCGTACCATGCAAAATTGATATTTCACCTTTGCTAAACCATCGACGAGAATGTCCTGAAATAATTGAGGTGTCAAACGATGAAGCTTGGCCGAATGTTGACGATGTGCAGCTCGACCAATCGCAATATGAAGCCGTCAAGACAGCTCTCACCAAAGAACTCTCTATCATACAGGGACCACCGGGTACTGGCAAGACATACATTGGTCTGAAGATCGTAGAGACTCTTCTTCGTAACCGAGAAGTCTGGTCAAGTGAAGAAAACCCCAGCCCAATCTTGCTTGTGTGTTACACAAATCATGCACTAGATCAATTTCTGGAGGGCATCTTGACATTTCGTGACACTGGCATCGTAAGAGTTGGCAGTCGTAGCGAGAGTGAGAAGTTGCAATGCTACAATCTACGACATATACTACGTCAGAAGCATGATGAACAGCACGTACTCAATCGTCTGGCCGCCCGGAGGGAACGACGAGATGATGAGTACCTTCAGCGTAGGGTTCGCCATGTCAAGAAAGAAGTTGACGCGGCAAGGAAAAGTGTTGAGAGAATGCAAGCTAGGATAGATGGTGCAAGAAATGGGATCATCAACGAGTACGAACTACGCCCGTTCATGTCGAGACAGCATTCCTCCAGCCTTTTGCGTTTCTCTCACATGAAAGAGCCACACTCGTGGCTTGTGATGTGGCTTCTTTGTGAATGTTACTATGACAGGGATTGGAATCAGCATGACAGACAAGATACAGTCGAACAAAGGAATAACGTGCAAGAAGAAGAAAAGGGAAAAGGTCCTAATCATGATCATGTAGCAAATGAAGAAACAATCGAGGTAGAATATGAAAGAAGTGCCATTGAGACTGAAAGAATGATTGATGATGTAGATGTGGAGGAAGATTCCGATGAAGAGGACGATAAAGATAAACCTTTCCTTAGTCTTGACTTAAATGACCTTGACAAGGTAGAGCATGGAAACTTGAGAAGGTTCATCCAAAGGAAGCTGTCCGGCTTAGATATCCTGGATCCGCATGTTCTTCATTCAATGATCGATGTTTGGAGTATGCATCCCAATGACCGATGGGCGCTCTACCACATGTGGTTGCAGAGCTATCTTGACCAGCTGAGAGAGGAATTACGAGAATATGAACTCAAATTCAAGCTACTTTGTGTTCAGCTAGATGAGGCAAAAGACGTAGAGAAATACCAGGTCCTTCGAGAAGCAGCCATAATTGGTATGACTACAACTGGAGCAGCTATTCACCAGCAGGTTTTGAAGAGGGTCCGGCCAAAGATCGTAGTTGCGGAGGAAGCAGCCGAGGTACTGGAGGCACACATCATCACAGCACTGAGTGCATCATGTCAACAGCTCATTCTTATTGGAGATCATCAGCAACTTCGACCGAAACCAAACGTGTTTCTGCTTGCAAAGAAATATCATCTGGACGTTTCGTTGTTTGAAAGACTCATCAACAACGACTTCCCTCACTCCCAGCTCGAACTGCAACACCGCATGCGTATCGAACTTTCTGCTTTGATGCGAAGACATTTCTACAATAAACTTCGTGACCATGAAACAGTTACACGATACGAGACTATCAAATCAGTTGAAAAGAACATCTTTTTCTTAAATCACGCCGAACCAGAAGATGAGATTGAGGATACACATAGTCACTACAATCTTCACGAGGCCGGGATCGTTGTGAAGCTGTGTCAGTATTTCCTGAATCAGGGATACGAGCCCAGTCATGTCACAATCCTTACAGCTTACTCTGGTCAGCTACTGAAAATCAAAAACATGATGGGTCGTACAAAGTTTGACGGAGTCAAGGTTACATCAATTGACAACTATCAAGGAGAAGAGAATGATATAGTCATTGTGTCATTTGTAAGAAGTAATAACAATGGAAGAATTGGATTCGTCGGAATTTCGAACCGCGTCTGTGTGTCATTATCAAGGGCAAAGAAAGGACTCTACTGCATAGGGAACTTTAACTTCTTTGCTGAAAAAAGCGAGCTATGGAAGGGAATTGTTAAGGATCTAGAATCAACGGCGTCTATTGGCGACTCCCTTACGTTGCTGTGTACCAACCATCCAGAACATAAGACGATGGTTCAAACGACAGATGACTTCAATAAAGTTCCACTTGGCGGATGCATGAGAGATTGTGAATCCAGGCTTGACTGCGGACACCTTTGTCGATATAAATGCCATCCAATGGATTCAAATCACGAAGTTTACCGATGCAAGACTCCTTGCTCCAAGGTAATATGCAAGAGAAACCACAAATGCCCAAAACTCTGCTCAGATCCCTGCCCCGCCTGTTCAGTCATTGTGAAGAAGGTCCTGCCATGCAATCATTCCTGCAAAACGAAATGTAAGACTAATATTTCGTCCATCATGTGCGAGGTCAAAGTTGAAAAAACTCTAAGTTGTTCACACGTCCGTCTTCTCCCATGTCACATGGAGACTACAGGATTTGAGAAAAAGTGCGAGGTCATTATCAACAAGGAACTGCAGTGCGGCCATAGAAAAACAGAGAAGTGTAATGGCAGTGGAAGATGTTATAAAAAAGTCTTAAAAGTTTTGGAATGCAACCATACCTGCCTGGTAGAGTGCCATAAAGATCCCAATAACATCTGGTGTGCAAAAAATGTTGAGAAAACTCTGCCCTGCGGACACAGACACACCCTTCTCTGTTCCACAAGTACTGACGATGTCCGATGTAACACAATTATCAGGAAGAGCCTTCGGTGTGGACATGAACTCACAGAGAAATGTTGTCATAAAAGTAAATGTACCGAGATTGTGGAGAAAACCTTGCCTTGTGGTGACAAACGTAAGATGAAGTGCTCGACCGATGTAGAGACAGTGGTATGCAAGGCAAGATGCAGCAAAGAGCTTCCATGTGGCCACATCTGCCAAGAAATATGTGGGAGAGCTTGTACTCAGAATTGCAGTGAGATGATCATCAGAAATGACCTGCCATGTGGACATGAAGTAACTGTTAGATGCTGCGACAACTGCGATTCATGTAACGTGGTTTGTGGAGCAGCATTGAAGTGCGGACACAGCTGCAAGGGCCTTTGTGGCAAGTGCTCACAAGGCCATTCCCACCTTCCTTGCAGTGAGAAGTGCGGGAAGAAGCTTGTTTGCGGACATGAATGCACTCTTAAATGCGGTGCGCCCTGCCTTTTGTGTGAACAGAACTGTCCTCGGTGTTGCCGCCATTCCCATTGTAAACATCCATGCAGTGAGCTTTGTACCCTGTGCAGGAGACGTTGCAACTGGAAATGTGAGCATTATGAGTGCACGAAGACATGTTGCGACCTTTGCGACAGACCCCCGTGCGACAAGCCATGCCCAAAGAAACTGAAATGTGGTCACCCTTGTATCGGTCTGTGTGGCGAGAACTGTCCAAACAAGTGTCGGATCTGCGACAGAGGAGATTTAGAGCTACGCTTCTTTGGTACTGAAGATCTAGAAAAGGCGAGGTGAGCTGAATTCAGCGCTAAAAAGTGTAGGAATGACCATTTCCTTAGTTATTGATGAAAGAATTCATACTTCGTTCTTTTAACACGGTCGTCCCTTAAGTTCATAAAAAACTGCTTTACAAGTGAGCCTTGTATGACAGAGTACATTCGAGATACATTACAAATAACAAAAATTCACTCTACGGTACCTAACAAAGTAAAATATATTTGCAGAGTAAAATGGAAATAAGTTATGGACTTGTGATCATTTCTTAGTAAACGAAGAAGCTTGACTGGGGAGGAATTTTTAATTTGTAAACAAATCTTTCGGATCATTTCTTGAATACAATATTTGAATAAGAATGTACATTGATTAAATTCAGTACAACTTCACAGACGATGAATAGTTCTGTGGTTCCTTTCTATTCCCCATCCCCTTCCATAGCGAGAGTATAAGTATCTAGAAATTGTTATCCCCCTACCCCCTCAAGCCCTACATCATGATCACTACTTTAATATTAAAAAGGTATTGTAGGCCAATTACCCACCCATTACACATGGGGTATACAAATGTAACTTTATGGTTCACCAAAATGCAGCCCATGTTTCGTGTTTGCAGATACATTCAGCTTGAAGACTGTGATCATTTCTTTGAGGTTGGTGAGTTGGACAAATTACTTGGCTTTGGGATATCATCTGACGCTGTAACCTTTACCAAATTATCGGTAAGACTTGTTTATCGGTTTTATTGCTTGTCAATCATTTGAATCGTATTGTGCTGGTCCAACAGTACATGAAAACGGAAACGTTGAAATACCGATCCGCTATGTCTATTTCTCCTGGTATTTTACCATTTTCTGTATGGTTTGTCACAAAAAGACGTGTCCCCAACTTTGGTGAATCACTCTTAAAAGTTATAACATGTTCTCTATGTAAGCACGCGTGCATGGAAATCTTATAATTTAGCATATTTTTTGAACGATTCATATATTCAATATTATTGTTTTATAAGGTAGAACAATAAAAGTTGATTTAACAATGGATTTCATGGCTAAAGTACATGTAGATAATCATTGTATATGAAAAAGGCTTCTCCTTTTCACAATGTTCTAGGTAAAATCTTGCCCGAGATGTGAAAAGCCAATTCAGTCGAGTCGCCGCTACGGGAATATCTTGAAAGAGTCGTATATGATCAAGATGCAAATTATACTAATGTTACGACAGGAAGAACTTAAGACCTATCAACTCCTCCATGAGGTCAACTCTGCTGTCAGCACGGCAAGGCAGATGCTTGATGTTGTGTCACGTGAAATATCATCCTTTCTTCCATTGCGCCTGCCAATCCTTGATGAATCTTACGATCTACTGCAAGAATCGACAGAGGAACTTGACAAACACAACCAAGCACCACCTCATAAACTCGTAGATCAAGAAGCTTTTGAGACATGGAGTCAGATACATAGGGTAAGGATACTTTGTAAACTTATAAAACACCTGATGTCAGGTGTCTACAATAGCACCAAGACAGACAACCTCCTTCAAATCCTACGCCAGAATTCATATCTAGAGGAGGACCAACTGGCAACTGCTAATGCTCTACTCAATCAAATGTATACCTCGAAAAATTATGGCCAGCTGAGAGAAAGCAGTGATCTGACAACCTCTCTTAGTCCTACATATCTATCCTATGAAGTAGCAGCCTGGATTACGTGTCCTAGAGGACATGTAGCTCAATATCAGCTCAAAGAGGACAACTGCAAGGAATGTGACCGGGAGAAGGCAGTACGGGATAAAGTTCGCTCTGAAGCTTCTACATCAGGAGGTGTTGGCCACCAACGGAATCCTGGACCAACCGCACCAGGTTCGGAAGGGGTCATAGGTCAGCAAAATCAACGAGGCAGGGGACATGGACGTAGAAGGAGAAGAGATCGCGGTAGATGGGATAGGAAAAGACGGGGCAGACATGGAAGGTATTACCCATTTTGAATATGAGACTATGGAATTGGTCTTTGTATGCTATGAACTGATGAACTGATTTAAGGGATAGCCAAACACGTTATCGCTCTCACCTATATTTTTCTCTTCATATAAATCTACTTTTTCATCATTTACCTACGTATCTTCTTACTTTCTGCCTTAAAATCCCAATTTAGCCTCTTGCACTGTAGAAAAGATGGGAAATAGCTTTAAAAAATCAATGGCGATTTCTTAACACAATTTTCAGTTAAATGATTATTTCGCAGACGATTATAGAGACATCATTTAGATTCAAGGTCGAAGATCATAATTTCTGTCTATTGAATCATCATCGCATCAGTTACAAATTGTATTCACACAAACATATAACAGGTACACTTTTAGAATGCTTCGGGAAGAAAATAGATGCGTAAGAGTATTTATATATAGTTACTTTACCTCGACATAATATGTCTGTTATAGGTAAATATTCGTTACAAGTATTCCAGTCCAATTGAGTTCAATAATCATTTTGATATTTTAAATGTTGCATTAGTATTTTAGAAAATTATGATGGACAAAGTAATTTTGTGTAAACATATTACATATACATAAAAGTGATTAGATTAGTTGCAGTTGCGTGAACATACACACCAAACTAAAGTCGGAATGAAATATTATGGAAGCAAGGCTTATTTGTTGTATAATCTTTTACATACTTTAGCTTGAAAAGTTAACTTCCATCGAAATGTATAGTTTGTTTATTGTTTCTTCTGTTTTTTTATAAAAACATATGGTGAACGTTCATTTGCCCATGCTGCCCCAGTTTTGTGGAATTGCTTTCCTGACTCTCTTAGAAACACATTTATTCCAAATGTTAAACAGATGACAGGAACTCAGTAACGTATTTCTCTTTGCATTTCTTTTCATTTTCTTCCTAAAGCACATAGGGACGTGCTTATGTAATGTGTTATGCGCTATACAAGAATGGTTTATTATTATTATTATTATAATTATTATTTTTATTTTCATTATTATTATTATTATTTAAAATTGTATCCTTTTTTTCATTGTATTCTTAATCACAGTGCTTAGAAATTCCTATTGTTCAACTTGTCGTGAGTTTAGGAATTGGTTTGAACTGTGTATAGAAACAATAACCATGATAACACAAACGATTATTTTTTTTTACAGTTTGCAGAATTCTTTGCAATTATTGTAGTAGATTGGTACTTACCGACAAAGTCCTAACTTTAATAGCCATTGAAAATTCTATCTTTAGAACAGTCAGTATTTAAAGGTGCCGACTTTATAAAAGAATTATTTTTCTTACACAGAGAACCCGATGTGTAGACAATTACCATGTGTACTTTAAGATAACTACCTGTACATAGAAACATAACATGCTTTTTACCGCACCTTGTCCTGTGAGTATTACACGCAGAACAAATAAGACTGTGATGTATATTAATATTACGTTGGGTCAATCATTTTCCATACTCATCGTCTCTGTTTCAAATATTAGTGTACATGCATTTTGGTGTGTTTTAAATTCTCGTTACGATATGTTAAACAATGCTCATTATCTGTATTACCTTAGCTCTCCCGGAGATTTGCCACATCCAGGCAGTGCAGTGTGTAAATGCGATTTGAAAATTAATGAAGTATGGGAGTTTATTTGATATTCATCATATTTGAAGATCGCTCATTTTTGTGAAGATGCTGCGTAATTATGCAATTTGAAGAAAGGTTTTGGCAGTGATTAAATTTTGTAAAACAAAATTATATAAATTAGGAAATGATTATCAAAGCAGTTTGGGATAATATGAACCGTATGTCCAATTACTATGAGGTTTGCGCGTATAACATACAACTTTCAGATTGATATATTTCTAAGATGTAAATAGGAAATTTGTATCCTCCTTTATAATCCAATGCAAATACGTATCATTGTGTTTATCGAAGCGAGATTTTATGGAATTATATTACATCATAGTCGTGTTTTCATAATTTGAAGACGGTGATCGTATATCAATAGTGCTGAAATATAAGATAGAGGACAGTGTATTATGTATCATATATATATATATATATATAGTACAAATTTTAATAAGCTGGAAAGTGTTGCTTAAGTGACTTAGCTGGACAGTCTGTTTCGGCCGAAGCCTCATCAGCAACTAAATCAACTTATATAGTGTTTTATTAAAGTACAGCTTAAGATAAACATATAATTCTAGAGCAGTCAAGCAAGCAAACAAAAGATACATGGCTTTTTATAATGGTACAATAGAACTGGTAATAGTACTGGTGGCTTAAGAGGCTTAACCTGGAGTGGGGAAGTTTGAGTCTAGTATATTACATGTGCAGGGGGGGGGGGTGCTGGATCAGGGGTTAACCATACCCCGAAAAGGAGAACTTTTTCTTATGTTTACATGTTGAAATGAGTTCTGTTCTTCAGTTCAAAGTTGTGGGTTTCTTGGCCGTGATGATATGGTATTTCTCCCACAGACACAGGTTGCACCGGTTCGTTTTGGGTGAGTATATATATATATATATATATATTCTATATATATAGAATTAAAATAAAGTTCACTCAGAGAATAATGACACAGCAGATATATCCACAGGTTGATTTCCACAAGCGCTTTCAATTTATTTCTTCAGGTGGAATGATTGTACCTGTTAGTAACATGCGTTTATATACATTAAAAAAGCAAGGTAGACATATTAATTGCAGTACAAAAGTCTTTCAAATCTCAGTTATTCAAGTTCGGAGGTACAGCCGGATATGAAGAGATAAAGAGGTACAGGATAGCCGAAAGAGATGTTCAATAATAGTAGCGGGCAGAATGAATGGAGAGAGAAAACAAGAGACGAGGGTAGTTGGCGAGGGTTATTTTTTAACAATACATAACGCCAAATCGGTATCAATAGAGTGTAAGAATAATGATAAATTGAATGGCCGTATTTCAAACATGGTGAGTAACTGGACTGAATACTGTGCGGGTCTCCATTATTTCCAGTGTGCATGTATTTCTTAGGATTTTTCTTACATAGAGATCAGAGATGTAAGATTCAGGATTCAAGTTGTTAACGAGGCAAAAATTCTACATAGATTATACTACGGAATGTATAATAGTACACACATATATATATGAAAAAATATATACCACAGTGCGTTTGGAGAAACATATAACCGTATATAAGATTGTTTGCTGATTCAACAGAGTTAAGAAAAAGGACAGCGTCATCAGCTAATTGCGATATTTTAAAAACTTCTGAAGTATGAGTATTTGCAGAATTAACAATAATACCATGTATATCATTATTTTGCTTGATTTTCAAGGCCATCACTTCAACAACAAGAATAAATAAAAGTGCAGAAAGCGGACAACCTTGTCTTATTCCCCTTCTTATTTGAAATTTTGGAGACACCCATCCATTGTTTATCTTACTTGAAGAAAAGAATATTGTTTATCTTACTGATAAAGAATATGACTTTTTGATAAAATTTGAACATAAAACGAGCAATATGTATGGTCTTCCGAAGATACATCAAAGTTCAGAAATTGAAAAAGAAGTAATAAAAAGTAAATTAGAATACATTCAGTGTCCCGCTCCTAATAAATTAAAAATGCGCCCAATCATAGCTGGACCAGTATGTCCAACACACCGTTTAAGCAATTTTATTGATATATTGTTAAAACCTCTAACTAATAAAGTGAAAAGTTTCATTAGGGATGATTTAGATTTTTTAACACACCTACCTGAAGAATTACCATTTGACTCAACTTTTGTTACATATGATGTTAATAGTTTGTATACTAACATACCCCACAGTGAAGGTTTAAAAGGTATAAAATATTGGATTAGTAAATATCCTGAAGAAATCGATTCACGTTTTTCCCAAGAATTTATATTAGATGCTGTAAAGTTTATATTGAATAATAACACCTTTCATTTTGATGATACTTATTATGTACAGAAACGGGGTACTGCGATGGGAACAAAAATGGCCCCTACTTACGCCACCCTTTTCATGGGATATCTAGAGGAGACACTCTATGAACTCATTGAAACACATTTTGATGTTGACGTTAGAAATTATTTTGAAAAGAATTGGTTCAGATACTTAGATGATTGTTTTATTGTTTGGAAAAATGAATTTGGAGATATTAATAATTTACATAATATCCTAAGCAAATTACATCCAGCAATTGGTTTTAAATGGAACGTCAGTTGTAACTCAATTAATTTCTTGGATATTACAATCATCAAAGACGATAATTTGTTAAAGATAGACATATTTTATAAAGTTACAGATACCCACACTGTAAAAAATAACTGTAGATTAACAGGTTTTTTTGACTTACAAGTTACAAATTACAAGTTTTGGCCGTTTTTCTGTTTATAATACGGTATTTTTCTTGTAAAATGGTAGGAAAATTGCTATTTTTCACAAGAAAAATACCGTATTAACAGAAAACTTGTAATTTTACAAGTCAAAAAACCTGTTAATCTACAGTTTTACAGTGCACCAATATCTACATTTTAAGTCATGTCACCCTAAGCAGTGTAAAAATAATGTACCCTAAATAAAATAAAATTACCCTAAAGAAATAATTTAAACCGGCATTTCTAAGGCACTTGCACTCAGCAAGCATGAATTAATGTCTAAGAAAGGGAGAGAGGAACGGCAAATAGTTCCATTTGTTCATACATTTAATCCAAATAATTTAAATATGTTTCAAGTTAATCATGATTCTATGCCACTTGTTAAGACTGATGAAACTTTAAAAATGGTATTTGAAAGTGTGCCAGTTATTTCAAGTAAGCGGCAAAGTCCTAATTCGAAACAAATATTAACAAAAGCCGCATTTTCTCGTAACACTAACTTGAAAGGTGGAGTAAGAAAGTGTGGCGACAAAAGATGTAAAACTTGCCCCCACTTGAACATAACAGATAGATTTAATATTGGAATAAACAACACTGAATTTTTGATTAGGTTTTCATTTACTTGTCAAACAAAAAATCTAATATATTGTATAACATGCCAAGGATGTAAACAGCAATACATTGGCGAAACGGGGGACGTCCTTCGTAACAGAGTTAAGGGTCAGTCACATCTAGACGTTTAAGGTTGGCGATTGTGTACGACTATGGAATTCGTGGCAAAGCTTCATGATGCGTAGTACAAGCGTAGGTGTAGCGTCGCCTATCGCGCTGAGGCGTATGGAGTCGGGTGTGCCCGACGACAGTTTTGAAATGTCCAAAACAGTCGTGATGAAGCGGCTTCCAGGGGAAAATCGTAGCGCAGTTGTGGCCAAGCGTACAGCCAGCGTATCGATAGCGTCCTGTCAGTCTTCGTCATTCGTGGTGAGTCTTGTTGATTCGTAGTGGCTTTGGCATTGAAGATAGATGACGATAGGAGGCGCTAGTACTACGCTTGCGATACGACTGCTACGATTGCAGGACGGGCGGCTATGGAGGCGTGTGAAACCGTTTAACGACGCTGGTAGTACGCCCATGCCACGATAGCACTAGCCTTCAAGGCGATTCTACTACGCTTTAACCCGATTAGCGTACGCTCGTATACGCTTCAACACGAATCGAATACGCTTTAACACGATTCCAGTACGCTCTAACACGCTAGGGCTACGATATTGGTACGACCACACGACGCTTGTATACGCTCACGTGACGACCCCCCGCGATGCACCGCGACTCTATATAAACTGCCACGCTCGAACTTTGTCAAACATTGTACCGCTGGTGCTGCAGGAATTCTTGTATCGAAGTTTTATCGTCCAGAGTTTTACAGTAATAAACTGTAAAACTCTGGACGATTATTCTGGACGATTATTCAACATGCCACCACGAAGGAAGCCTTCACAAAAGACCCGACGGAAGAAGAGAGACCCCACCCCACCTCCAAGCCCTGGAGCTACCCATGAAGTGTTGGTGGAGGTGCACAGAGACCCTGAGGCTGAGGAACTTCCTGAGGCGGCTACATTGGAGGAGCAAGTGGACAGGTGGGAGGAGGAGAGTGAGGGCCATGAGGGAGAAGGTGGTGGCGAAGTCGAGTTGGAGAGTGGGCAAGGCCAGAAGAGAAAACGGCGGGAAGCGTTGGTGATGACAGACGAACAGGAGGAGGAGATGGCCGAATGGATCCGGTCGAATCCCATTCTGTACGACAAGGGGAGAAAAGACTATAAGGACTCTAAGTTGTAATAGATTGACCCTCCATTCCTGGGACACCGCATTCTCACATGTTTAGAGCCCCTAGACAGTGTGGATATTGCCAGCAGTTCTGAAAGTTCAGTGCGACATCTCGCCACTCTGCTGGAGTTGATGGACATGGAACCACTTCCTCAGCATACTCATCAATTATCGCCTGGCACACATCACGCACGACCAAGGAAATAGTGTTGTGAGGAACACGAACCCATACATCAGCGAGTGGTAACTGTCTCCTGTAGCCAAGTAGCGCAAGGTCATGGCAAGCTTCAGTTGTGGCTCCAGACTTCTCCTGTACACAGACACATAAAACACACAATTATTATTAGTGCAATGCATAGTGAAACAAGTTTTGTAGGGAAAAATGTGTAATAACACCTGAAAATAAAGCACACCTATAAAATGTGTTCTGCTTGCTGATTCTGTCATGCAACCTGTCACTCAACTCTCTGAACATAGCCGGTTCCATTCGCAAGAAGTTACGGAAGGAAGCCTCGTCTTCAATCATCAGTTCTTGTACAAGATGATCAAACCATCCATAATCTGCACGCCTCATCACCCATGGACGAACCCACCACCTTCTCCTCCTTCTGCGCTCTTCTCTTGCCCTTGCCCTTGCAATGACATTCTGTCTTTGGTCTCTATCAAGTACAAGCAGATGGTTCATCAACCCAAGCCTTGCTGGTGCAGCCAACATGGCAGCCATCCTCACAATGTACAGCTTCAATGAGGATCAATGGGATCTTGTACACTATATATACCCCCACAATGCACAATCGTCACGCAAGTCCTCATGCATCGTAGGGGATCGTAGCGACGGCGTACACTAGCGTACTTAGGCGTCGCTGGTCGTGCAAAATCGTACTTTAGCGTACAATAGCGTAGGAACATCGTACTTCAAGCGTACATTATCGTACATGGGCGTAGGCTATTGCCACATATCGTACTCAAAGCGTACTGATATCGTACGACCAGCGTACAAAGAACGTACTGTTGTCTGCATGAAACGCCGCACAGTCTTCTCCCATCGTACTCAGTGCGTACGCTAATCGTCCTCACGCGTACTTATATCGCCATGTAGCGTACTCGATTCGCCAGGGCCTACTCCCACCACCCCTCTCATCAATTTCATGCCGCTTGGCCACGACTTTGGTTGTCGCCGCGCATCGCCCTGAAGAGTAGCTATAGTCGTGTATATGTGACCGGGCCTTTAGGGTTCATCGTCAACAAATAAGACAGAAAGAATACAGACAATTAAAATTGAGTGAGCACCTAGAAAAATGTGCTGGCTCTTTAGAACCCAATTTTTTAATCACCCTATTTTACAAAATGGATGATGATGATAAAGTTAAACGTTGCCTGAAAGAAGAGTTTTTTATTACGAAATTTAAACCTTCACTCAACGCTATGTAAATTTAAAATAGATCTTTGATCTTTTATACGGTTATATGTTTCTCCAAACGCACTGTGGTATATATTTTTTTCATATATATATGTGTGTATACCAATGCGATGGGAAGTGTTATAAACAATGGATGGGTGTCTCCAAAATTTCAAATAAGAAGGGGAATAAGACAAGGTTGTCCGCTTTCTGCACTTTTATTTATTCTTGTTGTTGAAGTGATGGCCTTGAAAATCAAGCAAAATAATGATATACATGGTATTATTGTTAATTCTGCAAATACTCATACTTCAGAAGTTTTTAAAATATCGCAATTAGCTGATGACGCTGTCCTTTTTCTTAACTCTGTTGAATCAGCAAACAATTCACTCGAAGAAGTAAGAAGATTTGGACACTATGCTGGACCAAACTTAAATGTTATGAAAACAAAAGCAATAACAATGACACCTCAAGTAGAATTTGTAAAAGAATTAAAATGGAATGATGATCCAGTCAAGTATCTGGGTCTATACCTAACTCGAAATAAAAAAGAATCTGATCGATTGAACTGGTCTCTGAAACTTGAAAAAGTTAAATCAATCTTAAATTTCTGGAAAATGAGAAATTTGACGATTTATGGTAAAGTTGTTATAATTAAATCGTTAATAATTTCACAATTTGTGTATATTGCTTCAGTTTTACCCATTCCTCCGAAACTAATTGTGGAGTTGAATAAATTGATTTACAATTTCCTTTGGAATTCTAAACGAGACAAGGTCAAGAGATCGGTCTTAATAAACACAGCTGAAAATGCAGGACTGAGCATGGTCGATTTACATTCCAAGGTTCAATCCCTGCATTTAGCATGGTTAACAAGGTACTTTGAAAATAACAATGATGCACGGTGGAAATTCATGTTTAAATACTGGATTGAAAAAATATGTCCGTTGTCTTTGATATTAAAAACAAACTGTTCTCGCAAAGATATGTTGATGCTATGCTCAAAACATAAAATACCTGATTTCTATGTTAACTGTCTAATATCTTGGAGTGAACTTAGGTACGTTGATTTTCTGCACGTCGAAAATGTTCGAAATGAAGTATTATGGTACAATAGCAATATAACACTTGGTAGTAAAACCTTATTTTTTAAAGAATGGTTTTCAAAGGGACTCTTAAAGATTAATAATATTGTAGAAAATGGACATTTTAAATCACGAGATTATATTTGTAATGTGCTTGGTTCGAACTCTTTGTTGGTTGACTTCATGTATGCGAAGCTCAAGAAGGCGATCCCTAAAGTCTGGATCAAACGAATCCATGAAGTCAATCGGCATGATAACGATACAGGTATTATGTACAATTATGATAATGAGTTTTATGAAATCAAAACAGGTGATGCCATTAGATTGTCAATAATGAAATCAAAACATTTTTATAGTTTACTATGTGAGTTCAAGAAAAGTGACCCAACTGTATTAAGACATTGGGAAGAACATTTTAACCTTCCTATCGATTTTGATTGGAAACATATATTAAAATTTAAATTTAAAACAATGAAAAACAATAAAGTGAAGCAATTCAATTTTAAATCACTTCATCGTATCTTACCTTTCAGATATAACTTATGTAAATGGAAAATTGTAAATGAAAATTTATGTACTTTTTGCAAAACAACTGAAACGTTAACTTTGTTCATGTTTTGTTAGAATGTCCCAAGGTAATATTATTCTGGAAACGTATTGTTGCATTTATTCGTCATGACTTCAAACAAACACTTATAATGAATGAAAAATACTTGATTGTCGGTATAGATTCTAAATGTTTAAATGCTAAAGATATAAATATAGTCATTACATACGCGCAATATGCAATATATAAAATGTATATGTTGAACTACTTTCAGAGGAAAACTTATAATAGTTTTACAATATGGCATGCTTTTAAAAACGAATTACAGTTAGATAACATTTCAGATGATATATCAAATGCTATTCAACAATTTATTCCGTGATTTTAACAGATTGTTATTTTTCTTTCTTCCTTTGGAGATTTGCCGTTGAGAAGTGAATGTATATTTATATGTATTTTAATGTATAATTGATTGCATCGAATAAATGACCTCTGAAGAGGTTAAAAAAAAAAAATATATATATATATGTGTGTGTGTACTATTATACATTCCGTAGTATAATCTATGTAGAATTTTTGCCTCGTTAACAACTTGAATCCTGAATCTTACATCTCTGATCTCTATGTAAGAAAAATCTTAAGAAATACATGTACACTGTAAATAATGGAGACCCGCACAGTATTCAGTCCAGTTACTCACCATGTTTGAAATACGGCCATTCAATTTATCATTATTCTTACACTCTATTGATACCGATTTGGCGTTATGTATTGTTAAAAAATAACCCTCGCCAACTACCCTCGTCTCTTGTTTTCTCTCTCCATTCATTCTGCCCGCTACTATTATTGAACATCTCTTTCGGCTATCCTGTACCTCTTTATCTCTTCATATCCGGCTGTACCTCCGAACTTGAATAACTGAGATTTGAAAGACTTTTGTACTGCAATTAATATGTCTACCTTGCTTTTTTAATGTATATAAACGCATGTTACTAACAGGTACAATCATTCCACCTGAAGAAATAAATTGAAAGCGCTTGTGGAAATCAACCTGTGGATATATCTGCTGTGTCATTATTCTCTGAGTGAACTTTATTTTAATTCTATTTCATCTATACGTTCTCCCATTTAAAATCTCTCTATTATATATATATATGCATAAAATCAATCGAAAATAATTCAGGAATTGTTTTCCAACTGGAGTGGTTTGACCCACAATCGCTGCTGCAGCCCAAACTTGGTACAAGAGGATTTTCACAATAGCCTGAATAGCCCGTTGCTCAGTCATCCGTTGCAGCAAAGTTATGAATATGGTATCATTACACTTAATATCATATCCCATGTATAGAATACGTATTTTAGAGCACAATAAACGTTTCCACTGTTCAACTGCAAAATGATTGATGTTATATATCATTTTCGTCTTGTGAGGAGGACGTTAAACCGACTTTGTCTTCTTAGGCCTTGTATTTTAGAGCAAACGAAAGCTTATTATACATCGTCTTACATCAAAATCATTTTTCTTGTCTTGCGAGGGGACACCATAGATTATTGCTAGCAAGAAAATTTAGATTATTACGTGTTTAAACCTTGCATTTCACATTTATAGAAAATGTAAAATAATGGTCTTCTAAGGAGGCAAAGAAGATTGTTCCCCTCCCCTTCCCTGATAGAGGGAAAAATCTGCTCCCTCACATTTGGCGCCTCTGGAAAGCATGCAGGATTTGTACAATCTTGCAATACACTGCGCCTATCAAACTATTTAGCACCCCATTCCCCCCCCCCCCCCCCCGCGACAGATGAAAGCAAGCTTCTTCCCCCATCTCCTGGCGCCTTTTATAGACACGGGTTTCTAAATGTTGAGAAACATAGCGGCTATCATTTACTAGGAAGCCTAGCGACCGAATGAGCAAATTTTGATTTTTAAATGCTGAAAGTTTGCATTTTAGAGCACTGATAAGCTTATTATACATGGTAAGTATTGCAAAATCATTAGATGTAATTTTACTTTTATTTTTACTGGCGGGGGGGGGGGGGGGGGAGGGGGCCTTTGGAGAAGGGGAAAATCAATTTTGTCTTCCCCCTGCGCTTGAATGATTTTTCTTTTTATGCTTTTTTTTTGGGGGGGGGCAACTACCCCCCTCTCCCCCCCCCCCCGCTTCCGGCGCCTATGTAGATGAATGGATGAAATCAATGGAATGGTATGAACAAATGGATGAAATAAATGAAAGTGGTGAAGTAAATGAAAAGAATGATATGGATAACATAAAATGAATGAAATGAATAATACAAATGAAATGGATGAAATGAATGAAAAAATCAATGAAATGGATGAACAAATTGATAATTGCATGAAATAAATGAAGCTGGTGAAGTAATGAAAAGAATGAAATGAATAACATAATGCTATGGCAATAGAAAACATACGTTGACAATGGAATTCACAGACAGCCACAAAGTGAACAAAAGATAAATCATGAATACAGTACATAAAAAACTAGACTGGTGCAATCATGCATAATATGCCCATATGAAGTTTATGTTTGATGGGTACATCTGATGAAGAAGGGGCAATTTTATTAATTTCTTTGCGGGGGGGGGGGCAATTTTTCAGTTAAAAAGGGCACATTTTATCACAGGAAGAGAATAATTTCTTGCTTCTGGAAAAAAAAGTGTTAGGCATGAACCGCATCTGGTTCCGCAGCCTCCTGGAAGGAGAATTGAACTTTAAAAAATCTCTTTCACGCATCTGAATTAGAATCTCATTTCTGGAATGGTATGAACAAATGGATGAAATAAATGAAAGTGGTGAAGTAAATGAAAAGAATGATATGGATAACATAAAATGAATGAAATGAATAATACAAATGAAATGGATGAAATGAATGAAAAAATCAATGAAATGGATGAACAAATTGATAATTGCATGAAATAAATGAAGCTGGTGAAGTAATGAAAAGAATGAAATGAATAACATAACCTGCATGAAATGAATGAAATGAATGAAATGAATGAAATGAATGTTATAAAATGAATGAAGTGAATGATACAAATGTCATGGATAAATGAAGGTATAAATGAAATGAATGAAACAAAGTAAAGAGAATAAAACAAATGAAACGGCTGAAATGGGCACTTGCGTACCAAAAGGATGGAGGGGTGGGGCAAGGGGCAAGGGGGCAGACTGCCCCTGACAACTTTTGACCCCCCCCCCCAAAAAAAAAAATTGAAAGACAAGTATACATTGGCGGAAGAAAAAAAATTGTTTGGAGGGCTGGCGAAAAAAAGATTCTCACTACCGCCCCTCCCCCCCTCACTGAGCGACTTTTGGAGGGCTGATGAGAAGAAAAAAATATGAATCTCATCATTTCCTCGGAAGTTTTGCCCTTCTTGATGCCAGTTACGCCACTGAAAATGGGTGTGTAAATGTACGAATGAAATTAATGATATAAATAAATATTGATGAAAATTAATGTATATGCATATGCGTCTCTTTTCTTCATTTAGTTATCACGATCGACCCCATTAACACGTAAAACACACAGAAAAATAGTCATTCATTTTACTGCTTACTCATCATTTTCATTTTGTACTTGATACACACATACACACGTCCTTATTTGTTAAAATTTGCATTAGGCGTAAACACACCGACAGGTTCTATAAAACCCTATACTCACTGAATATACTCAAGAATAAAGGTCCGGTCAGACCCCACCGATAACGCTAACGATACCGAGATTTTAAATTTAACAGCTGGCCTACTGCATATAGTAGTGTGCATCTTTTTTTTTTTTAAATAAGTTTTTATTCTATTCTCTAATAAAGAAAATTGTACATAATATGTAACATTTTATACAATATTACAAATAATCTTCAGATAAATATAACTGCTAACTAAAGCTAACATTTCAAATCAATAACAAAAATAAACTTTCATGTAAAATATATTTGCAAATAGAGCTACACATTTCAAGAAGAATAAGATCCATATAAAGAAAATTGTAATTAAATTTTCATATTTCAAATCAATCGAAAACACATTTCAAGAAGAATAAGATTCATATAAAGAAAATTGTAATTAAAGTTTCACATCTCAAAATTGAAAATCTCGATATCGTAATCGGTATCGCTGAGGTTTGATCAGCCCTTTAACCTGTATCGGGGAAATTAGAAAACAGTTTGGTCTGGATTCTAGCCTAAATAGTAGCGCTGACAGCAAAAATGAAAAACTGCAAAGTTGGCGTTTCCGTGGTATCGCACGGCGCCATGCACAGCAAAATGGTGAGACCAGTGCAGATGTGGAATTCCCCAGGTTTAATTATAGACCGTCGCATTGATCAGACATGCATTGTAACCCGTTGTAATTTAACTTTGCTCAAGCCAGGTCTCTACGCCAAGTACGTGACGTTTTCATCTTACGAGATACATCATAATGCTATGCAATAGAAAACATACGTTGGAAATGGAATTCACAGACAGCCACAAAGTGAACAAAAGATAAATCATGAATACAGTACATAAAAAACTAGACTGGTGCAATCATGCATAATATGCCCATATGAAGTTTATGTTTGATGGGTACATCTGATGAAGAAGGGGCAATTTTATTAATTTCTTTGCGGGGGGGGGGGGCAATTTTTCAGTTAAAAAGGGCACATTTTATCACAGGAAGAGAATAATTTCTTGCTTCTTGAAAAAAAAGTGTTAGGCATGAACCGCATCTGGTTCCGCAGCCTCCTGGAAGGAGAATTGAACTTTAAAAAATCTCTTTCACGCATCTGAATTAGAATCTCATTAATCGTCCACGATGATTCCTTTTGTTGGACTCGTATTTTACGGAACGGAGCTTGTTTGTCAAGACCTGTATTCAGCAATGTTATGAAATCGGGATCAGTACATTCATGTACAGTGACCGATATCACCGATATTACAATAACGAGAATTTAAATTTAAACGATGCCCTTCTACTACAAGACCATACTCATACGCACTGGCGTAGTCAGGTGGGGGGGGGGGCACCGGGGGGGGGGGCCATGGCTCCCCATTCAGCCACTAAAAAAAAAAAAAAAAAAAAAAACGAGAGCGAAAAAGCGGGGAAAGTGAGCGAAAAAGGCCTAAAAAGGCGCCACAAGCCGTTATCTGGCTTTATCTCGCGAGTTTTCGCGCTTCGCCCTGTTACCATGGGTGTCGGGGTATATATCCTGTATTATCACCACCAATATTTTTGGATAAAAGGAATAAGAATTATGATATATCAACTTAAAACTAATAATTATTCAAATGCATGATGTTTGATCTTGAAATACCATCACAATCTTTAATGATTAGAAGTAAGGAAATTAGAAATGTATAACCTCATTGTTTGCCCCGGGCGCCATAATCCCTAGATACGCCACTGGCTTCGCTCCCTCGCATGTGAAATGTTGCGTCCAAATAATTGAATAGCAGTCCGGGAGTCTAACTAACATTCCGCCTAAAAAAGGGTTTGCTACAAGCCGTTATCTTCCTCTCAAATTTGCTAAACCGTCAAAACTTTTGCGCTTCGCGCGGGCCGCGGGAAGGGGGAAACTCCCCCTCCCTGCACTCACCCCTGTTACATACAGTGCAGTATTGCGTCAAAAATAACTGATAATCAGCCAGGGCGTCGAACTAACATTCCGTCTAAAAAAGGTGCTAAAATTACAGAGCTTTCGTCGTTCGTGCGGGAAGGGGGAAACTACCCCTCCCTGCACCCATCCCTGCTACATACAGTGCAGTATTGCGTCAAAAATTACTGAAAAGACCAGGGCGTCGAACTTACTGTCCGCCTTTAAAAAAAAGTGTTACGAGCCGTTATCTTTCTCTGAAATTTGCTAAGACTTCAGAGCTTTCGTGCTTCTCGCGGGAAGGGGGAAACTCCCCCTCCATCACCCACCCCTGTTACATACAGTGCAGTCTTGCGTCAAAAATAACTGATAAGCAGCCAAAGCGTCGAACTAACTTTCTGCCTAAAACAAGTGTTACGTGCCGTTATCTTTCCCCCAAATTTGTTAATACTTCAGAGCTTTCGTGCTTCTCGTGGGAAAGAGGGAAACTCCCCCTCCCAGCACCCACCCCTGTTAGGTGCAGTGCAGTATTACGTCCAAATAACTGAAAAGCATCCAGGGCGTCGAACTAACTTTCCGCCTAAAAAATTGTTTGCTACCAGCCGTTTATCTTTCTCTCAAATTTGCTAAAAACATCGGAGCTTTCGCGCTTTGCGCTTTACTCCCCCTCCCTTCACCCACCCCTGTTACATACAGTGTAGTATTGCGTCAAAAATAATTGAAAATCAGCCAGGGCGTCGAACTAACATTCCGCCTAAAAAAAGGTGCTAAAACGTCAGTGCTTTCGCGCTTCGCGAAGGGAAGGGGGACACTCCCCCTCCCTGCACCAACCCGTGTCACATACAGTGCAGTATTGCGTCCAAATTAATAACTGAAAAGCAGTGAGGGCGTCGAACTATAACTTTCCGCCTCAAAAAATTGTTTGCTACGAGCCGTTTATCTTTCTCTTAAATTTGCTCAAACGTCAGAGCTTTCGAACTTGATTCAGATTCAGATTCAGATTCAGGTTTTATTGCTGTTTTCAATCATATTAACATAATTTACATAATACTGTAGCGCATAACATAATATGAATACAATTATAACAAAATATAACAATGATGTTTTTCCATAGATATGGCACAATATCATATATCAATAGGTAAAAAAAAATATGATGCACAAATATTGACCTATTAAGTGGTGTTGAAAACAGTTGGACATGTTTAAAAGCAAAGCTTGTATATTACATGTCCAGAAACTTGTATAACTTAATCACGAGTGGGTCGTTCAATAATATTAAATTCCTAAGGCATCAATACGAGAAGCGAATTATTGATAAGAGAATTGATAAGTGAGTTGAGGTAGTAGGACTATTGCCTTAACCCACAAGAAATACTGAGTGTGAAAGTAAAGTAGAAGTGGAAGACGGTGTGGAAACAAAAAAGAATAAAAAGAAGGAGGGTGGAGGAAGGAGGAAAATGAAAGATAATGAGTGTGTCAGTGTGTGAGAAGAAGGAAGAGAGAAGGCAGGAAAAAGAAGGGGTGAAAAGGGAGTAAAACAGAGATGAAAGAGGGAGATGGAGAGAGAGGGAGAGAGAGAAAGAAAGAGAGAGAGAAAAAAAGAGAGAGAGGTGGGTCCTGCTCGCTCAGTTTGAATTCATTGCATACAGCTGAAGAAGATGTTTCTTCAACATGCTTTTGAAACAGTTTAGACTATGGGAGTTGATTATATCGCTGATAAGTGAGTTCCAGTATTTTGAGCCGTAGAAAGAGACGGTTTTGTGTGCAAAGAGAGTGTGGGTGTGTGGAAGGTGGAAACGGTTGGATTGTCTTGTTGGGTATGTATATATGGAATTGTTTCTTGTGAACATGTTAATGAAAGCGTGTGGCAGTTCGTTTTTATTCAATTTGTACATGAATTGTCCTGTTTAAAATAGAAATAAATCTGGAAACTTTAGAAATTTCGACTCGAAAAATAAAGGATCGCTATGTGAACGAACGGGAGCATTATGCATTATCCTTATGATTTTCTTTTGTAAGATAGTAATTTTATCAGTAAGATATTTATTAGTGTTACCCCAAGCCATTATTCCATTTAATTAAGATAAGGTAATATCAGTTCGCGCTGGAAGGGGGAAACTCCCCCTCCCTGCAGCCATCCATGTTACATACAGTGCAGTATTGCGTCCGAAATAACTGAAAAGCAGCCAAGGCGTCGAACTAATTTTCCGCCTAAAACAAGTGTTACGAGCCGTTATCTTTCTCTCAAATTTGCTGTAAAACTAAGAGCTTTAGCGCTTTGCTCGGGCACCCACCCCTGGGGATCACATACAGTGCAATATCGCGTCCAAATATCTGAAAAGCAGCCAAGGCGTCGAACTAACTTTCCGCCTAAAACAAGTGTTACGAGCCGTTATCTTTCCCTCAAATTTGTTAAAACTTCAGAGCTTTCGTGCTTCCCTTCACGCACCCCTATTAGGTGCAGTGCAGTATTACTTCCAAATAACTGAAAAGCATCCAGGGCGTCGAACTAACATTCCGCCTAAAAAAAGGTGCTAAAACGTCAGTGCTTTCGCGCTTCGCGAAGGGAAGGGGGACACTCCCCCTCCCTGCACCAACCCCTGTCACATACAGTGCAGTATTGCGTCCAAATTAATAACTGAAAAACAATCGGGGCGTCGAACTATAACTTTCCGCCTCAAAAAATTGTTTGCTACGAGCCGTTTATCTTTCTCTTAAATTTGCTAAAACGTCAGAGCTTTCGCGCTTCGCGCTGGAAGGGGGAAACTCCCCCTCCCTGCACCCATCCATGTTACATACAGTGCAGTATTGCGTCCAAAATAACTGAAAAGCAGCCAGGGCGTCGAACTAACTTTCGCCTTAAAAAAAGTGTTACGAGCTGTTTATCTTTCTCTCAAATTTGCTAAAAACTTTTGCGCTTTGCGAAGGGAAGGGGGAAACTCCCCTCCCTGCACCCATCCATGTTACATACAGTGCAGTATTGCGTCCAAAATAACTGAAAAGCAGGCAGGGCGTCGAACTAACTTTCGCCTTAAAAAAAGTGTTACGAGCTGTTTATCTTTCTCTCAAATTTGCTAAAAACTTTTGCGCTTTGCGAAGGGAAGGGGGGAAACTCCCCCTCCCTGCACCCATCCATGTTACATACAGTGCAGTATTGCGTCCAAAATAACTGAAAAACATCCAGGGCGTCGAACTAACTTTCCGCCTTAAAAAAGTGTTACGAGCCGTTATCTTTCTCTCAAATGTGCTGTAAAACGTAAGAGCTTTCGCGCTTTGCTCGGGCACCCACCCCTGGGGAGCCCGCTTTGCGTGCTCATCACCAATTTCGCACTCTGCGCGTACCCCACAACCGCCCCCCTAAAATGAAATCCTGGCTATGCTGTTGGATCCTTCACGTCTGCCCCCTTCCCTATTGAAAAATCCTGGCTACGCCTGTGCTCATACAGTAGGGTGCATCTTTAATTGAAAATCTCGATCTCCTTTTCGTTATTGGTGAGGTCTGACTAGCCCTTAAACCTGTATCTGTGAAAAAGAAAACATTTTTGTCTGGATTCTAGCCTAAATAGTACAGCTGACAACAGAATTGATAAAGGCGCTGTCACACTCTAGCGTATAGAGCCAGCGTATGAGGAACGTATGGACTTTTTGGGCATACGCTGACATACGCTGAAACACGCTAGGGGTACGCTGGAATACGTTTGTAGTACGCCGGGGTACGTCGGTGTACGCTGATGTACGCTGACGGCCAAAATTCAGCGTATGCCGACGTATGAATTTTACGCTCCTCATACGTTCCACATACGCTGAACACGCTAGAAGTACGCTGAAGGTACGTTACTCATACGTCGAGTACGCTTCTCATACGTTGAAATTGAGTGGGTCAGGAAACCTAGCGTTAGAGGAGCGTATAATGAACGTGTGTCTGACGTGTGTCTAACGAATGGCTAACGTTATGATGGTAGTTCTAACGACAGTCTAACGTACTCAACTTATGCCTAACGTGTTCTGAGCGTACAGCCAACTTATCCCATGCGTATTACATGCGTATTTGCAGCGCATGGGGGTATATAAAGTCTCACATTTCCAAATCTGTATCAGTTTGTACCAGCAGTTCAGAGATGGAGGTTGCTGTGCTGCAACATTACCAAGATTTGTTACAGTTGGCAGCTGAGTATGCTATACACAGAAGAAGAAGGCGTAGAATGAGACGTGCGTGTGTGTGTGTAATTGGGTTTTTACAGACGTGTATCAATCAGATATGATTATTTACGTCTGGGACCGACCTTTAACGTCACCATCCGAAAGACGTGACTCAGTCTCGAACCTGGGTCCGTTTATAACTTCCACTGGTAGCTGGATTACAGGCGCACGCCACAACGCCCAGTGCAATCTGGGTGCCACCTTTTATACCCCGCTGTGTACGCTCCTCATACGTTAGGCTGACGTTCCGCATACGTTTCTCATACGTCGGTATACGTCCAACTCAAATACACATCACATCACATACGCTCACATACGCTGACATACGCTATGCGTACGCTACTCATACGCTGACGGTATGCTAGGCTCACGTTACTCTAACGGTCATTAACCGAAAATCGACCTCATACGCTGAAAAGTTGTGCGTATAAACAATTTTTCGAAATATTCGATACGTTCCTCATAGCTGCCTCTATACGGTAGAGTGTGACAGCGCCTTTAGGTAGGAGACTATTTGAGGACCAAGACGTACGCGTAATGCACTAAATGAATATTCATGACCTGGTCCAGGCGGCGGTAATCGTAGCCTCTTGTCGAGGCCCTGGCGCTGTTGAAATCCTTGGCGATATGGAGGCAAAATTTCTGGCGAGCGAAGCGAGCCAGAAACACCGAGGCGCTTGCGCCGAGGGCCTCTTGACACCTGATCTGAATTTCTTTTGTATTTCATTGTTTTGACGAATATTCCGACCAAATTTTGGTCGGTGAAAATCATCCAATAAGCGCGAGCTACCATGACGTAATGTTAAATATTCATGACTCAACTGCACGCTATATCTTACATATTAATTAATCGCAGTTCAAAATGGCGTTCAACGTTTCTTCCACGACGAGTGATGACGATATTTGTAAGAGCTTAGAATATGCCGCTAGAATGTTGAAGATTGACAGATTCAAAGATTTGCAAGTTGATGCAATCAAATCTGCACTTAAAGGACAAGATGTTTTTGTGAATCTGCCTACTGGCTATGGAAATATAGAGATAGAGATAGAGAGAACTTCAAACATTCACTGGTGACAAAAGAGTACTAACAAGCAAAAGAAAACAAAACAAAATTTGCAAGTGGCAGTGCAGCACTGATAGCATATAGCACTGGATTGGACCCCAATACGTATAGTGCTTCGACGCCCATATTATTATTAATAGCCACATGTAATTAGAAGGCGCGTGCGCGTGTTGCATGAAGCTCATGAATAATAATGTGTCCGACTTGGTGCTCAAATAGTCTCTACCAATTGGGTAATAACAACTGTACAGTTAGCGTTTCCATGGTATCGCACGTTACCATGCGCAGAAAAATGGTTCGACCAGTGCAGACGTGGAATTCCCCAGGTTAAATTATAGACTGTCGCTTTGATCAAACATACATTGTGATCCTTTATAATCTAACTTTGCTCAAGCCATGTCTCTACACCCACCATTAAGTACGTGACGTTTTGATCTTACAGGATACATCTAATGCTATGGCAATAGAAAAGGTACATTGCAAATGGGAGTCATAGACAGCTGCGAAGTGAACACCTGATTTTTTCAAGTGTTACTTGTTACTTGTGAACGTATGGAAAAAAACCTCGGATCTGCATTAATTTACAGAACGCTTAAAGGGCGAGTCAATTAGAATCAACATTGGGGCTAAAAATGTAGTACATAGGTCCAATGACACAATTCTGACATTTTTACAGAAAAAAAATTGCCCAGTAACAAGAAATTGGTCAAAAAACTCACTAATTTGGGAACGCCCCCAAAAATTGACAGCTGATTGGCTAGAGCGATTTGACGTAGCATCGGGAAGTCCCCCGCGAAGCCACTAAGGTTGACTAATATGTTGGCAATGTAAATGATGATAATTTATCCATTTTCATATCACTATTTATACAATTTCGACAATCTTTAAGTCCCCCAAAAGGATTTGAATAGGTTGTTTAGACATTTTAGTAGAGGTCAAATGACAAGTCTGGCATTTTTTCAAACACTTTACCCATGATAATTCCTCTTTTGGATTAGGCTTATGCTTTGGAAAAACGTAATATTTTACAGACAAGTAGACGTGTGGACAGTCGCTTTACTGCTGACCGTACCTTGCGAATCTTTGTGTGCGTGCTTATGATAACAACCAAGTACACTGAAAGACTGGATGAAAGTCTAAATATATTACAATTACAGCAAAATCGTGTGCTGCAAGCTAGCTGCCTCCCGGGGGGGGGGGGGGGGGGGCACTCACATATATATGTCACACATGTATGTGCCGCTGTGATGTCCCCCATTTTTAACCTTCTCGGGTCGCTCCCATGATATGCGATTTTCAGATTTTCACTAACCGCACCTCGATTGGCTTCCGACTCGCTCCCTAGAATATGAGAAAACAATGCGCACAGCCCATTGTCCGGGAACGGTCGCTCCCTAGCCTCCCAGGCCAGCGCAGCGGGGAGCTGGGCGACCTAGTGCCCCCTAACTGAACGCGGTATTACTAGTGCTAGCGGCGGCTCAGCGAGATCAATCTGCATGCGACATCGAGCCAGTGCAGTGGCGCGGCATGTACAGCGTTAAAAACAGCGCTGCGACCGCTGACTCAGTTCATGCACCGTATGTGTACCAGAGTAGTGAGATCGCGAGCAGCTAAAATTAGCTCTGCCCATGAGCCCGTTCTCTCCTTAGACCCTCAAAAATGAGCTTCCTCAATTAACCATTTAGCTCCTTAGCCCCCTGTTTTGAGATTGGCAGCGGCACACCCACATCCAAAAACAGGTTGAGTGCCCCCCTCCCCCCCCCCCCCCGGGCTCTACGGTACGGTACGGTAGACCTACCCTCTTTTTCTCCAGTGACTCCAGCTTCAGAACTGCAGACCGACTCTTGTTTTTTTAGCTCCCTGTGTTTGGCTTCCAGTTCCACAGCCCTCAGTTCCCAGTCTGATGACAGGGATAGCTGTCGGCCGCAGCATTTTATTCTTGGGCGCAAATCCTAGCTGGTCATACAGCCCCTGGCCTGAGGGCCTGACTATCGAAGTCCTCCTCCCTGAAGTGGTCACTGCAAACAGTACTGTGAGCGGAAGGGCCATCCCACTGAGCTAGCTCGCGTCAGCTTGATCCTTGAAATCCAAATTTTTCGAGTTGCATCACCTTTAGGAAAGGTGTGCAGACTGACACCATCGCTGGTGCCTTTGCTGCACCCAGCAACAACACATCTCCTCTGCATTTTCTTGAGATATGCACTCCTATCATGCCTATCCAAATTTCCCTGCACTGGATATACACAGACAAGCGTCGTCCGCTAGCTAGACGTTCCCGATGGTACGTCACAGGTCACCTGACAAGGCACGTGACTGAGCCCTATTTTTCGAGGGGCGTGACAGACTAGGTGATAAACGTGCGATTTAGGCAATTTCAACGAAGCTTAGAGAAGTAAACAGATCTTTTTAATAAAAAGTATATGCGATTTCTAGCAATATTGACACAATACTTTGATATTATCATGAAATGTAATTCTAATTGACTCGCCCTTTAATCTTTAGTGAGTATACATTTTGTTTCCATTTGTTTCCATTTGACAAAATCATGGTATGACAGAGTTTAAATTACTTTATATAACTGACACTCTGAATGCATCGGGTTAGGAGGAGCAGGGAATGCGGAGTGTGTTTTTTTAAGGGGGGGGGGGGGGCGGGGAAGAAGGAAACGCCAAAAAAGTTCTTAAAGGTACATTGTACAAACCTACTTCGTGGGCATTTTAAATCACATTCTGCAACTTTTTGACACGATGTTAGACTCGTAGCTCCCTCGAATGGCATGCAATATTGACAAAAATGCTCTTCCTGAGATGCAAATTGCCCTGTCTTATCCTACCCGGATAACTAATCCAGCACAGAGTAGCTGCCTTTAAAGGGGCACTTTCTATATCTATCGGAGGCACTTCTGGTAACATGAATCATCCTTTCCATCCTCTTTTTAAAATAAGTCTGTTGAGACAAGATTAATAATGGATTTAATTTGGAAGAACATATCAAGAAGAAGAAAAAAAAAATCGGCCATGGCAAAATGTAAAAAACAGATGTAAATACACCTACCCGTTCCTTATAGATAAAGTTGAGTTCTGGTCGTGAGACTGAATTGTGATAGAAACTGTCTCAAGGAAATTGCGACAGATCGATTATAAGAATTGGTGTATGCTGTAATGTTTTGGAATCACCAAAATGATAAGAAATTGACTCAATCCTGCTGAGATTCACATGCACTGCACACAGAAATATGTATATGGGAGTACACACAAATGTTCGCCCCGAACATTTCATCGGTTTCCTGTCATATTTTTAATGTGAGGGCATTTAAAGAACAATCCTTTATAGGGGACATATCTACTATGATAATCTTCCAAACTAACATAATAGGAATGAGAAAGCTCAACAATTATTACCTTTCCCAGAACTCAAGATTCCCTTTAAAGAAACGATACATATTACATCATGAAGTGTATGTTTGATGAGTACATCTGATGAAGAAGGGGCAATATCATTAAATTCATTGCGGGAGGGCAATATTTCAGTTTAAAAGGGCTCTTTTTATCACAGGAAGAGAATAATTTCTTGGTTCCAGATAAAAAAAAAAGTGTTCGGTATGAACCGCATCTGGTTCCACAGCCTCCAAGAAGGGGAATTGAATTTAAATAAAATCTCATTCACCATCAGAATTAGGATCTCATTAGTCGTCAATGGTGATTCCTTTTGTTTGAGTCGTATCTTACGCAACGGAGCGTGCTTGTCAAGACATGTATTCAGCAATGTTATGAAATTAGTATTTGCTAAATTGGAATATTTACACTTCATATACACCGATATCACCGATAACGATAACGAGATTTTAAATTTAACAGGTGCCCTTCTAATACAAGAGCATACTCGCACGTACACACAGCATAGTAGGGTGCGTCTTTATTTGAAAATCTTGATATCGCCATTGGTGGATCCGACAAGCCCTTAAACCTGTATAGGTGAAATTGGAAAACATTTCGGTCTGGATTCTAGGCTAAATAGTAGAGCTGACAACAGAAATGAAAAACAACTGCAAAGTTGCCGTGCGCAATAAGTTAGACCAGTGCAGACGTGGTTTACATATAGACTGTCGCTTTGATCAGACATAAATTGTAACCCACTGTGATTTAACTTTGCTCAAAGCATGTTTCTACACCAACCATTAAGACGTTTTGATCTTACATGATATATCAAATGTTATGACAATAGAAAACCTACCTTGAAAATGGGAGTAGACAGCTGCGAAGTGAACACCCGGTTTTATGAAGTCTAAGTTGATTGTACTTGTTACTTGTGAGCGTGGGGAGAAAAAAACCCCAACAACAACCTGGATCTGCATTCAATTTACAGAACGCTTGATCTTTAGTGAGTTTGACTACATTTTGTTTCCATTTGTTTCCATTTGACAAAACCATGGTATGACAGAGTCTATATCTCTGTATCACCTAAATGACCCTATGAATGCATCGTGAAATAGGAGGAGCAGGGACGGGGGAGTGTTTTCCGGGAGTTCTTTTAAGCACATTCTGCGACTTTTTGAAACGATGTAGACCCGTAGCTCCCTCAAATGACATGTAATGATTGACCCGATGTGTGGTATATATTCCGTTCATGAATAATTCAACAAGGGGCTCTTTTTATATCTACCGGAAGAGCATTGTTTTTAAAGGAAAGCCATCAAATGTTTTCTTTAAAAGACCTTTATTAAAGGCATTTCAAGAAAAAGAAGGGGGAAAATGGCAAAATTCACAGAAACACCTACTCGTTCCTTAAAGAAACGATCACCATTTCATCATGAAGCGTATGGTTGATGGGTGCATCTGAAGAAGGGGCAATTGTATTAATTTCATCACGGGAGGGCATCGTTGTAGTTAGAAAAGGCACGTTTTACCCCAGGAAGAGAATTATTTCTTGCTTCTGGAATAAAAAGTTTTGGGCATAAACCCCAATCTGGTTCCGCAGTCTCCAGGAAGGAGAATTGAACTTTTTGAAGAGTTGCTTATCATTTCCTCTTAATTTTCCATTTTTTTGTATTTTAAAAGTGATATATTTTTCTGCATTAAAGGGGAAAGGGGAGGGGGGTGGTGAATGGGGGAACTTACAGTCTTGATAATATTGATACAATGAACTGATTTGGCGTACGGTAGGTCACAAAACGCAAAAGAGAGACAGAAAAAAAAAGAGGGAAAATGAAGAAAAACCACAACCCCCCCATCGATAGGGTAAATGCATAAGAAATACAGTTTTTGAGGGTTTTAAAATGCAAACATTTTCTAAAGCTCGGTTTGTCAGGATCTCGTAATTTTGCGCCCACAGTATATAGTTTAAAATATATATTTTTAAATGGTTCAAAATTATAAGAATAAAGATGTAATTGTCGTTGCTTCTGTTGCACAAATTCTGTGGTGAAGTTGTTTTGAAAGGTATTCTCTTATCATCTGTCTATCATTTGCGCAGGTATTGGTTGCATGTACGTCTGGAAATCAATCAAATTTTCAAAGAAATATGGCCATTGTCTCCTAATTATCTCCGATTGTCTAAGTGGAGACATTTCAAAAATGTTAACAAAAACATGCAAAAAAATGGTATAATGAAAAAAACCCCGGGTGATTTCGTGCAATAATACCCCAAATATATATATATATATATAGATAACATTTAACAAATTCATAGTGACGAAGCTTTTCGACCTGCACTCATCGGGTCACAACGCAGGAATTTTGGGGGAAGGCAGTACATCCTTGCGAACTGCGGGTAGCTTTCTATTAGTAGAGAACACGACGCGCGTAGCCACGGCAAAGTAACAGCGCGACACTGGGTGATTTCACGCTCGGTGTTGGTGTTTGGTGTTGGTGTTTAGAGCGAAAATTATCCTAAAATCGAGCTCAAACACCGCTATTCAGATTAAGGAGCCGATACCGATATCCTAACAAAGCGCATCGATAGCTTAACACTGGTAATGGCGTCAGCACCGTTTTTAACGAAGGGAAAAAAATTGTTTAAAACTATTTAATTATTAGTCTAGAATATCCTTAAATTACACGAGTAGTCCGGCAATTCTAAAATAAATAATTATTTGATCTAGAGTGTGGTAAGAAACTTCACAGAAATGGATGGTCTTGACAGGAACAGTAAGTTTAGATATGATTTCTCTTGAATTTCTCACTTGCAGCAGAAAATGCTGCGGTAGCTAATGCAGCTAGACGCCGGATCGGACGGCGTAGCGCGTACAGGGCAAACAGCCAAATTTCAGGCCTTGGCACAGATTAGCCGTGAAGATTCATGGCTTTTGTATTGTAAATGTTGATTTAGATCTCATCCTGATAAATGATGTGGATTCTCTGGGTCTTTAACTACGGAATATCTAACGTCATTTTTATTAAATCTATCTTAAAAAGAAAATTAGGTCGGAATTTTTATTCACTCCTTCAAACCCATTAAAAAGCAAAAGTAGTTCCTTTCCGTGTGCTCTAGATCGAACGTTAGACCAAATGCTGGCCTAGATCTAATATCAGGCCTATATGAACATAATACCTCTTAACGCCTATGAAATTACACTTCGAATAGCGCCTACTGTCTTTATTTCTCATGACTAATCAGCAAAATTTCCCACAGCTAGAAACACCAACACCAACACCGACCGTGAAATCGGTATTTCTTAATCCCATGGGTGATTTCACGCTCGGTGTTGGTGTTTGGTGTTAGTGTCTATTTTGCCCGAAATCGTGATCTAACACCGACTATGAAATGAAAAAAAATCAGTCGGTGTTAGGTGTTGACCTCTGATTTTTTTGACGTAGTTCCGGTTGCCGGTGTTTGTTTTTTGTTAATAATCGTCTACTGAACCGAGCTCGGCCGTAGGTGTTTAATTTCATGTACAAATTCCCATTCACTAACACTATACCCCTAGGGATTAAGAAATACCGATTTCACGGTCGGTGTTGGTGTTGGTGTTTCTAGCTATGGGAAATTTTGCTGATTAGTCATGAGAAATAAAGACAGTAGGCGCTATTCGAAGTGTAATTTCATAGGCGTTAAGAGGTATTATGTTCATATAGGCCTGATATTAGATCTAGGCCAGCATTTGGTCTAACGTTCGATCTAGAGCACACAGAAAGGAACTACTTTTGCTTTTTCAAGCAATAATGGGTTTGAAGGAGTGAATAAAAATTCCGACCTAATTTTCTTTTTAAGATAGATTTAATAAAAATGACGTTAGATATTCCGTAGTTAAAGACCCAGAGAATCCATATCATTTATCAGGATGAGATCTAAATCAACATTTACAATACAAAAGCCATGAATCTTCACGGCTAATCTGTGCCAAGGCCTGAAATTTGGCTGTTTGCCCTGTACGCGCTACGCCGTCCGATCCGGCGTCTAGCTGCATTAGCTACCGCAGCATTTTCTGCTGCAAGTGAGAAATTCAAGAGAAATCATATCTAAACTTACTGTTCCTGTCAAGACCATCCATTTCTGTGAAGTTTCTTACCACACTCTAGATCAAATAATTATTTATTTTAGAATTGCCGGACTACTCGTGTAATTTAAGGATATTCTAGACTAATAATTAAATAGTTTTAAACAATTTTTTCCCCTTCGTTAAAAACGGTGTTGACGCCATTACCAGTGTTAAGCTATCGATGCGCTTTGTTAGGATATCGGTATCGGCTCCTTAATCTGAATAGCGGTGTTTGAGCTCGATTTTAGGATAATTTTCGCTCTAAACACCAACACCAAACACCAACACCGAGCGTGAAATCACCCATTGTACGCTTAATATCGCGCGCATATACTTATCAGACACTTTACCTCGCCAAGGTAATTTGAGGTAGACCGGGCATTTATTTTGTACTGCCTTCCCCCAAAATCAGCAATGCCGTTTATAAGTATCATTGTCGGTGTGAAGCCGTCTACGTTGGCCGTACATCTCAGCGTCTAGCGGACCGCATTAAACAGCACGGACCCTCCGTGGTACGACAGAAAGAGGGAAACTCCCCCTCCCAGCACCCACCCCTGTTACATGCAGTGCAGTATTACGTCCAAATAACTGAAAAGCATCCAGGGCGTCGAACTAACTTTCCGCCTAAAAAATTGTTTGCTACCAGCCGTTTATCTTTCTCTCGAACTTGCTAAAAACGTCGGAGCTTTCGCGCTTTGCGCGGGAAGGGGGGAAACTCCCCCTCCCTTCACCCACCCCTGTTACATACAGTGCAGTATTGCGTCAAAAATAACTGAAAAGCAGCCAGGGCGTCGAACTAACATTCCGCCTAAAAAAAGGTGCTAAAACGTCAGAGCTTTCGCGCTTTGCGAAGGGAAGGGGGAAACTCCCCCTCCCTGCACCAACCCCTGTCACATATAGTGCAGTATTGCGTCCAAATTAATAACTGAAAAGCAGTGAGGGCGTCGAACTATAACTTTCCGCTCAAAAAATTGTTTGCTACGAGCCGTTTATCTTTCTCTTAAAATTTGCTCAAACGTCAGAGCTTTCGAACTTGATTCAGATTCAGATTCAGATTCAGGTTTTATTGCTGTTTTCAATCATATTAACATAATTTACATAATACTGTTAGCGCATAACATAATATGAATACAATTATAACAAAATATAACAATGATGTTTTTCCATAGATATGGCACAATATCATATATCAATAGGTAAAAAAAAAACATGATGCACAATATTAAGTGGTGTTGAAAGCAGTTGGACATGTTTAAAAGCAAAGCTTGTATATTACATGTCCAGAAACTTATATAACTTAATCACGAGTGGGTCGTTCAATAATATTAAATTCATAAGGCATCAATACGAGAAGCGAATTATTGATAAGAGAATTGATAAGTGAGTTGAGGTAGTATGACTATTGCCTCAACCCACAAGAAATGTAAAATAGAGAAGAAAGAGGGAGATGGAGAGAGAGAGAGAGAGAGAGAGAAAGAAAGAGAGAGAGAAAAAGAAAGAGAGAGGTGGGCCCTGCTCGCTCAGTTTGAATTCATTGCATACAGTTGAAGAAGATGTTTCTTCAACATGCTTTTGAAACAGTTTAGACTTTGGGAGTTGATTATATCGCTGCTAAGCGAGTTCCAGTATTTTGGGCCGTAGAAAGAGACGGTTTTGTGTGCAAAGAGAGTGTGGGTGCGTGGAAGGTGGAAACGGTTGGATTGTCTTGTTGGGTATGTATATATGGAATTGTTTCTTGTGAACATGTTAATGAAAGCGTGTGGCATTTCGTTTTTATTCAATTTGTACATGAATTGTCCTGTTTGAAATAGAAATAAATCTGGAAACTTTAGAAATTTCGACTCGTAAAATAAAGGATCGCTATGTGAACGAACAGGAGCATTATGCATTATCCTTATGATTTTCTTTTGTAAGATAGTAATTTTATCAGTAAGATATTTATTAGTGTTACCCCAAGCCATTATTCCATTTAATTAAGATAAGGTAATATCAGTTCGCGCTGGAAGGGGGAAACTCCCCCTCCCTGCAGCCATCCATGTTACATACAGTGCAGTATTGCGTCCGAAATAACTGAAAAGCAGCCAGGGCGTCGAACTAACTGGCCGCCTTTAAAAAGTGTTACGAGCCGTTATCTTTCTCTCAAATTTGCTGTAAAACGTAAGAGCTTTCGCGCTTTGCTCGGGCACCCACCCCTGGGGATCACATACAGTGCAATATTGCGTCCAAATATCTGAAAAGCAGCCAAGGCTTCGAACTAACTTTCCGCCTAAAACAAGTGTTACGAGCCGTTATCTTTCCCTCAAATTTGCTAAAACGTCAGAGCTTTCGTGCTTCCCTTCACGCACCCCTATTAGGTGCAGTGCAGTATTACTTCCAAATAACTGAAAAGCATCCAGGGCGTCGAACTAACATTCCGCCTAAAAAAATGTGCTAAAACGTCAGTGCTTTCGCGCTTCGCGAAGGGAAGGGGGACACTCCCCCTCCCTGTCACATACAGTGCAGTATTGCGTCCAAATTAATAACTGAAAAGCAGTGAGGGCGTCGAACTATAACTTTCCGCCTCAAAATTATTTTTGCTACGAGCCGTTTATCTTTCTCTTAAATTTGCTAAAACGTCAGAGCTTTCGCGCTTCGCGCTGGAAGGGGGAAACTCCCCCTCCCTGCACCCATCCATGTTACATACAGTGCAGTATTGCGTCCAAAATAACTGAAAAGCAGCCAGGGCGTCGAACTTACTTTCGCCTTAAAAAAAGTGTTACGAGCAGTTTATCTTTCTCTCAAATTTGCTGTAAAACGTAAGAGCTTTCGCGCTTTGCGTGGGCACCCACCCCTGGGGAGCCCGCTTTGCGTGCTCATCACCAATTTCGCACTCTGCGCGTATCCCACAACCGCCCCCCGTAAAATGAAATGTTGGCTATGCTTTTGGGTCCTTCACGTGTGCCCCCTCCCCTATTGAAAAATCCTGGCTACGCCTGTGCTCATACAGTAGGGTGCATCTTTAATTGAAAATCTCGATCTCCTTATCGTTATTGGTGAGGTCTGACTAGCCCTTAAACCTGTATCGGTGAAAAAGAAAACATTTTGGTCTGTATTCTAGCCTAAATAGTAGAGCTGACAACAGAATTGATAAGGTAGGAGACTATTTGAGCACCAAGACGTACCGTAATGCACTAAATGAATATTCATGACCTAGTCCAGGCGGCGGTAATCGCGAATTGGTGCTCATTCTAGTGCCTTGGTGCTCAGGAAACGTGTGCTAAACCCTACGAGGATTGTAGGGATGATTATCTTGAAAATTCTGTTTAAACTTTCCCTTTGAAATATTTTTAAAGGTAAAACTACCTTATAAAACTAGAAATAATTACATGTAGGGAAAAGTATTTTCAAAAGGGATAGCTTGATATCTAAAAAGGGGAAAAGGGGAAATATATACATAAGGATAGAGAGGGAAAGAGCAAAACGGAAAAAAAAAAAACTTATAACAACAAACAGACATCTGAGACAGAAGAAGGTTCTATGTAGGGGGAAAGGGTGTTGGGAAAATATAGAGATAGAGATAGAGAGAACTTCAAACATTGACTGGTGACAAAAGAGTACTAACAAGCAAAACAAAACAAAACAAAATTTGCAAGTCCAGTGCAGCACTGATAGCATATGGCACTGGATTGGACCCCAATACGTATAGTGCTTCGTCGCCCATATTATTATTAATAGCCACATGTAATTAGAAGGCGCGTGCGCGTGTTGCATGAAGCTCATGAATAATAATGTGTCCGTCTTGGTGATCAAATAGTCTCTACCAATTGGGTAATAACTGCACAGTTAGCGTTTCAATGGTATCGCACGTTACCATGCGCAGAAAAATGGTTCGACCAGTGCAGACGTGGAATTCCCCAGGTTAAATTATAGAGTGTCGCTTTGATCAAACATACATTGTAACCCTTTATAATTTAACTTTGCTCAAGCCATGTCTCTACACCCACCATTAAGTACGTGACGTTTTGATCTTACAGGATACATCTAATGCTATGGCAATAGAAAAGGTACATTGCAAATGGGATTCATAGACAGCTGCGAAGTGAACACCTGATTTTTTCAAGTGTTACTGTTACCTGTGAACGTATGGAAACGTATAAGACATGTATTCAGCAATGTTATGAAATTAGTATTTGCTAAATCGGAATGTTTACACTTCATAATTATACACCGATATCACCGATAACGATAACGAGATTTTAAATTTAACACGTGCCCTTCTACTACAAGTGCATACTCGCACGTACACACAGCATAGTAGGGTGCATCTTTAATTGAAAATCTTGATATCGCCATTGGTGGATCCGACAAGCCCTTAAACATGTATAGGTGAAATTAGAAAACATTTCGGTCTGGATTCTAGGCTAAATAGTAGAGCTGACAATAGAAATGCAAAACAACTGCAAAGTTGGCGTTTCCGTGGTATCGCACGTTGCCGTGCGCAATAAGTTAGACCAGTCCAGACGTGGAATTCCCCAGGTTTACATATAGACTGCCGCTTTGATCAGACATAAATTGTAACCCACTGTGATTTAACTTTGCTCAAAGCATGTCTCTACACCAACCATTAAGATGTTTTGATCTTACATGATATATCAAATGTTATGACAATAGAAAACGTACCTTGAAAATGGGAGTAGACAGCTGCGAAGTGAACACCCGATTTTATGAAGTTGATTGTACTTGTTACTTGTGAGCGTGGGGAGAAAAAACCCCCAACAACAACCTGGATCTGCATTCAATTTACAGAACGCTTGATCTTTAGTGAGTGTGACTACATTTTGTTTCCATTTGTTTCTATTTGACAAAATCATGGTATGACAGAGTCTAAATCTCTGTATCACCTAAATGACACTATGAATGCATCGTGAAATAGGAGGAGCAGGAACGGGGGAGTGTTTTCCGGGGGGGGGGGGGGGGGGAGAAGCAACGCCAAAAAGTTCTTAAAAGTTCTTTTAAGCACATTCTGCGACTTTTTGAAACGATGTAGACCCGTAGCTCCCTCGAATGACATGTAATGATTGACCTGATGTGTGGTATATATTCCGTTCATGAAGAATTCAACAAGGGGCTCTTTCTATACCTACCGGAAGAGCATTATTTTTAAAGGAAAGCCATCAAATGTTTTCTTTAAAAGACCTTTATTAAAGGCACTTGAAGAAAAAGACGGGGGAAAATGGCAAAATTCACAGAAACACCTACTCGTTCGTTAAAGAAACGATCCCCATTTCATCATGAAGCGTATGGTTGATGGTGCATCTGAAGAAGGGGCAATTGTATTCATTTCATCACGGGAGGGCATCGTTGTAGTTAGAAAAGGCACGTTTTACCCCAGGAAGAGAATTATTTCTTGCTTCTGGAATAAAAAGTTTTGGGCATAAACCCCAATCTGGTTCCGCAGTCTCCAGGAAGGAGAATTGAACTTTTTGAAGAGTTGCTTATCATTTCCTCTTAATTTTCCATTTTTTTGTATTTTAAAAGTGATATATTTTTCTACATTAAAGGGGAAAGGGGAGGGGGTGGTGAATGGGGGAACTTACAGTCTTGATAATCTTGATACAATGAACTGATTTGGCGTACGGTAGGTCACAAAACACAAAAGAGAGAAAGAAAAAAAAGAGGGAAAATGAAGAAAAAACCATAATCCCCCATCGATAGGGTAAATACAGTTTTTGAGCGTTTAAAATGCGAACATTTTCTGAAGCTCGGTTTGTCAGGATCTCGTAATTTTGCGCCCCCAGTATATAGTTTAAAATATATATTTTTAAATGGTTCAAAATTTTAAGAATAAAGCTGTAATTGTCGTTGCTTTGCTCGCTATCATGTAAGTATCATCTGCCTCTTGCTAATTATTGCGCCCCCAATATAGGATGAAATGCATAAAGCAGCATTTGCAGAGGGTCAACATTTAAAAGAAATCCCAACTTTCAGTCGATTTTCTAAATTCCTCGACTATTTCTCAAGAGTTCTCGTTAATTCGCTCCCAATTTTAGAAGGGAGTGAATAGAAAACCGTTTATCAATGTACAAACTTCGAACTTCTCTACCGTATATAGTGGTCAGTTTAAAAATTTCCTGGGTAAAATACGCAAGTAATTGTGCTTTGTAGGGTTAAAAATGCACACAAAAAAAATGCCGCTCGGTCGCTTTGCTCCCTCGCTTGTACAAGTGGGTTTAGGCACTAGGGTAGGGGGGGGGGGCAAATTCTGTGGTGAAGTTGTTTTGAAAGGTATTCTTTTATCATCTGTCTATCATTTGCGCAGGTATTGGTTGCATGTACGTCTGGAAATCAATCAAATTTTCAAAGAAATATGGCCATTGTCTCCTAATTATCTCCGATTGTCTAAGTGGAGACATTTCAATAATGTTAACAAAAAAATGCAAAAAATGGTATAATGAAAAAAACCCGGGTGATTTCGTGCAATAATACCCCGAATATATATATATATATATATATATAGATAACATTTAACAAAATTAATAGTGACGAAGCTTTTCCACCTGCACTCATCGGGTCACAACGCAGGAATTTTGGGGGAAGGCAGTACATCCTTGCGAACTGCAGGTAGCTTTCTATTAGTAGAGAACACGACACGCGTAGCCACGGCAAAGTAACAGCGCGACACTGTATGCTTAATATCGCGCGCATATACTTATCAGACACTTTACCTCGCCAAGGTAATTTGAGGTAGACCGGGCATTTATTTTGTACTGCCTTCCCCCAAAATGAGCAATGTCGTTTATAAGTATCATTGTCGGTGTGAAGCCGTCTACGTTGGCCGTACATCTCAGCGTCTAGCGGACCGCATTAAACAGCACGTACCCTCCGTGGTACGACAGACATCAGCTGGTAGCCGAGCCAAAGAGTTTAAATACGAAGAGTGCTCAGTGCCGAAATAAAGCACGCGTATATATTGTGGTACATGTCGATCGGCATGATCGAGGGAAAGGTTATAGTCTAAATCAAGATGTTTGTATTTTTTTATTTTCTTTATGTTTTCTTCTTTTTCTGGACAGCGCTTTTGCCTTTTGTTAAAGCCGTAACTAAAGGGCATAATCTTGATATTGTCCCTTCAAATAGTTATGTCCCATAACAGATATAGGAATCAACTCTTACTGCACCAGGGAGGAGAGGGAGAGAGTTGGGAGTTGGGAATTTATTTGCTATGAAATTTCTATTAATATTTATGTGATGATGGTGGGGGGGGGGGGGGGGGGGGGGTCCAAACATGTTCCCTGCTATTAAGCTCTATAATATGAGCAAACACTGCGATATCCGACGGGAATGTCGAGAAAAGTTATTTAAAAATAATAATGTGCTATCTTTATTTTTCTATTAAATAAGAATATTTAATTTGATATGCTTTATGGAAATTATAGGGATTATAGACCTGATTTTAGGGTGATTATAATTCCCTTTGTTTTTCTTTGAAAATGTAAAAAATGTGATTTACATGAAATTTAAAGCTCTGATAAGGTATAATGAAGGCTTGATGAGTCCAGTAAACCCCCAATAAATCTCCGGGAATATGCATACTTTTGGCCTTCCAGCTCCCATAGGTTAACACACGAAAACAGGGGTTTTGAAATGATTTTAATTCCCCTAGTTTTTATTTGAAATTATGAAAAAAATATGATTTACATGAAATTTAAAGCTCTGAAAGCGTATAATTGAGGATCGATGAGTCCAGTAACCCCCCCCCCCCCCCCCATAAATCCCCAGGAATATGCATGCTTTTGGCCTTCCAGCTCCCATAGGTTAACGCATGAAAACAGGGGTTTTGAAATGATTTTAATTCCCCTAGTATTTATTTGAAATTATGAAAAATGTGATTTACATGAAATTTAAAGCTCTGAAAGGGTATAATTGAGGCTCGATGAGTCCAATAAACCCCGCACAAATCCCCGGGAATATGCATGCTTTTGACCAAAAAAAATAATTTGCCATACTACACGTGCATTCCAATATTTGTTATCGATGACCTAATGTGGGCGTGTACCGATCACATGAGTCGACAACTACAAAACAAAACAAAAAACAAAACAAAAAATATCCAATGAGAACGTGCACTAGCAGACGACCATGTAGCAGACGTACGTCCGCCCGAAAGCAAACCCAGCCTAGCCGGTTAGAAGAAACTCTAACTAAATTCCAGTTCACTATTATATTTCTAATGTACCAGAGGCAAAATTCAATGTGTTAAATTCATAAATTCGTATAATCAATGTTCTATCACCGCATTACGCCTAGCCTAATGGCTGATGTTCATGCAAGCAGCATGGAATAGCTGAGCGGAATAGGTGCATGGACATGATAGGTGTCTAGCACTATCTAGGCTTGGTCTACCCCTCTGCGATCCCGATCGAGGTGGTGGCGTTGCCGATGATATGTCAGTTTGCCAAAACTTGGCTCATCAAGGTTTTTTGCTTGCTGTTCGTTGTTTGCTTGTCTTTGGCACCGACAACCCCGAGAGACCGACAATGTAGTGTGTGTGTGTGTGTGTAAGGGGGGGGGGGGGGGGGGGGGGGCTTCTGAACCCTGATATGAGTCTGACACTGACATTCTATGACAAGGGCGAATGCGGGATGTAGTAAAAGGGTGGGGGAATATGCATGCTTTTGACCAAAAACGTCTCGCCTGCCATAGGTTAACACGCGAAAACAAGGAATTTTAGGGTGATTATAATTCCCTTTGTTTTTCTTTGAAAATGTAAAAAATGTGATTTACATGAAATTTAAAGCTCTGATAAGGTATAATTAAGGCTCGATGAGTCCAGTAAACCCCCCATAAATCCCCGGGAATATGCATGCTTTTGGCCTTCCAGCTCCCATAGGTTAACGCATGAAAACAGGGGTTTTGAAATGATTTTAATTCCCCTAGTATTTATTTTAAATTATGAAAAATGTGATTTACATAAATTCTGTTTAAAATTTCCCTTTGAAATATTTTTAAAGGTAAAACTACCTTATAAGACTAGAAATAATTACATGTAGGGAAAAGTATTTTCAAAAGGGATAGCTTGATATCTAAAAAGGGAAAAGGGGAAATATATACATAAGGATAGAGAGGGAAAGAGCAAAACGGGGAAAAAAACTTATAACAACAAACAGACATCTGAGAAAGAAGAAGGTTCTATGTAGGGGGAAAGGGTGTTGGGAAAATATAGAGATAGAGATAGAGAGAACTTCAAACAGTGACTGGTGACAAAAGAGTACTAACAAGCAAAACAAAACAAAACAAAATTTGCAAGTGGCAGTACAGCACTGATAGCATATGGCACTGGATTGGACCCCAATACGTATAGTGCTTCGACGCCCATATTATTATTAATAGCCACATGTAATTAGAAGGGGCGTGCGCGTGTTGCATGAAGCTCATGAATAATAATCCATGGTATCGCACGTTACCATGCGCAGAAAAATGGTTCGACCAGTGCAGACGTGGAATTCCGCAGGTTAAATTATAGACTGTCGCTTTGATCAAACATACATTGTAACCCTTTATAATTTAACTTTGCTCAAGCCATGTCTCTACACCCACCATGACGTGATGACGTTTTGATCTTACAGGATACATCTAATGGTATGGCAATAGAAAAGGTACATTGCAAATGGGATTCATAGACAGCTGCGAAGTGAACACCTGATTTTTTTTAACTTGTTACTTGTGAACGTATGGAAAAAAAAACCTCAGATCTGCATCAATTTACAGAACGCTTGATCTTTAGTGAGTATACATTTTGTTTCCATTTGTTTCCATTTGACAAAATCATGGTATGACAGAGTTTAAATTACTTTATATAACTGACACTCTGAATGCATCGGGAATAGGAGGAGCAGGGAATGCGGAGTGTGTTTTTTTAAGGGGGGGGGGGGGCGGGCAGAAAGGAAGGAAGGAAGGGGAGGAAGGAACCTACTTCGTCGGCATTTTAAAATCACATTCTGCAACTTTTTGACACGATGTTAGACTCGTAGCTCCCTCGAATGGCATGCAATATTGACAAAATGCTCTTCCTGAGATGCAAATTGCCCTGTCTTATGCTACCCGGATGTGTGGTATATATTCCGTTCATAACTAATCCAGCACAGAGTAGCTGCCTTTAAAGGGGCACTTTCTATATCTATCGGAGGCACTTCTGGTAACATAAATCATCCTTTCCATCCTCTTTTTAAAAGACAAGATTAATAATGGATTTAATCTGGAAGAGCATATCAAGAAGAAGAAAAAAAATCGGCCATGGCAAGATGTAAAAACAGATGTAAATACACCTACCCGTTCCTTATAGATAAAGTTGAGTTCTGGTCGTGAGACTGAATTGTGATAGAAACTGTCTCAAGGAAATTGCGACAGGTTGATTATAAGAATTGGTGTATGCTGTAATTTTTTGGAATCACCAAACTGATAAGAAATTGACTCAATCCTGCTGAGATTCACATGCACTGCACACAGAAATATATATATGGGACTACACACAATTGTTCGCCCCGAACATTTCATCGGTTTCCTGTCATATTTTTAATGTGAGGGCATTTTAGGGGACATTTCTACTATGATAATCTTCCAAACTAACATAATAGGAATGAGAAAGCTCAACAATTATTACCTTTCCCAGAACTCAAGATTCCCTTTAAAGAAACGATACATATTACATCATGAAGTGTATGTTTGATGAGTACATCTGATGAAGAAGGGGCAATATTATTAAATTCATTGCGGGAGGCCAATATTTCAGTTTAAAAGGGCTCTTTTTATCACAGGAAGAGAATAATTTCTTAGTTCCGGATAAAAAAGAAGTGTTCGGTTTGAACCGCATCTGGTTCCACAGCCTCTAGAAGGGGAATTGAATTTAAATAAAATCTCATTCACCATCAGAATTAGTATCTCATTGGTCGTCAATGGTGATTCCTTTTGCTTGATTCGTATCTTACGCAACGGAGCGTGCTTGTCAAGACATGTATTCAGCAATGTTATGAAATTAGTATTTGCTAAATCGGAATGTTTACACTTCATATACACCGATATCACCGATAACGAGATTTTAAATTTAATAGGTGCCCTTCTACTACAAGAGCATACTCGCACGTACACACAGCATAGTAGGGTGCATCTTTAATTGAAAATCTTGATATCGCCATTGGTGGATCCGACAAGCCCTTAAACCTGTATAGGTGAAATTAGAAAACATTTCGGTCTGGATTTTAGGCTAAATAGTAGAGCTGACAACAGAAATGCAAAACAACTGCAAAGTTGGCGTTTCCGTGGTATCGCACGTTGCCGTGCGCAATAAGTTAGACCAGTGCAGACGTGGAATTCCCAGGTTTACATATAGACTGTCGCTTTGATCAGACATAAATTGTAACCCACTGTGATTTAACTTTGCTCAAAGCATGTCTCTACACCAACCATTAAGACGTTTTGATCTTACATGATATATCAAATGTTATGACAATAGAAAACCTACCTTGAAAATGGGAGTAGACAGCTGCGAAGTGAACACCCGATTTTATGAAGTCAAAGTTGATTGTACTTGTGACAGAGTCTAAATCTCTGTATCACCTAAATGACACTATGAATGCATCGTGAAATAGGAGGAGCAGGGACGGGGGAGTGTTTTCCGGGGGGGGGGGGGGGAGAAGCAACGCCAAAATGTTCTTAAAAGTTCTTTTAAGCACATTCTGCGACTTTTTGAAACGATGTAGACCCGTAGCTCCCTCGAATGACATGTAATGATTGACCTGATTGACCTTTCTATATCTACCGGAAGAGCATTGTTTTTAAAGGAAAAAGCCATCAAATGTTTTCTTTAAAAGACCTTTATTAAAGGCATTTCAAGGAAAAGAAGGGGGAAAATGGCAAAATTCACAGAAACACCTACTCGTTCCTTAAAGAAACGATCCCCATTTCATCATGAAGCGTATGGTTGATGGGTGCATCTGAAGAAGGGGCAATTGTATTAATTTCATCACGGGAGGGCATCGTTGTAGTTAGAAAAAGGCACGTTTTACCCCAGGAAGAGAATAATTTCTTGTTTCTGGAATAAAAAGTTTTGGGCATAAACCCCAATCTGGTTCCGCAGTCTCCAGGAAGGAGAATTGAACTTTTTGAAGAGTTACTTATCATTTCCTCTTAATTTTCCATTTTTTGTATTTTAAAAGTGATATATTTTTCTACATTAAAGGGGAAAGGGGAGGGGTGTGGTGAATGGGGGAACTTACAGTCTTGATAATATTGATACAATGAACTGATTTGGCGTACGGTAGGTCACAAAACGCAAAAGAGAGAAAGAAAAAAAAAAGAGGGAAAATGAAGAAAAACCATAATCCCCCATCAAAAGGGTAAATGCATAAGAAATACAGTTTTTGAGCGTTTAAAATGCGAACATTTTCTAAAGCTCGGTTTGTCAGGATCTTGTAATTTTGCGCCCCCAGTATATAGTTTAAAATATATATTTTTTAAATGGTTCAAAATTTTAAGAATAAAGATGTAATTGTCGTTGCTTTGCTCGCTATCATGTAAGTATCATCTGCCTCTTGCTAAGTATTGCGCCCCCAATAAAGGATGAAATGCATAAAACAGCATTTGCAGAGGGTCAACATTTAAAAGAAATCCCAACTTTCAGTCGATTTGCTAAATTCCTCGACTATTTCTCAAGAGTTCTCGTTAATTCCCTCCCAATTTTAGAAGGGAGTGAATAGAAAACCGTTTATCAATGTACAAACTTCGAACTTCTCTACCGTATATAGTGGTCAGTTTAAAAATTTCCTGGGTAAAATACGCAAGTAATTGTGCTTTGTAGGGTTAAAAATGCAAAAAAAAAAATACCGCTCGGTCGCTTTGCTCCCTCGCTTGTACAAGTGGGTTTAGGCACTAGGGGAGGGGGGGGGGGGGGGCAGATTCTGTGGTGAGGTTGTTTTGAAAGGTATTCTTTTATCATCTGTCTATCATTTGCGCAGGTATTGGTTGCATGTACGTCTGGAAAACATGGCCATTGTCTCCTAATTATCTCCGATTGTCTAAGTGGAGACATTTCAATAATGTTAACAAAAAAATGCAAAAAAAATGGTATAATGAAAACAACCCGGGTGATTTTGTGCAATAATACCCCGAATATATATATATATATATAGATAACATTTAACAAATTCATAGTGACAAAGCTTTTTCACCTGCACTCATCGGGTCACAACGCATGAATTTTTGGGGAAGGCAATACATCCTTGCGAACTGCGGGTAGCTTTCTATTAGTAGAGAACACGACACGCGTAGCCACGGCAAAGTAACAGCGCGACACTGTATGCTTAATATCGCGCGCATATACTTATCAGACACTTTACCTCGCCAAGGTAATTTGAGGTAGACCGGGCATTTATTTTGTACTGCCTTCCCCCAAAATGAGCAATGTCGTTTATAAGTATCATTGTCGGTGTGAAGCCGTCTACGTTGGCCGTACATCTCAGCGTCTAGCGGGACCGCATTAAACAGCAGTCAGACCCAACTCCGTAATACCGAGCACAGGTATATACTCCGAAAACGGCGTATAGAACAAGATGAATATAGAGCCCTCATCGTTCAGTGCGAGGCAGTGTGTACAAAAGGCATGTGGAAAATCGTGCAGTGTCGAACTGCTGTTGATAATATATTTTTCAAAAATAATGCTGCGGATATATTTATTTCAAATGTTTGTCATTTGAAATTCACTTCACATGACGAATCTTTCAAGGATTTTGAAGATAATTGACACGCAGCATTATTTTTAAGAATATGTATATCGTTGGCAGGTTGACTTTGCAAGATTTTCCACATGCCTTTTGTACACACTGTCTCATACTGAACGATGAGGGCTCTATATTCATCTTGTTCTATACGCCGTTTTCGGAGTATATACCTGTGCTCGGTATTACGGGGTTGGGTCTGACTGAACAGCACGTACCCTCCGTGGTACGACAGACATCAGCTGGTAGCCGAGCCAAAGAGTTTAAATACGAAGAGTGCTCAGTGCCGAAATAAAGCACGCGTATATATTGGGGTACATGTCGATCGGCCCAGAGGGAAAGGTTATAATCTTAATCAAGATGTTTGTATTTTTTTATTTTCTTTATTTTTTCTTCTTTTTCTGGACAGCGCTTTTGCCTTTTGTTAAAGCCGTAACTAAAGGGCATAATCTTGATATTGTCCCTTCAAATAGTTATGTCCCATAACAGATATAGGAATCAACTCTTACTGCACCAGGGAGGAGAGGGAGAGAGTTGGGAGTTGGAAGTTATTTGCTATGAAATTTCTATTAATATTTATGTGATGATGGTGGGGGGGGGGGGGGGGTCCAAACATGTTCCCTGCTATTAAGCTCTATAATATGAGCAAACACTGCGATATCCGACGGGAATGTCGAGAAAAGTTATTTAAAAATAATAATGTGCTATCTTTATTTTTCTATTAAATCAGAATATTTAATTTGATATGATTTACGGAAATTATAGGGATTATAGACCTGATTTTAGGGTGATTATAATTCCCTTTGTTTTTCTTTGAAAATGTAAAAAAATTGATTTGAAACATGAAATTTAAAGCTCTGATAAGGTATAATGAAGGCTTGATGAGTCCAGTAAACCCCCCATAAATCTCCGGGAATATGCATACTTTTGGCCTTCCAGCTCCCATAGGTTAACACATGAAAACAGGGGTTTTGAAATGATTTTAATTCCCTAGTTTTTATTTGAAATTATGAAAAATGTGATTTACATGAAATTTAAAGCTCTGAAAGGGTATAATTGAGGCTCGATGAGTCCAGTAAACCCCGCACAAATCCCCGGGAATATGCATGCTTTTGACCAAAAAATAATTTGCCATACTACACGTGCATTCCAATATTTGTTATCGATGACCTAATGTGGGCGTGTACCGATCACATGAGTCGACAACTACAAAACAAAACAAAAAAACAAAAACAAAAAATATCCAATGAGATCGTGCACTAGCAGACGACCATGTAGCAGACGTACGTCCGCCCGAAAGCAAACCCAGCCTAGCCGGTTAGAAGAAACTCTAACTAAATTCCAGTTCACTATTATATTTCTAATGTACCAGAGGCAAAATTCAATGTGTTAAATTCATAAATTCGTATAATCAATGCTCTAACACCGCATTACGGCAGGCCTAATGGCTGATGTTCATGCAAGCAGCATGGAATAGCTGAGCGGAATAGGTGCATGGACATGATAGGTGTCTAGCACTATCTAGGCTTGGTCTACCCCTCTGCGATCCCGATCGAGGTGGTGGCGTTGCCGATGATATGTCAGTTTGCCAAAACTTGGCTCATCAAGGTTTTTTGCTTGCTGTTCGTTGTTTGCTTCTCTTTGGCACCGACAGCCCCGAGAGACCGACAATGTAGTGTGTGTGTGTGTGGGGGGGGGGGGGGGGGGGGCTTCTGAACCCTGATATGAGTCTACACTGACATTCTATGACAAGGGCGAATGCGGGATGTAGTAAAAGGGTGGGGGAATATGCATGCTTTTGACCAAAAACGTCTCGCCTGCCATAGGTTAACACGCGAAAACAAGGAATTTTAGGGTGATTATAATTCCCTTTGTTTTTCTTTGAAAATGTAAAAAATGTGATTTACATGAAATTTAAACCTATGATAAGGTATAATGAAGGCTTGATGAGTCCAGTAAACCCCCCATAAATCTCAGGGAATATGCATACTTTTGGCCTTCCAGGGGTTTTGAAATGATTTTAATTCCCTAGTTTTTATTTGAAATTATGAAAAAAGTGATTTACAAAAAATTTTCTTCTCGCCAGCCCTCCTAAAGTCGCTCAGTGGAGGGGTGTAGGGTATCAGATTTTATGAGTCCAGTTTTCCTCCATAATTCTCTGACAAGCAAAAAAAGTTATCAGTTCTAAAAGGGGGATACATTTTTTAAAAAGCCTCCTAAATCCGCCACTGATCCATGCCCGGACTGGCACGTCAGTCTTGCGGGGTAGGCCTTTTTACAAGTTTTTCTCGGAGGGTTAATAGAACGAAATTGTTAGCCTCTTGGGCTTCCAAACTAAATTTGGTGCTCGATCCGGGTTTTTCACAATTTAGGCAAGAGCCCGTATATGCCAACTTGGGTTTCAAGAAGGGGGCCGCGGCCGATTCGCCCCCTCTTGATCCGCCCCTGCTATTCTGTCATGGATGTGAAGAATATGATTCTATAGTGTTGGTGGTCGATCTCATTAAATTGAAAGATTGGGGGGAAAGCAATAAGAGATAATTTTTATAATTTTTTTTTTAAATTTTGTTTCAATTGCTTTATTTTTTACTGTTTGTTTTCGTTTGGGTTTTTTTTTTGTTTGTTTGTTTTTTTGCTCAGTGATTTTGTTTTTAATCATGTAAACCATTTGTAATTGTTGTGATTTCTGTTGATTTCCTAATAAAAATTGTTTTCGCGTGTAAACCTATGGCAGGAGAGACTTTTTTTGGGGTAAAAAGCATGCATATTCCGGGGATTTATGCGGGGTCTATTCAACTAGTTGAGCCTTAATTATACATTTTCAGAGCTTTAATTTTTATTCAAGGCACATTTTGATTTAATTCTGCGGGAATTATAATCATTCAAAAATTCCCGTTTTTGCGTGTTAACCTACGGGAGATGGAAGGCCAAAAACATGCATATTCCTGGGGATTTATGCGGGGTCCCTTGCACCTTTTGAGCCTTCATTAAGTGTTTACAGAGTCTCAAATTACATGTAAGCCACATTTGCACTAAAATCAAAGTAATACTAGAGGAACTATAATCATTTTTAAAATCCATGTTTTCACGTGTTAATCCTATGGCAGATGACTCTGTCAAAAAGCAGGCATGATCCAAGGGATTCATAGCGGCATTTATTGACAAAAAAGGTTCAAGAAATGTTTTTTGAACTATCCATCCTTTTTCTCGTGCAAAAATCAGACTTGAAAAAGATAGAGTAAGATATGAAATATCAAGAAAAAGTGAGACATCTTTTCACGTGTTATACCTATGGAGAACGTATTTTTCCGAGTCTGTTTTAACACAGCAAATTATGCCTCCAAAATGTACTACGGAAGTAGGTCAGAGTAATCTGTCTTGATACTATTTAAAGTCTTTGGCCGAGCACAGCCGAAGCGTAATTGCAAAACCGCTGCTAGCGTCGCTAATGTTCAATGCCGCAATCACTGCGACTCTGCTATTGGTCAGCACTTGCTGAATAGTCCGGCTTGTTCCAAGGCGTATAACCCTGCTCAGTTCACTATTGTTGCCCGAGCACACAGCTTTCAACATCTTCTTAGAGGCGTTGTTCATTCAGTCGAGAGATCAGCTATTGTGCCGACAAAAGGAGTTTGTACAAGCTCTTCGATTATTTTAGCGTGCCCGGATCATATCCGGGTCGCTGTACACACCCTTCCTTGACTTTTGTATTTCCTTGTATTCTCCACTGATCTCTATGTAAAAATCTGGATAGAGCATTGGCTTGTTGAGGTGAAGCCGCTAGGCCGCCATGCTACCACTCCCATTTCTATAGCTGGAGATTGGAAAGGCCAATCACGTCGAAGCTGGTTCAATGGCTGTGCAGTGATGCGCAGCGTGCGCATTGTATTGGGAGTGGTTTAAATGGCCGCACTGTGGCTTCAGATGTTTGCACAGTGCGTATGGACCAATGCTCTATCCAGATTTTTACATAGAGATCAGTGGTATTCTCTCATTCCTGTGTTGTGACCCAATGAGTGGAGGTCGAAAAGCTTCGTCACTATGAATTTGTTAAATGTTATTTTTAAGTTTTGTAGTACCAATCGTCTGTTTGTATATATATTATATATATATATATATATATATATATATATATATATATATCAAAAATTGAAGTTCTGCTTGGAGATGAATAGTTAATAACAAAGTAACAAAATAACTCCGTGAACAACGTTGATGTACAAATTTTCGCCCTTAGGGCGCGTCAAGTATGATTATATTTTTAAATGAAACATTATGATTTCCTCCAAAACAAAGAAACGTCAAAAATTCCTACGCATACGTAAAAATGCGCTAGAGCGTAAGATACATCAAGCCCCTAAAGCGGCCGCCATTACACTGTAACATTTGGGCACGGTTTGAACGTGCCCGAATGTTACAGCGATTTCTATACCGTAGTTATTAAGAAGATATAAAGACATGTTGTTCACATTATCACATTTCACAAATTAGGAGAAAAACTTTTCACATTCATAATAACTAATTTTTCAAAGAATTTAATAAATTTACTATATTTGACCTGTAAGATAAAGAAGGATAAAGAAGGCAAAGGTAAGAATGAAATATTGGGTTTAGAGGAAGAGGTATCCTTAGATTTTCTTGAGGGGCAACTTTCGCATTGCTGCCAAGTTTGTGAATCTTATAGTCTTGTGAATATACATGTACCTTTCAAAGCGAATTATGAACCTTGAAAATTCGGCAATTTTAGTTGACCCGAACCATTACACTTACACCTTGATCCTTTACTTTCTTTCTCTCTCTCTCTCTCACCCCCCCCCCCCCCAGCGTATCCCAAGGGGGTTGGGGGGGGGGGGGGGGGAAGGGGGGTTTGCAAGGGGACAGACTGCCCCTAACAGCTTTTAACAAAAATTCTTGTTTTGCTTGTCAGAGAATTATGGAGGAAAACTGGTCCCCATAAACTCTGGTAACCCCTGCCCCCCCCCCCCCGAGCGCAGTTTGGAGGCGAAAAAAACTGGCTAAAAAAAAATCCCCCCCCCCCATTTTCATCAAATCTTCTCTTTCACCTTTTCTCATCTTTTTTTCTCCCCCCCCCCTCTCTTTTATCGCTCTCTCTCTCTCTCGATCACCTCGATCACACGCACTGTTTCATTGCATCCCCGTATGGTACATGTCACTGGTCATTGATATAACATGAGAGGACCTTTATCATGTTCACATAAGAATTTTCAATTACATATATCTTTCTTAAAATCAAGATTTAAGGTGCAATTATTTGCACACGTCAATTCGGAAATACATTTAGATTTTCTCACTTTTTTAATGAATATTTTCCTACATGCAGAAATGAGAACAGTCTTTGAGAGATGTTAAGACATTGTCTTACTTCTTAAAATATACGTTTATTTTTTTCCTTTAAAAAAACATCATTTATCTGCAGTCATACTCTTCAAGACTTCCACCACAGCTGACTTGTCAAATTCAAATGATATAAATCTCTTTTTGACATTTCATAAATATGTATATGCATTTTTAAACAAAATGAATTTCATTCTGTAGGAAGGCAAATATATACTTTTGCTCCCCCCCCCCCCCCATTCTATATATTTTCCTGCTTCATGTTACCTTGGAGAAGCTGGTCATTAAGAGGCGTTGAAAACAATCATGAATAAGGGCACTATTTGGATGTTTTGCCCCCCTCCGATCAAACGGATCAACGCCCCTGATAGCAACCTTACTCTTAGAGCATAGGCCTGCCATGTAAAACTGAAGCAGGTATTTATTTGTTCCTCTGAGAATTTGTCTTCATTCTCAGTAGGTAATAACAATAATAACAATAATTATAATAATAATGAAAATAATAATAATATTATCAATAGCATAAGTTCACCCATCTGATTTTGTGTTGTTTCTGTTTGCAGGAACTAATGAAATGTTTAATCTAATAATTAAGGGGACTAAAATTTTTATTTATACTGACATCACACTGAACATCCCTTAATATATCATACTTGATTTTTTAAAGACACTAAACAGCTAATTTAATATTACACTGAAAACAGATCTCAGTGGTGGATGAAGGAAAAAGACAAATAAAATGTCCATTCCTCAGAAATAAATAATTTTTTGTTGTTGTTTTGGTTGGAAAATGTAACCAAAAATTCCTCTCTTTATTGTGAACACATCACCCCCCGGCAAAGGCGTAGCCAAGATTTTTCCAAGGGGGGGGGGGGGGGGGCAGACGTAAAGCATGCAACCGCATAGCCAGGATTTCATTTCAGGGGGAGGGGAGGTTGTGAGCACGCGAAGAGTGCGAAGTTGGTGATGAGCATCGCCAGGGAGTGGGTGCATGCACGGAGAGCTCTGACGTTTTATAGCAAATTTGAGAGAAAGATAACGGCTTGGAGCAACCCTTTTTTAGGCGGAAAGTTATTTCGACGTCCGGACTGCTTTTCAGTTATTTGGACGTAATACTGCACTGTAACAGGGATGGGTGCAGGGAGAGGGGGGGGGGGGGGGGTGTCCTCCTTCGTAGCTCTGACGTTTTAGAAAATTTGAGAGAAAGATAACCGCTTGTAGCAACCTTTTTTTAGGCGGAAAATTATTTCGACGTGCGGACTGCTTTTCAGTTATTTGGACGTAATACTGCACTGTAACAGGGGTGGGTGCATGGCTCTGAAGTTTTATAGCAAATTTGAGAGAAAGATAACGGCTCGTAGCAACCTTTTTTAGTCTGAAAGTTATTTCGACGTCCGGACTGCTTTTCAGTTATTTGGACGTAATACTGTACTGTAACAACGATGGGTGCAGGGAGGGGGGGGGGGGGACCCTTCCCGCGCAAAGCGCGAAAGCTCTGACGTTTTAGCACCTTTTTTTTAGGCAGAATGTTAGTTCGACGCCCTGACTGCTTTTCCGTTATTTGAATATATTGCACTGTATGTAACAGTGGTGAGTGCAGGGAGGGGGAGTGTCCCCCTTCCCGCGTGAAGCGCGAAAGCTCTGACATTTTAGCACCTTTTTCTTAGGCGGAATGTTAGTTCGACGCCCTGGCTGCATTATTTGGACGTAATAATGCACTGTAACAAGGATGGCTGCAGGGAAGGGGGGGGGGGTCCCCTTCCCGCCCTTAGGACGCTAGCTCTGACGTTTTAATTAGCACCTTTCTTTAGGCGGAATGTTAGTTCGACGCCCTGGCCGATTTTCATTCACTTTGGACGCAGTACTGCACTGTATGTAACAGGGGTGGGTGCAGGAATGGGGAGTTTCCCCCTTCCCGCGCGAAGCGCGAAAGCTCTGACATTTTAGCACCCTTTTTCTTAGGCGGAATGTTAGTTCGACGCCCTGGCTGCATTATTTGTACGTAATACTGCACTGTAACAAGGATGGCTGCAGGGAAGGGGGGGGGGGGGTCCCTTCCCGCGCTTAGCACGCTAGCTCTGACGTTTTAATTAGCACCTTTCTTTAGGCGGAATGTTAGTTCGACGCCCTGGCCGATTTCCATTCACTTTGGACGCAGTACTGCACTGTATGTAACAGGGGTGGGTGCAGGAATGGGGAGTTTCCCCCTTCCCGCGCGAAACGCGATAGCTCTGACGTTTTAGCAAATTTAAGAGAAAGATAAACGGCTCGTAGCAAACAATTTTTAGGCGGAAAGTTATAGTTCGACGCCTTGACTGATTTTCAGTTATTTGGACGCAATACTGCACTGTATGTGACAGGTGTTGGTGCAGGGAGGGGGAGTTTCCCCCTTCCCGCGCGAAGCGCGAAAGCTCTGACGTTTTTGCGAATTTGAGAGAAAGATATCGGCTCATAGCAAACATTTTTTTTTAGGCGGAAAGTTATAGTTCGACGCCGGGACTGCTTGTCAATTATGTGGAAGCAACATTTCACTGTATGAAACAGGATGGGTGCAGGGAGAGGAAAGTTATTTCCCCCTTCCCGCGCGAAGCGCGTAAGCTTTGACGATTTAGCAAATTTTGAGAGAAAGATAACGGCTTGTAGCGCCTTGTAAGGCCCTTTTTCTCACTTCACCCGCTTCTTCGCTCTCACTTTTTATTTTTGTTGTTGTTTTTAGTGGCTGAATAGGGGGCCATGGCCCCCTTTGGTCACCCCCTGTCTACGCCAGTGCCGCCCCGGTTAAGTCTACACCTGTTTATTTCTCACGTCTCATCAAAGTCTTTAATAGTAGGACTTTCCGCTTCATCCGGCACCTTCAACAGTTGTTGAGTTATGTCAGTACATGTAGACCTCTAACATTAGGCTCTAGTAGATCTTCAAGTAGATCAGCCACAAGTTAGTTCCTTGCCATGTTTATCTCACGGAAGTCAGAGTCAACATAGGACTAATGAATGCGATACTGAAACAAAGGCCATCCCGCTATTACTCAGCGGAGATCTATTTATTACCTCTTAACAAAGGGTTTTGATTCTGGTCTATAGCATCAACACTAAAATTCTAAATAATGTACCCCTTCCCCTCTCTCTCCCTTGATATATAAAAAATATAAAACCTCATCATTATCATGATGCTTGCCTAGCTAGCCTTGGCTTTGGTCTTGGCTCAACTTTAGAAGAAAAAAGGGGGCCAAAGCTCATCTAACATTAGTACACCTAGGCAAATTAACTTTTACTAAGAACCACTGCGTTAAAATTACAACCCGGCATTAGCAAACTGTGTAACATTTACTCAAAGTAGACCTGGACTTGGACTGGTCTCTGGAAAATATCAACATGGAACCCCATCCTCATTCTGAAAAAAAATCTGGACAAGGATAGCCTACAGGATCAATTAGAAAGGGCCTCACCTGGGTCCTTTGTCTTTCAGAATATAAGAGGGTCTATGCGTCTACATCTAACTTAGATAACCAAATCGTCGACATACAGACTGAGTTCGATCTATTTCGAGGTTGACTAAATATGTCAGCCATTGGCATTGACATCAATCAATAGATCATCTATCGAAACGTATCGATAGTCCCGCTCGAAAGTCCGGGTAAGCCGTCACGAGTGACAGGGTGGTAAGGTGAATCGAGCTGCAACATTAGCTCATGACGATGAAAATTGAATTGAATGTTCGAGAGTAGATTACACATTGTTTCACGACATAAAGCTCTGTAGAATCCTTTCAAAATGTAGAGAAATTGAAATAGATTACTCACAATGGCAGAACTTAAATACATGTGTACTCACCTCTAAACTTTCTACAACTTTATTTACTTTGTGCGGGTGACATCAAATTCACAGTGGAAGTGACGCAAAAGAGGTCAAATCGTTCCTCTTGAAGATCATTCATATACATAAGGTCCGGTGCAATCAAAGTTTGATAAATTGGAGTATGCAAAACAAAAATTAATAATGCATAAGGTGTTTTCTCGATACTTTTCGATATTTTGGGGGTATCGGGGGCTTCGGGAAAATGAAATGTTACCAAAGGGGCGGAGCCGAATACGCTTAGACTGAATGGTGACGCTACAGCTTACCTTTCCGTCTATAAGTTTTAATTTGTCTATGAGATACATAAAAGTATGTCACAATGAAAATATGGAGCAGAGAAAGTAAGAACAAGCGCGAAGAAAAGAAGACGCGTATAAATACGTCACAAAGAAAAAGAGAAAAAAGAAGAAAGAGGACGGAGAGGACAGGGGGAAGGAGAGAGGGGGAAGAAAGAAAGAAGGGGGGGGGAGAAGAGAGGAAGAGAACGAGAGAGAGAGAGAGAGAGAGAACGAGAGAATAGGACAAAGGACAAATTATATATATATCATTTTGCGCTCCTTGACAAATAAGCGCTCAAACTTTCACCTAGCAACCGTGCGTGTTGCTATGTTAGACTACACGTCAGCATGTATTATTACGTCACAATTTATGTATTTTGCGCTCATTTAAAAATAAGCGCTCGAACCTTTACCTAGCAACTAAGCGCGTTACCATGGTATATTACATTGTCAACTTTTTCTGAGCAGAGCTTCACATACACATTTCACTTTGTTCATTACCCTGAGGAAGATCCGTGAGGATCGAAAAAATTTGGTGAAAATAATAAAAAAGTTGGAATTCAATGCATTACCAATGTCTTCTCTGGAATTCATTCATTGTATCTCTCTTCATGCTTCTTCAAACACGCGGTTATGAAATATCATTATATATATATATAATATAATATATATAATAACGTATAATGTATTTGCAATATACGCTTAGACTGCGTTTGCTTTTATTTTATTATTGTTTGTTATCAGTCGAAATCACTTCACGTTTTCCCTGGCGAAGGGGGAGGACCCCCGAAAATTTGGAGAATAAAATTTCTGTAATTAGCAATCAATGCATTTCAGTCATCCTTTATTTTGATATATATATATATTATATATATATATATATATACATATATATTTTGAATAGAAAGTCCACGTGTTGGAGTAATATCAAAGAAAAAGACCAGTAGACATTTCATGCTTTTTTCTCCAACTATTTTATTTTCTCACGAATTTTCGACGATCCTCTCACCGTCTTTGTCACTTGACAAAGACGGTGAGAGGATCGTCGAAATCGTGGAAAGAATTCGACAGGGAAACCTATATTATTATAATGGTAGCATCGATCATAGTTGATGTCTTCTTTTATGTGGTAGGCCGCTCACCAAAATGCGATTATGGGTGACTGAGCACTGGCCACTAAAAAGCATCCCAAACCATGGTTTAAACTAAACCTCCTTTGTGAATTCGGGCCTGTATGTATTGATTGCAACAGTTTTTAGGGTAGGGTAGCCGCAGGCCTTCCCACAGCGGATCCAACTAGTACTTGAATGAAGGTTTCAAGGTGAAGAAAAAAATATATATAGTTACTGTCGTAGAATAATACGACAAATTCAATTTCCGATTTGGTAAAAAAATTGGTATTTTTATGTTCTGATGTAATCCCTGGCTATAATTCCATCTAAATTTGTACCAGGTTCTCATGATGTGGGGCGATGAAGGGGACGAGGAGAAGCAAACAGGTGTTCTTTCCAAGACTGGGGATGCCAGGGATATACTTAATGCTCGTAAAATGGACAGGGTAAGAGGAACGAAAAGAGAAGCTGATACTGGTACTAAAAGGCGAGATGATGTAAAAAGGCGTAAAAAGGATGAAAGTCCTAGTAGGGGTAGAGCTGACGGACTAAGGACAGATCATCTCAGGCAGTCATCTAGTTCTGAAGGGAGAGAAGGGGGACAAGGATATGATGATAGAAGACCAGGGGCTGGGAGAGGAATGGAAAGAGGAAGAGGAAGAGGAAGTCGTATAATGGATTCTTATCACCAGGGCTACAAGGGCAGGAAGCAAGATCGTATGTATGAACATCGAGAGACAGGTCCGTATCAAAGAAGAAGTCAGAGGGACCACAACGCAAGGTACTGTCCCCCAAACTTAGAAATTGTCAAGTAGCGGAATTCATATTCTAATTAAGAATTTGATATCCACAATTTATTCATAGTCCAAGTTCAAGTTCAAGGGTTTTTGCTAAAAGTGTGACGGGCCTCTTAGTTTCCGTAGTAGGAAAAAGGAATAACAAGGCAGGATAGAACTGGAAAGAAAAGAAAAAAAAATGTTTAAATGAATATTAAGAGAAAAGAAGGAAGGACAGAAATAAATATGTAAAACAAATTAAGAAGAAATACTACTTATCGTTAACAAAAGCTGAGACACTGTGTAGTATATCAACATCTCTTCTACATTGAAAATGGTTGTGACGGACCGGCTGAGGCCATGTGTATATCGTTTCTCAATCTGGGTATTTCAGCCTAATTGAACAAATATTTTTTTAAATGGTATCATATCAGATTATGCAATGTTATGAGGAGGATAGAATGTTGTATGTTTATATGATAATACCAGTATCATAAATCTCTGAAGTAACCTACTAGAGCAGACACAAGTACAAAGACATTTTTGATAAATTCATAGGGACATTGCTCTATTTCATGCACTTACATTACAGACATGGACACACCAAAGGCAGATTCGCGAAGAATGAATGTAACTTCAGACCAATAAGTCCCAGACTTCTGATCGAAATACTTGAGAAGGATCCTTCCGAGGCCGCGACAGAGCTCGGGTCCCTGAAAGGAAGTCTTAAGGCCGGTCTCAATGAAGACTTGATGGATGAAGACCGACAAAACCAATTTTGGAAGGCTATTGCATTTGTTTGCGAAGCTATAGGTGCTGATCAAACAGTGGTCATGCTACTGACAATGGTCATAGATTCTAAACTCTTACATCAGTGCTTACCGATTTTTTTGATAAAGCTGAGAGGTTCAACAGGAGTTGCAATCAGTGACGACCAGTCAGTACTCCTGAAAAATGTTATAACTGTCCTTCAATCAATGATGCAAAGCTTGCCAAGCCGTGCTTCGGATCTAAAACTTCATGTCACACTTATATCTGATGCTGTAACAGACATGGGCGGAGATGACAAACGTGACGAGATTCTGGAGTCGATCAACTTGCTGAATAATCAATTAGAGGACATTACAAGAGAAAGGGAAACAAAACGACAGATTGATCGCATTTCCAAGAACCCACCCCCTGACGACTACCGTCAGCAAGGCATCCTTCCCACCTTGACGGAATTGCAAGCAGGTTATCTGCCATTTCTCCGTCCTCATCCGCCAAGAGGGGTGTACGTCGATGCAGATCATTACCTTGATGTTCAGTTCCGACTCCTGAAAGAAGACTTCATTTATCCTCTCCGCAATGGGATATCGGAGTACCTAACTTTCAAGCAGGCCAACCCAGACCGAAGGGCGAAACTCCAGGATGTGCGAATCTACGAAGACGCTTACTACAAGAATCCTGTACATGACTTTTCAGGAACATCACATTACATAGCTTTCAAGAAGTTACCTCGTGTCCGATGGCATTCGACCAAACGGCTGATGTACGGATCATTGCTCATCTTGTCATCAGATGATTTCAAGTCCTACATATTTGCCACAGTGGCTAAACGTGACGTAAAAGATCTCGAACAAGGATTGGTAGCCATATCCCTGGTCGATCAAGAAGATGCGTCATGTCTACTCAGACAGAAATATGTGATGGCAGAGTCATCTGTGTTCTTCGAAGCATACCGCCCGGTTCTTCTGGGCCTCCAGCGAATGTCGGGCACATGTTTGCCGTTTTCCATGTACACTTTGAGCTTGTGCCACGAGGTGAAAGCCCCTGAGTATCTCCTCGACCAGTCGTTCATACCTGAAGAAAATGAAGAAGGTGAATTGGAAACCATACCGCATGGACTCGATATATCACCGTTGCTTAAGGTAAGAAATCTTTCCACAACTATTGATGTTTTAAATGATGGTGCTTGGCCCGATGTTGGCGATGTGCTGCTGGACCAGTCACAATATGAAGCCGTCAAGACAGCTCTCACCAAAGAGCTCTCTATAATACAGGGACCACCGGGTACCGGCAAGACATACATTGGTCTGAAGATCGTTGAGACTCTTATTCGTAACCGGCAAGTGTGGTCACGTGAAGAAAAGCCCGGTCCGATCTTACTTGTGTGCTACACAAATCATGCACTTGATCAATTCCTGGAGGGCATCTTGTCATTCAACAGCTACGGCATCGTAAGGGTTGGTAGTCGTAGCAAGAGCGAAGTGTTACAATCATTTAATCTTCGGCGCATGATTGGAAGGAGGAAAATTCATTACGTGGACCAGAGGCTTCATGATGTCAAGAAAGAGGTTGAGGCGGCAAAGAGACGTGTTGAGAGAACTCAAGCTAGGATAGAGGGTGCAAGAAATGGGATCATCAACGAGTACGAACTAGGACCCTTCATGTCGTGGCCGCAGTACAACAGCCTCCTGCGTCTTTCTCACATGAAACGGCTAGACTCGTGGCTTGTAGAATGGCTCCTTTGCGAATGGCAGTATGACAGGGATTGGAACCAGCATGACAAACAGGATACAACTGAACAGAGCAATAACGTGCAAGAAGAAGAGAAGGAAGAAGGTGCAAGTCAGGATCTTGTGGCAAATGAAGCAACAATCGAGGTAGAATATGAAAGAAGTGTCATCGAGTCTGAAAGAATGATTGATGATGAAGATGATGAGGAAGATTCCGATGAAGAGTGCGATAAAGATTACCCATTCCTTGGTCTTGACCTAAATGTTCTGGACAAAGCAGAGGATGATGTCTTGAGGAGGTTCATCAAAAGGAAAATGTCCGGCAAAGATGTCGTTGATCCACGTATTCTTCATTCAGTCATCGATGTTTGGAGTATGCATCCTAATGACCGATGGGCACTCTACCACATGTGGTTGAAGAACTACCTTGATAAGCTGAGGGAGAAACTACCATCTTATGAACTCAAATTCAAGCATCTTTGTGCTCAGCTAGATGAAGCAAAAGATGTAGAGAAATACCACGTTCTTCGAGAGGCAACCATAATTGGCATGACTACAACTGGAGCAGCTAATCATCAGCAGGTTTTGCAGAGAGTCCGCCCAAAGATCGTAGTAGTGGAGGAAGCAGCCGAGGTACTAGAGGCACACATCATTACAGCACTGAATGCATCATGTCAACAGCTTATTCTCATTGGAGATCATCAGCAACTTCGACCGAAACCGAACGTGTATCTACTTGCAAAGAAGTATCATCTTGACGTTTCGTTGTTTGAAAGGCTAATTAACAACGACTTCCCTCATTCCCAGCTCGAACTGCAACACCGCATGCGTACCGAACTTTCCGCTTTAATGCGAAGACATTTCTACATTAAACTTCGTGACCATGAAATAGTTACACGATACGAGACTATCAAATCAGTTGAAAAGAACATCTTTTTCTTAAATCACGCCGAACCAGAAGATGAGATTGAGGATACGCAAAGTCACTACAATCTTCACGAGGCCGAGATCGTTGTGAAACTATGTCAGTATTTCCTGCATCAAGGATACAGACCCAGTCAAGTTACTATCCTTACAGCTTACACTGGCCAGCTTTTGAAAATCAAACAGATGATGGGGCGTACAGATTTTGAAGGAGTCAAGGTTACGTCAATTGACAACTATCAAGGAGAAGAAAATGATCTAGTCATTGTGTCATTTGTGAGAAGTAACAACCATGGCCGCATTGGATTCGTCGGAATTTCGAACCGAGTCTGTGTATCATTGTCCAGGGCAAAGAAAGGACTCTACTGCATTGGGAACTTTACCCTCTTTGCTGAAAAGAGCGAGATATGGAAGAGAATCGTAAAGGACCTCGAATCAACGGGATCTATTGGAGATTCCCTTGCGCTACAATGTGCCAATCATCCAGAACATAAGACAGTGATAAAAACCCCCGATGATTTCAAGCAAGTTCCCCTTGGTGGATGTTCCAGGAATTGTGACACCAGGCTGGACTGTGGACATGTGTGCCGATTAAAGTGCCATCCAAAGGATCAGAATCACGAGTTTTACCAGTGCAAGGCTCCTTGTTCCAATGTAATCTGTGAGGAAAACCACTCATGCCCAAGGCTTTGCTCAGATCCCTGCCCTGCCTCATGTTCAGTCATTGTGGAGAAGATTCTGCCATGCGATCATGTCTGCAAAACAAAGTGCAATACTAATATTAGGTTCATAAGGTGCGAGCAAAAAGTTGACAAAACTCTAAGTTGCTCACACCTCCGCCTACTCCCGTGTCATAGGGAAACTACGGGACTTGAGAAAGAGTGCGAAGTTATCATCACTAAGGAACTGCAGTGCGGCCATAGGAAGACAGAGAAGTGTAATGGTAGTGGAAGGTGTAATGAAAAAGTATTGAAAGTGCTGGATTGCAACCATACCTGTCATACAGAGTGCCATAAAGATTCTAAGAACATCAGGTGCGAGGAAAATGTTGAGAAAACTCTGCCGTGCGGACACACACACATCCTTCCCTGTTCCAGAAGTATTGACTATTTTCGGTGCAACACTCTTGCCACAAAACTGCTCGAATGCGGACATGAAATCACGGAGGAGTGTTGTCATGAAAGTAAATGTCCCGAGATTGTGGAGAAAACCTTGCCATGCGGTCACGAACTCAACATGGCGTGTTCGACTGAGATAGACAGAGTGGTATGCCAGGCGAGATGCAGCAAAAAGCTTCCATGTGGCCACATTTGCCAAGAGAGATGCGGGAAGGACTGCACTGAGAACTGCCCAGTGATGATCACCAGAGATGACTGGCCATGTGGTCATGAGGTAACCGTAAAATGCTGTGACGAACAAGACGCATGTCATATCGCCTGTGAGGACATCTTGATATGCGGACACAAGTGCAAGGGAACCTGTGGAAAATGTTTACAAGGTCGTCACCATCTCCCCTGTAGAAGTACATGCCGAAAGAAGCTCGTTTGCGGACACGAATGCTCTCGAAGATGTTCTGCACCATGTCGTTTGTGTGAAAAGAAATGTTCTCGACATTGTCGTCATTCGCAGTGTAAGCATCCATGCAGTGAACCTTGTGATGTCTGTATGCAACGTTGCAACTGGAAATGTGAACATTATAAGTGCAAGAAGTTGTGCTGTGAACCTTGCGACAGACCCCCTTGCAACAGGCCTTGTCCAAAGAAACGAAAATGTGGCCATCCTTGCATCGGTCTGTGTGGCGAGATCTGTCCCAATAAATGTCGCATTTGCGACAAAGAAGAATCGGAGCAACGCTTCTTTGGGACCGAAGATCCAGAAGAGGCAAGGTGAGCTGAGATTATGATTTAACACGCTTGATTGAAAATGTTTAATACGACATTTCAATCATTACATTTCAAATTTGTTTGCTTCAATAATGTAACACATGGTTTGACTCCATATGGAACATGTAAAATCATCATTATTGTAACTTATTTTCATACAAGGAAGGGATTCTTTATTATCACATCTATAAAACTTGAAATATTTGAAATTTCATATAATAAAATACATAAGGAAAAGTGAGTATGTGACATCATCGGTTCACTTATTTGCATACCGCCCATGCTTTGCATATCACTGTATCATGAAATAATGCAAAACTTCAAAATGCCATAACTTTCTTATTTTACATCCGATTTCAGTGAAATTTTTACTGTTATGCTTGTTTAATTTTACTCTGTTTATTCAAATCAACTTGATATTGAGGTGGACTTGGCCTTTAAGAAAACGCTTCCTTTATAGGTATAGTGTACTTTAAGATCCTCTTGCTTACCTTCAAATGTTTGAGAAACTCGGCTCCGGCCTATCTTCAACAGTTAATAACAGAATACTCGCCTTCTCGCAATTTGCGCTCAAGCAAGAAATCACTCTTAAAAGTTCCTCCCACCAATACCCAGTCTTACGGTTCTCGATCTTTTCATTCAGCATCCCCTCAGCTCTGGAACAATCTACCTCAATGCATAAAACAAGCAGACTCAACTGAAAGATTCAAATCCATGTTAAAAACGTATCTGTTCATCAAATAGTTGTATGCCTAATTAGCATATCTAGCTCTCTCAACCTCTTTCCTTTTCTTAAGCGCTTAGAGACATTTTTATGTGATAAGCGCTATATAAATATTGTAAATTATTATTATTATTATTATTATTGTGTATTTGATAACCTTACATTTGAATCTCTGTTTTTTATTACCTACAAACCTGATATAAATGTACTCGCTTGGTTACAAAAATTAACAAAAATCACATTTAATATACTTATATATAACATTGTGGTTAAAATCGAAGTATATCTATGTTACAGTTTTTAAACTATTTGGGAGTGTTTTTCTTTGTCATATTTGCAGATACATTCAACTTGAAGATTGTGACCATTTCTTTGAGGTCAATGGGCTGGATAAATTCCTTGGGTTCGGAACTGACATGACAACCTTAAAAGCCTTTACCCAGTTACAGGTATTGAATATTGAGCCCCTTCTCGTTATCAATGGTTTATAATAAATAGAAATCATCATCGCCCAGGTGTACTAACCGAGATCGGAGACCGGTAATCATAGCATGTGTGTATCGAGGGAACTCGATTTCTAGAAATTAGAAACGGGTACTAGAGTCGAGAACACAGATTGCGCTCACAACAGGTGGTCTCTCTGGATGTAGTGTTTATCGTTGCGATTTGAGTTCCCGAAACCACGGCTCGACCCAATTGCCTCTGCGCAGCTGCAGAGCGCAGGATGACCTGGGAAGTAAAGGTCAAATCTGGCGTGCGCTTTTTTAAATTTCCCCTAACTACAGCCCAGGCTATGCGCGCTTTTTCATCTTAACCGGAAACAAGAGTCCGCATTACCCAGACGAAGCGCGACTGAAGTCGCGTTGTGTTTATCACCACGACTTGAGTCGCCGATCTGCTTCAACTGGTAATCAAATCCCCCATTTTTGTGGAACTCAAGTCCGCGACGCTAGTTCTGTTTACTTTGATAATCCAGTCGCCGTCGTGTTTATCGAGGGTAGCGGGCATAGACGTATTATAGATTTACTAGACGGAAAGCAGCACGCGCGGAAATCATTACGCGAATGGAATTAGGCCACGCCTCTTGGGGACCATTAGAAAGGACGATAAGCACCCGTTATCGCCGTGATATCGATAATAGCTGTTGCATTATTAATTTTTCTTGCGCTTGTCATTTTATTGTGAGACTTTGATTGGATGCTATGTTATGAATATGTATCTATTTCGATAGTATCGATCAGGGTTATGTTAATTTTTTTGACCTCAAATTCGTCACTCAAGATCAATTAATTATGCAGATTATATGCAATGACGTCACCCGCACGAAATGAGAGATTTTAGTTCAAAAGTACAAGGTGAGTAGAGCTCAAATTGCGAGTAAACTATATAATTTAATTCATTAATAACAATGAGTTGTACTATTCTAGGTGATCTATAATAATTTCTCTACAATTTAAAAGGATTGACAAGAGTTGTGTTGAAAAAGAACTGAAACAATTTTCTCTCGAAATTACAGTTCTAAATTTATCGTCGAGAGGTAGTTTGACACGGAGATGGCTGTCCTCACACGCTGCGGCTCATGACAGCTACCCAGGCAGTCCCGGGTCAGTTCCAGGCACCGGCGCGGTGGCTTCAGCGTCAAAAATGCAGTGCATGCAAGCAAGAAATATTGGATCTAAGTAGGCCTAAATCTAGATCTAGATATAACGTTAGTCAACTCTTTGAATTATGATAGACTATTGCATAAGTTTTTCCTCATGTTGTCCATCTATATGCTGCACACAAGTGTATTCATTAGTCCAACTTGGCCTTGGAATCTTGTGGATCTAACGTACGGTTAGAATAGATTTGGAGACTGAGTGTGACTGTGCGACTGTATGGTGGGATCTACTATTTTCAACTCACAATAATTGTTGACATTTTATTCCATAAACCGAAGTCTGAAGAATAGTACCGTATCTTGAGTAGATGTAGACCGAAAATTCTGTCTCTCGTTCGGTAGCTCTTCACTTAGAGACAGAAGCGCTCCATACACTCGCATGTGCAAACCGAATGCACATTGACTTACACACTATAACAGTTGAATACGGCTGGAAGATTTTCAAACGGAGAAAACCTTGGACCCTGAATTACCTGAAAAACGAGCAATAAAAGGAATAACAATCAAATTGGTAAGTTGAAAATGTTCGTTTATGTATAGAGCCTAGGCCTAATCTATTTAATTTACACAAATATTGTTAAAATGTGAATATTACGATTTTTAAAAACGACATGCCTACTACCTCTCGGCTGTCAGTGAGTTTGCACAGGCGAGTGAATGGAGCGTTTCTGTCTCTAAGTGAAGGGCCGACCCTATCCAAATAAGAGGCTAACGAACGAGAGACAGAATTTTCGGTCTAGAGTAGATGTAGACTCACTTAGCTAGGCCTAGGGCTAAAGCTGTGTTTGGGAACGAATTCAAAGTAACCATGTTTGATAAGAAATTATGATGGATGTAAACTCTTTTCAACTTCACTTTCAATTCATGCCTGACTGCAGGGGCGGATCCAGGATTTAGTAAAAGAGGGGGCACAAAAATGAAAGTTTGTGAAAAGGTAGACCCGTATTTTTTTGGTCTCGCCAGCTTCTCGAAAAGTCGGGGGGGGGGGGGGGGGGACAAAAAAAAAAAAATTCGCCAAACCTTCCAAAATCGCTTAGTAAGGGGTTATGGGGTCCAGTTTCCCTCCATAATTCCCTGACAACCAAAAAAAAAAAAAAAAAAAGGTCTTCGCTTTAAAAGGGGGGGGGGGGGGGCACAATCGACAAAATGGCGGATCGTCTATGGTAAAAACTCATAATTCTCTTCCAAAAAGGGGGGGGGGGGCACGGGCCGGCTGTGCCCCCCCCCCCCCCCCCCCCTGGATCCGCCAATGCCTGACTGTGTTTTTGTTCTATTATCATACTTGGTTCAGTTCATGCCATTTGGTCAATTAAACTGACTAAGTTAAATATTAGTCCGATAGACTGTTTTTTTTTTATGGGGGGGGGGGGGGGGGGAGCAAATGTATTTTGGGCAAAACTTCAGTCTGGTGTAAATTAAGCCAGTTTATGAATCCCTTTTCAAAATTTCAGACACACTATAAGTTGCAGAGGTTGTTTCTTTTTCTTTCCAAGAAACTTATAAAGCTTGAATGCACCTTAATAAATAAATATAAGACAGCTGATGAATATTGAATTTTTACCTATTACAAATAATGGATTGGAATTTACAAATGTATTTGCGTGATAAAAATAATTATTATCAATGTAACTATGACATGTCAAGAAAGCCAAAAAAAAAAAAAAGCCAAGAAGTTACAACTGTGTTTTCTTTTTCTTTTTTTTTACAACAGATCAAAATGGAAAGGAACCCAAGAAGTGTTATTCAAACATTGCGACAACTGTTGACCGTACATGATGAAGCAGAAATTTAGCCCTCCTAAATTACAGGTAAGTTTACAGAACATTTTCATTCATCTTTCAAGAGTATTGTATATGCTTACTACGTAAGTCAAATCAATTTAACAGGAAACAAGGAAATTAACTATAAAAGCAATCAGGGCTTCCAGGGGTCCCTAAAAGTGTTCGTTAAAATCATATTACACATACCCTCACTAGTTCCCATTGTTATTTTGATAGCTTGTCTTTAAACTATTAAAACATTATTTGAAACCATTACTAACAAAGCCCACCATTGTGTGTGAGCATGGAGAAGAAGATTGCACATTTATTCACAATGCATTCTATGAAAACGGTTTCTTTTGAGCTGTAATCTATAATCTAAATTAGATGTACATTTCTACGTGTATCTAGATGTTTAAGAAGATCGAAAATATAAGAATTAGTGGAGTACAATTTTTTTCTGCGAAATATATCTTGTGAACCTCTAAATTACTTTCATTTACTTATAAATTTATTTATTTATCCTTTTTTTACACAGCGTGATTCTTTACAATGGATGGTGAAGGAATATTGAGATACACAATCAGGAGAGATGAACAAAGAGCAAATATAATAGTACTGACCTGCTCAAGCTTGGAGAGGTAGGCCTATACTGTGTTAAATGTGGTAATTCCCCCCCCCCCCCACAACAAAAAAGTTTTTTTTTAAATACATGAATATAAAAAATATATAATATATATAATATATCAATAGTACACAACTTGTAGAGGAGGAAGCAAGTTATTTGAAATAATTGTAATTCCATTCCCCTCTGACCTTTAAAAGAAGAATTTTTAGTCAAATATGGGAATTTCTTTCAAAGGATTGATCATTCCCATTTTCATGCTTACAAAAGAACTTGGTTTTAATGAATGTGGGTAAAATAGCTTTTTATCAAGCTATATTTCCTCTGTTTCAGTCATGCATATACACATATCTGGCACATTGCAGTCCTGTCATATTGTGTATGACCTTAGTAGTTTTTAATTTGTTCTATTTTCTCTTTTCATTCAACAGACTTACGGTATACCACTACAGCTCTTCATAGACATCTACCTTATCATGATACCATGTGGCATGTGCTTCAGATGCCAGCAGTGGATGTTCAAAAAACTGTTCAAGGAATAAACTCATATAATTTAGCAGGAAAGTCCACCCTGATAAGTTGGTTATAAAAGAAGCAGAAAAATTAAAGAAACAGATCAGTGGAGGTTTGAGCTCCTCTCCCATTTGCTCCATACAGAAAATTTCATAAATTTCCATTTTCTTAGTTTCTGATGAAGGAATAGGTTTTTTCCTACAGGTTTTGTAAACAAAAAATTGTATGAGCAATGATTATATATCTAAGGTGCATGCCAAGTATGTTTGAATATTTTCTTTAGAGAAAATGGAAATTAATGATTTTTGGGGTACAGTGCAAATGGGAGAGGAGCTCACAAGATACGACACAGAGTTGCCAATTTATCTTTGATTGATTACAACTTTAAAAAATCATAACTAGTTTCTTATGTCGTATCATATTTTGCTCAAACCTTCACTGATCTGTTTCTTTAAGTTTTCTGCTTCTTATAAAACCAACTTATAATCAGGGTGAACTTTCAATTTAATATTATACTAGCTCAATATGTATTTTTGTAAGGTCCTCATTGATCAGCAATCCCACAAGTGGAGATATGTAATGAAGGTGAGGCTTTCATTCAAAATAAAACAATACAGATATCATGGTTTCTGATTGGGAGGATTTCTATTGGAATATTGCATTTGCTGAAAGCCTAACAAATAAGTGCCTTCAGCTGAATGAAATTTAACCAAACCTAGATTTGAATTATGTTGGTGACCAGCAACAGTATAATAGAATGAAGCGGTTGTCATGAATATTTCTTGAAAACTGTTGGAAAAAACCCTGAATATTCATTCAATTATATGTGATGTGAAAATTTAGACTTCTGCAAAGATTTTCATTATTATTTTTTGTTTAATTATAAACTTGTTATTTTAATTGATATTTATTGTTATTAAATAGACAACAATAACAACAACAACAAGATTTAGTTTATCTCTCTTATGTTAAGGAGATGAAAAGTCATCTAGTTGCCTTAAATATTTACATTTTTTTTAGAGCTTGTCAAATTCAAAATTCTCCTTTCAGTGATAATGTTCATGTGATATACTTTTATGTATGAGAGGATTCAAAGTGGGAGGGTTCCATAACTAGAAATGTGAAATTTAAAATTTCTGTGAAAGGTAAGCTAGAGTGACCTTTATACTAAAAGGAATGAGAAAGATACAAAATGAGAGTAAAAGCAGTGGTATCGCTGGAGGGGGTAGGGGTGGGTGGAGGCAGTGAGAGAAGGCTTGCAGCCCATGCCCCCTTGATACAAAGTGGCATACCTTCAGTATACAACTCCAAGATTGTACCCCCCTTTTTCTTTTTCAACTTGTCAGAGAATTTTCTGCAACGTGTGCCCCATCTTTTACAAAATCCTGGATGCACCCCTAGGGTGGTGGAGGGTAATACACCTTAATATTTGTAATTTTCAAACTGTCGGTATTTTGGCATGTCAAAAAATATATAAAACTAATAGAACTTCCATTTTCTTTTTTCATTATTGAAAATTTGTGGGAATTTTTTTTCGGCACGGTTAGTATTGCCCCACCTCTCCCCATTCAAAATGCTCTAGCGACACCCCTGCTTGAAATGAAAGGAAGAGTGAAGACAATAAGCTCTGACTGGAATGGTTAATCATAAGTAGAAGTAAATGGATGGTATTGTAAGACATGTGATTGAGTGGTGACTTACAGGCATGAAAGCTGGAAAGGAATGGCAACATAAATTTTACTCACAAATGCAAAGTAAACGTTAATATAGAACATATACTTCTTCCCGGTAATTTGATTATTCCTGACAAATAAAAAAAAATCCCTTAAAAAAGAGAATAAACGTACACTTTTATTTAATTGCCAACATAAAAACAAAATTACATTAACATCAAGTCTAAATAAAATGGTACAAAAAAACCTCAATTAACTAAAGGACCCCACCGCCACACCCCAAATGAAGATTATCCTTCCTATTAAGAAAACCATCCCTGAAAAAAATCTTACTTTGAAAGATAACTTCTTTGTTTTTTATTCATTATGCATGTATTATTTATGTATTTATTTATGTATTTATTTATCATTATACTTAACGCATATTTAATGAATACATTCACGGGTATTAAGTATATCAACAAGAAAAGAGACTTTTGCCACTGGCGACGTGTCAAATACTTCACATTATTTTTACATTATCTTTGTTCATGATTACATTTGATTCGGTCCCGTCCGGTTACATTTTTAAGCTTTATTTACTTGTTTACATATTTGCAAAGATTTTGATTTGGAGATCGATTACAATTAAAGTGCATTGACCGAGCCCCGTCTGTCATAATTAGAAATTGCCGTCGCTGATTCGCCGAATCTGTTGCGTTGAAGCGATGAATACATTACCATAAATGCATATATTAGTGAATTTGACCTTTCTTACTGCGCATGCCCCGAGCTGATGTGCGAATTTGTTTTCATACCGCGTACAAACACACGCTACTCTCGGGGAGCATCTTACAAAATGAATCATGCATTTACGCTCATGAATTATGCAACGGTGCTTATCGGGCCTTCTAATGGACCCCGACAAGATGGCGGAGCTTTAGGGGCCTGGTAGCGGGTAAGCTAGTTCGGAACCGGGATCGCTTATTAGCCCTCTGTTACCGTCGATGAACACATCCTCTGAGGTGTACTGATTTTAGTCAGGGCTTAAATCGCGGACTAACTTGAGTTATCTATTAGAATATTCAAGATGGACTAAAGTTAAACCATGATTAGTTAATCCGTGGTTTAAGTTAGTCCAGGCCTAACTTTGCTTTTATGAATACCGGCCTGAATTTTTACCCTTTTCTGCCTAACAGGTCTCCCGGAGAAGGTCTGTGTAGTCTACATATTCTAAACAGGCTTGTTTTGTTTTTCTGTAATATATTTTACTTGATATGAATGACATATTTGTGAAGTTTGTCAATCGTCTCTGAAAATCGGGACATTTTCGTGTTTTATCCAAAAGGTCTATTTAGTGATATATTTAGTGATATTACTAAACAGAAAATTGTATCAAATATACATGTATAAGTAAGATATCGTTACTTCTATATTTAATGTGAACTTTTCTTAATATCTAGCTTTATCCCCATGAGATTAGTGAACGATTATTTGTATCATTTGTATTCCTTTGCTCCTTCTCAAGGTGAAATGTTGCCCGAGGTGCGAAAAGCCAATGCAGTCGAGTCGTCGGTACGGGAATCTGCTGAAAGAGTCGTGTATGATAAAGCAAAAAATCGTGGAAAACTTACAACTGCAGGATGGCAAGGCATACCACCTTCTCCGTGAGGTCAAATCAACTGTCAGTGAAGCAAGACAAACGCTCTACACTTATTCATACGTGTCACTTCGGTTTGCAGGTTCTAGATCAGAGAAAGTGTCAAACAAGGAGGACGTTTACAGACTACTAAACATGTCGACAAATGAACTGGACAGACACAGCCAAAATTCGTCCAATGAACTCTTCGATCAACGAGCTTTTGACATGTGGAGTAGGATGATTCGAGTGGAGATACTCTGTGACTTGATGAAATACCTGGGTAGAGGTGTAGGCGGAATAACGAACTTTATGGAGAATCTCCTTCAAATCCTCCACCAGGATTCAAATCTAGACCAGGACCAAATTTCAGCCGCTAATGCCCTACTTAATCACATGCATGCCGCCAGAGCGAGATGGTATCCACATAAAGAAAGAAGTGACTTGACAACCTTTCGTAGTCCTACATATCTATCCTATGAGGTAGCAGCCTGGCGTACATGTCCTAGAGGACATCCTGTAGCACAACATCAGCTCCAAGAGGACAACTGCAGGGAATGTGAACGGGAGAAAGCAGAACAGGAAAGAGTTCGCTCTGACGCTTCTACATCGGAAGGTGTAGGTCACCAAGAGAATCCTGGACCAAGCGGGCCAGTTCGGGGAGGGGTCATAGGTCAGCAAAATCAGCGAGGCAGGGGACGTGGACGTGGAAGGAGAAGGGGTCGCAGTATCTGGGATAGGCTTGGTCGGGGCAGTCATGGAAAGTATTACCCATTTTGACTGTGATAAAAAGGAATAGGCCTTTGTATGCTATGACCTGATGAACTGATTTAAGGGATAGCCACACACACTATCGCTATCACCTATATTTTTCTTCTCATATATATCTCCTTCTATATCACGGACTTGTCTCCTTTAATACTTCGTTTCTTATAACGGAGCCTCTTACACTGTATAAACGATTGAGAAATATAGCTTCAATAATTGAAAACAATTTCTTGAAGTAATTCACTTATATGAAATGAACCATTTGTTTTTACAGTGTACCTTTCCATGTCTATTGTGTTCTGGATTTCCGACAGATTATCACCCAAGACCTATTTTAAGATTTGTTTTAAAGGACCATGCAATTACGCTGTAAATTATGTTTCAGTATATTCATTGTAGTTTATGGAACTCATGTTTACTGTGAGGGCATTTATATCCGGGTTTTTTTAAAGCATCGGTTAGATTAACTCCTAAGACTCCTGCGAGATTTGTGACTTATATGTTATGAAATGATAACGTTTATCTTTCAATGTGAATGTATACATTCATATATATATATATATATATACATTCATATAATTTATATATATATAATATATATAATATATACAACATACAAGTTATCCTCGGAGATGAATTCAATATGTATAGTTATGTGTATAGTTATACATAATTTTTGTTCGAAGTATTTTGCTTTCCAAATTGATCCTAAATTTCTTTTAATACTCCAGATCATAATAGTGAAAAAAATTTGATGAAAATAATTTTTTATATAAAGGAACTTTTCTTCATTACGGAAATTTGATAAACTGATAATGTCAAAGCTGTTACGCTTTAGAGTGTAAATAATGTGTCAAAAATCAGCGTCGACATTTTGGTGATCCTAGAATGGCTCGAGCCTATCTATTGGCAGCTGTTGATTCACTTACATTAATGTACTGCCTTTTCGTATTGTAAATCGCTATTTCTCCAACACACAAATTGCATAATTTGAAGCAACATTTATTTCACATATAAAATATAAAATCGAAAGTTTTCATCATACATATATAAAATCACGTCAAGAAATATACACAAGATATAGCATTCATAAAGTCAAACATGGATAGCATAAAATAAACATTTCTATAAATAACAAGTACGTACAGAGAAAAGGAAGAAATAATGCCAGAGGCACTAATGAAATGACAGAGGGACATTATGACTGTCTAAAAACTGCCAATGACAATGAAAATGGCAGTGACTGAAACTGGTCATAAAGAATTTCTGGTTGGGGAAAAACTGTTTTGAGTTAGAGGAATAAATGACATGAAAAGTACATGATATGTTGGAATAGGTTACAGGATTGGTTGTGACAGGGTAAACCCCGCGCCTTCGAAGTGACAAGTAATGCCGTATAATGATTATGTTGTGCATTCTGGGAATGGAGTCTTTCAGTTGCTGAATGATAAAAACAAACTCTGAAGAATCACTATGGTATATAGGGGATATGGTGTGAAGAACATCAACTTATACATTGCAGAGGTCCTTTCTTTCATAATATATGACGGTGTGTGTGTGTGTGTGTGTGTGCGTGTATGTGTGTGTATATATATATATATATATATATATGTAGTCTAAACTTCATGAAAATGAACTGTGTTTTGAAATTCGATGAAAATATTCAACTGATAAATAACATGTTACTATATAAGTGATCAAGTGATACTATTCAGTGAACAGTGTGGACAGTTTTGATGTTATACTTTCGTGTATCATAGTGAATGGATTGTTTCATATCTGCTGCATACCATAATGTAGGTCTACAGCAACGTGTTTTGCTATAATTAGCTTACCTATTTATGATGTTAAATAATGAATGGAAATGAAACGAATATCACGATCTTACTGCATGTATGTCAGATGATCATTCACTTATACTTACTATACCCACATGCATATAAATATATATAGATAGATATTAGGTTTATTAACAGTACTTGTTCATAAGCCTTGAGTAGATTTGAAACTCACTAAGTCATTTTCTCGCAGAAGGGATATCTCCAGATTTAGATCTGTTCTTGGTTCTTATTTAAACTGTTTTAACTACTTGTACATATACTAGTTAAGATTATTATTCAGTCAACTTGAAATCACTGAATTTTCTCACAGAAGGGATATCTCGATTAGATTTAGATCTTTTCATTGTTATTATAATTATCAAACCATCTTAACCGTCTTATTGTACGACATAAGCCATGTGTACTTTGAAAAAACGAGCCTGTTTTTTTTTTTTGTAAGCAAACATACGCAGCAATTTGTGTATATTGGTATATCACACTAAAATTTGACAAATAAGTAATTAGACGCAACATAGGTCTCTGAAGGAGATTAAAGTTTGAGATATATCAAATGATAACAATCTACTTGATTCTCCACTTCAGAATGATTTGTTTGAACTTACTGACTTTAGATATGTATATTATATTAACGGCGTTTGCAAACTCCGTTTTCTTATTAGTTGATGTCTCGAACTAATTTATACAGTACTTTCATCTTTTGCTTTATTTACGTAATCAGTCTCGTCTAAGCTTTGAGGAGAATCTGACTGTTTCAAGATTAGTTAGAAGTCATCCATATGTTTAGGTATCTATTCAAAGATAGATACACAGCATTACCGTATTACAAACATGAAATGACGCAATCGGTGACATTTTATTGTGTAAAGATACCTATCCGTAGTTAGAAGATTATAATTGCTTTGTGTTTTATAATTCTGTTAAACAATTCGCACATACTTTGAGTCAAGTACACTTGAATACTTTAACAATGAAATTATATTATGTAGTGGATCGATGAAATGTTTGATATAATTTGATTTGATTGGGTGTCACATGTTTTTTTTTTAAATGAAGTATTATAGGCTCTTATAACTTGGGCCCGGAATTTCGCAGATGGGTAGAAGTTCTTTACAAAAATGCACAAAGTTGTATTTTTAATGGAGGGATGTCGACAGGGTAGTTTGAAGTACAAAGAGGAGTAAGACAGGGAGATCCCCTTTCTCTCCTTATTTATTTATCTTATGTATAGAAATATTAGCCCATAAATGATAGGGAAATTAAAGGTATTTGTTTCGGAAAGGACGAGGTTAAGCAAGTCATGTATGCGGATGACATGACCCTCTTTGTACAAGATAAAGTCTCCATTTTAAGAGTAATTAGATTATCAGAGAATTTCAGAATACTTTCCAGACTCCAAATTAACAAGGAGAAAACAAAAATTCTTTTGTTGGGATCTTTACACGGGAAGTGTTATGGAATGCCCCTAGGTCAAAAAGTTGATTTTGTAAAAATATTAGGTGTGGTATTTTCCTTAGATAGAGAAGTAAAAGAAAGTTGAACTACAAGGAGATATTAAGTAAAATTAAAAAGCTTTTGGGTTGGTGGAAGCAAAGGGACCTAACAATGTTGGGTAAAATACAGTTATTGAAGTTGTTTGTATATTCTAAATTTATTTATGCAGCATCCCTCACACCGGTCCCAAAATGGGTTTATGAAGATTTAGATAAGATAACTTTTGATTTTTTGTGGAGAGGAAGAAATAAAATTCATAAAACCACAATGATGAATTTTGAATGACTGATTAAAGTCCAGAGGGTTATGTGGGTCAAGAAACTTATGGAAAAAAATGATATGAAATGGAAGCAGTATTTTAATTACGCTACCTACATACGCTACGCACATACTTTGAGTCAAGTACATACATATACATTTATATTTGTTCTTTGACAATTCCTTGTCGAAGTTGTTTGAATACTTTAACAATGAAATTATATTATGTAGTGGATCGATGAAATCTTTGATATAATTTGATTTGATTCGGTGTCACATGTTTTTTTGAAATGAAGTATTAGGCTTTTATAACTTGGGCCCGGAATTTCGCAGATGGGTAGAAGTTCTTTACAAAATATTTACAAGGAAATTTCATTTTCTCTGGTGATTATTTATTGGGTTTATTGAACGTAACGCTGCAAAAATTTTATATTGATATATTGGAAGTATGGATGTAAACCAGAAACTTCCGAACGAATTGTGAACCATACAAAGGAAATGAAATAATTTTTAATAACAAATTCATAAAAATCAAAGGGAAGTGTATATTTGATAAAAATCTATTTGACAAAAAAATATTTCGAGTAAAACATATAATGGATCATAATGGGAACTTACGATCATACTCATACTTTCGACAGTGAGGGATAAATGTAAAGGACTTTGAATTGATACAGATGATTTATAAGATGCTTCCACTTAGCTGGAAAAGAAACATGAATAAAGATGGCGATAGTTTTGCTGATGATAGGGGTATTGCTTTTCTAATCGGTAAAAAAAATCAATAGCTAATATTAATTTTAAAAAAATCTATAGGGAATTTCTCTCAAAGAAATCAGCCGCTCCCATTGTTTTCACAAGAATAAGATGTAATTATGGATTTGCCAATAAAGATATAGAAATCCTTTATAAAAGACCAAGACAGTGTACACTCAATAACCAACTTAGGGAATTCCAATTCAAATTGTTGCACGGTATTATTTACACAAATCAACATTTACATTTATTTGGAAAGGTGGATTCAAATTTATGTAGCTTCTGTAAAAAAGAAGAGGAGACTTAATATGGAGAAACTGCAATAATATTTTTTAACTTCATATCTCTGACTAATTTAAGTTGGAAAGAAATATTATTTGGGATAAAATTACGGGAACAGGGAAAAGAACAATTAGTTAATCATTTCATAATTCTAGTAAAATACTTGGTTTTTAGAGGAAGAGAAAAAACGTCAGAAATAAATAGAGATAAAATAAAATGCACGTTTAGAGAAGTGGAAATAGAGGAAAGAAAATTGGCATTAGGAAGAAATAAAACATCAATTACATTTAAGGAAATGGGAAAATTTGGAAAATTTTGGGGAGAGCTAAATATAGAGCAAAGTACCGAGGTTGAACCTTTATGTAAAACTTTTCATTTTCAGTTATTTTCATACTTTCTAATGGTTTAGAATTGTTAGAAAATTCAACGCTTTTCATCCCCACACAGGTAGAACTTCAAGGGACGGGTAGGGAGGAGGGAAGGGGAGAAGGATCTTGTTTGTCAGGTGGTTAGAGAGGAGGGAACTGAGGGGGGTGGGAGTGGAAGGTAAAGTGGGGAGTTTTAATAAAAGGATTACTCAATTTGTATATTGTTTTGTTTTGTGTATTTTGGAAAGATCTGTTTATGCTATTTTTTCTGTATTAATAGATTGACTCTCTAAAAGTATAATAATTATGTTTGAGAGGACATGTTGTAAAAACATACATATATAACATTAGGTTGTCATTGTGTTTGTAAATTTGTTTATGAAATATTGAAATTTTATATGTATTTCCTTTCGTTGAAGATTGAAGTTTTTGAGAAATAAAAACTACTGAATACAAAACAAAAATATAAGGAAGTAATAGAGTTGTAAATAGTATACAAAATATGTTTGATGGTTTGTTTCTTAGCCCCGAAATGAAGGATGCCACAATGTTTTTCAAATTGAATGAATGATTTCATATCATTCATTATCAGTAATAAATATATTTTGCAATTTTACTATTATTTAAGAGACACTGTACATTTGATTACTATACTATATTATATGCAATCATTGTGTAATCCTAAATGATTAAGTATACTATCATGTAATATGTTTTGTAAATATGTATATTTTGTGTCCCAAGTGTGTTTCTATACTGAGCTTATGCTTTATACTTTGTGTATGTTCGTTCAAAACAATATAATGCCACTTCAAATGACTTATACAGACATTGTTACTTTAACGGATTTTAGAATAATAACCTGTACATATGATAATAATGTATATTAAGATACTAAAAATGAACAACGATATTTTCGTAGAAAACAAACATTGATTTCGAGGAGACCAAATACGTTGTATATTATATGTATGCAGCAATGGAAATATCCACATAAAAAACAACTTGAGGTCTGGCTACCTAAAGTCAGCAGACATCAAGTCGACAATGGAACTTAGAAAATTTTACAAGCAAAATAGTATCAGCCGTAATGTATGGCTGCCCATATAGCAATATATATATGTATGTATTAATGACAATCGTTTTCTACATACACGTTCTCTTGCTTGTACAATAATGTCTTGATGGTAATGGACTATCACTTTTGTTTGAATCATTTTGAAAAGGATTATACTATTACCATATTTTTCTTGAATATGAGAAATAATATGAAGGCCTCTTAGAAAAAGGTAGGTAGGCGTAGAAGGTGTGAACCGTATGAATTATCGTTCGTGTATTTTGGCATAACACAATATTGCACTGAACAAATGTGATTAAACATTCCAAATTAATCAAGTAAATATTGAAAATGCGTTTATTTTTTATTTGTCCTAGGATATGCAAATATATATTTTCTCGTAATTTTTGATGGCTATGCTTGTAATTAGATTTCTGACTTGATGAAATATATTCCACAGTGCTCTGTCCTTTGAATAATAGGGTATACCACAGAATACACTATTGGTTAATTCCACGGTAACGGAAGGACATTTAGATACAGTTTGTGTGTGATTGTCCTTCCGTTACTGTGGAATTGACCTACTGTGAATAAGAGGACCGATACTGCATTCTGTCAAACGTCATTTTACTACGGAATTATGATATCATACTGGGAAGAGCTCACACTAAATTGTTATTCAATGCAGTGAATTGCTTCATTCCTGAGAACTTTATTGTATACACCCACTCCCGCAACTACTATTTATACCACTAGAAACAACATTTTTGAGCAGGAATCGTGAATGGATGCATAATGCGGTTCTAGGACTCCTACCCCCTGGACAACCACCCCCCGGATAACCACCCCTAGGATAACCACCCTCTAGGACAACTACCCCCCAGGACAACTACCCCCTAGGGCAACCACCCTCTAGGACGCCTACCCCCTGGACAACTACCCCCCGGACAACTACCCCCCGGACAACTATCCCCTGGACAACTACCCCCCGGACAACTACCCCCGGACAACTACCCCAGGGACAACTACCCCCCGACAACTACCCCCGGACAACCACCCCCTAGGACAACTACGGGGGGTAGTTGTCCCTGGGGGTAGTTGTCGGGGGGTAGTTGTCCAGGGGGTAGTTGTCCGGGGGTAGTTGTCCGGGGGGTAGTTGTCCAGGGGGTAGTTGTCCGGGGGGTAGTTGTCCGGGGGTAGTTATCCGGGGGGTAGTTGTCCTAGAGGGTGGTTGTCCTAGGGGGTAGTTGTCTGGGGTACTTGTCCTAGGGGGTAGTCGTCCTAGAGGGTGGTTGCCCTAGGGGGTAGTTGTCCTAGGGGGTAGTTATCCTAGGGGTGGTTATCCTAGGGGTGGTTATCCGGGGGTGGTTGTCCAGGGGGTAGGTGTCCGAATACGGCATAATACACATTTTACTTTCCCATGAGCATGTCTAGTCCGTCAAAAACGAATAATCCACTGCTATGTATTGACAGTAAGGCCAAAAAAAAAAATTGTTGTATTGGCGTAACCCGCCCGACCCTAAAAATGTTGCCGACCCTTAAGGTTTTTTGGGGGGTTTTTTGACTATCGATATCGCGTATCGTGCTGCCTTTGCGATCGCGATCGTGATCGAAAACCCGGAAGTGCTGCGGACAGAACTAGCTGCGTGTATTATGTATTATACTGTCGTAAAAAAAAAAAAAAAAAAAAATCCCGACCGACCGACCCTATTTTTCAGCCAATACGCCAATACAACAATTTTTTTTTTTGGCCTAAGCCATTCTCAGGTATACTGTTAATACATGGTTGGGAGTGTGTTAGTGCGATCCGGCAACACGCAGGTTTTTATCGTGGTGTCTAACACACTCGGCTACGCCTCGTGCGTTAGGTACACCACGATAAAAACCTTTATGTTGCCGGATCGCACTTAATGCACGACCTCACAACCATGTATTAACAGTTTTATAAAACGGGTCTACAATCTTAGTGCTTTCACTTACCTCAAACTGTCATGGCATGTCCCATGCGTGAATCCTGATCAGCAAAACATGATGTAGTAGACTGTTGCAAACGTACAATGTTTATTTACAATGTTTAGGCCTAGCCTAGTCTAGACCGTTGCGAACGTATATAGGCCTACACATGTTTATTTACAATGTTTAGGCCTCGTGTTAGACCTATTAGTGATGTGTAATGGAAGTGGTATTGAATCTGGTTCACCGATGTATTTTCACTTCCTTGAGCTTGGCTGAGCATGTTCGAATTTGAGCTTATATTGAAGCCTGAAGTCAGATGAAGACAAGGTACCACCAATGGCACTAAGAGTAGGACTAGTACCAGTACTAGCACTCCTAGTAGGAACAGGGCTAGTACTAGCACTAGTAAGAGTAGGACTCGGAGTAGGAATCACTTGGCACAGTTGTGTTCTTTGTGTAGTCCGTTCCATCCGCTTTTCTGATATATGCCTGCATAGAAATGGCTCAACATTAACAGCGTATCTTATTCACGTTGCGTGATGGTGGATAGGTCCGTGCGACTAAGTTTAGCGAAACTGTCAAGCTTTGAAAATCCAAGATACAGCCATTTTTTACACGCTTCTATCGTCAAAAATTAAACTTAAACTTTCATTTTCGGTACTGAATTGCAACGATCCGACCGTGGTAGCGCTACAGCTGTAATTTTGTTGATTTGTTGATTTGTTGACATTAGCGCGACGATCGATATCGCGATATCGATAGCTTATACGGTATAGCGTGTAAAAACATACCGGTATACAGTCAGAGCGCCATGCGTATGCTAATGAGCTGAATCCGCGATATTTATTCAGAATCCCGTTTGTGCTGGAAGCTCAAAAATTGGTTCTTGTATATCACGTGATTTCACGAGAGGTTGTGACCTGCGCGTATTCGACGTCGTATTCCATACCGACGGGAAGCCAAGATTGCAGAATGTTACCGTAAGTAAAGTTCAAGATTATACCATTGTTTTGGTATGAAATATGACATGTTTCTGTAAAAATTCGGGCCTGAAATAGTGCTCAGGAATTACTCTTTATTTTGTTACGATTTAGAATTGATTTTGCATCACAAAGTTCGCTTTTGGTTCTTGACCGTCCTCAGAAACCGTGGCATTTTTCAACAGCTTGTTTAGCTCGATAAGAATTTAGTGTTCAATATGTATGAAAATCTTCGTGACGCAAGATCTTTTTCATTATCAATTTCACGATGAAAGTTGCGTGTTGGGCAGTGAACCGCTGTGGGTGCCGACGTTGCTTTTTTTTGGCTTTGTACTATTGTAGGCCCACCAGTTTATATTTGTGTACTGTATACACATGGCAAGCTGCACTTAAGTCGGCACAACAAGTTCAACATGTTCAACATGTTCATTAATTAAGTCTGATGACTCTAAGTTAAGTCTAACTAACAACAGTTAGACTGTCTAGCTTATTTATTAGACTTCTGCCCTTTATGATATATGGAAGATACCTTATCAGATTTTCTTTTTGCTTTATGAAGTAGGATGGGGGTTGCATTTCCGGACACTTGTTAAACAAAATTAGTCTGTCAATTTTTCCATCTGATTTTACGAAAAAACGTGCGTCAAGTAACACTAAAACTAAAGTAAAACTTAAAAGTAAATCCACTGAATATTTGCAATGCACATGATTTTCAACCTATCTTGTGAAAGATTTGTGACAATTTGCATGAAAAGTTGTTCGATTTACTGTTTAAAAATAATCTGTCCAGATAAACAACCTGTCCGGACATGCCGGAATTACAACGTATGGGTATATATGAATGATGGACAGTTCCTGATACTCTGAATATTTCTTTTGCACTCAAGTTGTTTCTAATTCTAGTGGGCAATGTGTTGAGTGAATGACAAAACCTGAGAGAAATGTTTGAAATGAATCAAAACTAAATGAATATGATTTTGCTGCTGACTGGTCAAAATGTCCCGCCAATAATTTATTCCCAGTTATAATGAAGGCAGTGGCTATTCTTACGACGAGTCATAACATGCTCCATTTTCGTACTCTGCGGCGTCGTAAGAATAATTTTTCGGCTATTCTTACAACATGCGCATACGCTCCATTTTCCTAACCCTAACCCTATGCAACGTAAGAATAGCCGGAAAATTATTCTTACGACTCGTCATAAGAATAGCCACTGCGTATAATGAAATTAATAAAATAAGCAAATAATCATGGACTGTCAAACCACATAGACATGGTTGTGTTAACCCATAGTAGGCCTAGTACAAAGACACTTTTGCATTATCTTTTGAATCAGAATGCCAGAAATTACACATTATACATGAGCAGAAAGAGAAAAATTCGCTGAAAAATTTGAGGCCATTTTTAATGCAAAATGTTTAAATTTTGGTTTGCATAAATATCTTGTCTTTGTTTTATTTGTTGCTCCACCTATCATCTTGTTATGTGCAGCAAGTGCCGTGTATTTCTGGATTCCCGGAGACATCAGTGCACAGCTCTCAATCTGACATGCTGAATGCATCGTTGAACACCTCTTGAGCACTTGTCAATGAATATCTACCCACCCATCCGTCCACCTATCGATCCATGTATTCATCCATCTGCTTCAGCGCCTGCCAGCATGCCACTACCCTCCAGCCATTGGGATGGCATCTACCAACCGACTCGTTCACCCGATGCATCTCCTCACTCCTCTCCATCTACATGTGCAGCCAGTCTTGCCAGCATGCCACTTCCCTCCAGCCATTGTGATGGCATCTACCAACTGACTCGTCCACCCGATGCATCCCCTCCTCTCCACTTACATGTGAAGCCAGTCTTGCCAGCGTGCCACTACCCTCCAGCCATTGGGATGGCATCTACCAACCGACTCGTCCACCAGACTATGCACCTCATCAACCAAGTGCAAGTAAATTTGGAACCCATAACAGTTCTTATTCTTTTGTTGAATTACCTGTACATGTAAGCACTATTCCCAAGCACAGTTGAAACAAATCAAACAGGATCATTGTTGGGATAGAACCAACGAGGACCTCACACAGTAAACGTGCATATGACACTACCTGTGAGGTAAAGGAACGTCAGAGTACCCCATGCAACAAACGTGTATCTGGTCTTTGTCAATTTTGTAGTCGAACGTCTAATAGATATCACCATAGTTCAACCTCCTTAACTACGGCGTGGTGACGAGATTAAATTCTTATATTTTGGAAAACTGCTCTGCCATAAATGAAAATGACAGTATGTATAATGCCTGTCGGCAGAAATATATGAACAAAATAAAGTCGGTTGATTGAAAAGCACCTGAAATCTACACACCTGAAAAAGCAGAATGAAAGAACATTTGCCATGCTTTTAAAGTCATCTTATGTGTGATAGGTTATCTGAGTTTGATATTTATTGCACAGTCGGGGATTTTAATTTGACGTTTTTCCTTAACTGTACATCAATTCCAGAGTCAATTCCTCTTTGTAAAAGGCACAGAGCACAGATTTTTAATCCTGGATCGAGTACAGTACTCATTCTGTGATTCACATCTGAAAGCTAGGAAATATTTCTGTATGTTCTCTTCCACAAGAAAGCATTTCTAAATTGAAAGAGATTTAATGATCAGTTTGTTTTACAAAGTGATACTGTTTAATGTCCTTCGTGTCAGAGGTTTGCTTTACGAGAAAATTATGATAGTTTGTCATTAGAAGAACTAGAACAAAGCTTTTCTTTGAAATCCCAAGAAAATGATTCTTCAAGAGATGAAGAAGTTGTATTATCAAGTGTCTTTAATACAACTATTTTACACCTGTGTAACATTTGTAAGGATACTAAATGTTTTTTGTTAAGTACTGCCTATGAACACTTTTCAGAAGTCTTAAAGGCGAAAGTGCCATATCAATGATCATACTATAGATTGTGATGGTGGTGATGATGGTATTGGAAATTCAAAAGACTAGAAAGGTTCCCATTCTTTCAATTAACAGTGTTGAATCACAATTTAGAAATATACTTGGTCAATGTAACAGCAAATTGCACACTCAAAAGTTAATGCATGAGAGACAATTTCGTCAGAAATCCATTTTCTGTGATTGATTTTAATTTTCGTGATTTAACCTTGTATTTCGATCCATTAGTTTGGAATGCCATTTGCCCTCTTTGCCACAAGAGAGGAATATAATCACTTTACAAATTTGTCAATATTTGTAGAGAAAAATGCATTCAGTTTCCAACAGATGCAACAAGAAAAAGATTAAGATTTATCCCAGTTGAGTGCGAAAAGAATGTCTCCTTTTTTTGCAAATCTTGGAAACGTGTATTCTTTAACATTTTTTTTCCAGTATGCATCCTTTATTTCTGGAGAACTATCCTCAGATACACCACAATCGTTATATAACATACAAATTTAAATGTAGATAGTGATACAAGGTTACTTTCATTTTATAGACTTTTATACCGGTAAACGTTATTATGTGTATACTTCAATGCATCGTGCATCCTGGAAATGTGTATGGTCTTTTGCCTTCAAGTTCAGCTTTGAGGCTGCATTGGCTTCAAACCTGTTGGGTTCAGACTGTTTGGAATAGAGTGCAATCTCCTATACGGGTAATTCCATAAATAAGGGAGCCAATTTGTGACATTTTTGGTGTCCCTGTTACATATGAAACCCACCACATGTTTGTGTGGCTCTGAGTAAAGACTTAAATAGTGCAGTACGATTTTAAGGTGATTCTAAGCATGACAATGCAGCATTATGCTTGGAGATCACTTTACAATCTCACTCCACTATTGGTGTTTTCATTATGAGCCATAAAAACATGTGGGTTTCATATGTTAAAGGGACACCAAAAATGTCACAAATTGGCTCCCTTATATATGGAATTACCCATATTCAATCATCCAGATATTAAACTGTATAGCTTTCTTGTACATGTATGTGAAGATGATGGAGTAGATGTTACATGCCAGTGGGACTCTAATGAAAATATAAGATTGGATTAAGATTAAATGCAATGTTTCATATCTTACAACGGGTTGTTCTTGTGCTCAGAGCAAATGTCAAAATCGTTTATGCAAATGCACAAAAAGAGAATCGTTTCTGTGGCCCCGGTTGTCGATGTATATGGTTTAAGAACCTAGTAATATCTTGTTCAAAACAGATACCATCAAGTGACACTGATAGTGTATCGAGTGGAGAGGATTTAGATAAAGAATTAGATAAAGAAATTTATGTAGATTATTTTCATATTGAGTAAATTTTTGTCGAGACACCGAGGTGGAGTGAGACTAAGGGATCCTTAGCGGCGTCCGTCTGTCCGTCGTCCATCCGTGATGCTTATAAAACGTGAATAACTTTGCAACCATTTGCCTGTTTGTAGCCATACTTGGATGGTAGATGCTATGGTGACCTCAGTGTTATTTGGGGGTCAAAGGTCAAATGAGGTCAAATGTTACAATTTACCTGCAAAAATGATTGCATACGAACATGGCGAGACACATTATTTCCTTGTTCTTTGAAGGCTCTGTCATGCAAAACATTACTTCCTGTATATTTGTGTTACGCATCATATAACATAATAGAAAATTAAATTTTGTATGTGTGCAAGACTTACCATGTAAATGCACATGTATAAAGAGCCAGTAAGTTGCAATACTGACGTGTCCACATAGCTCGGTCAGTATGTACATGTATGTACTACCTTGTTATCTGTTGATATCAACTGACATACCAAAGGTATGTAAATGTATTATTTCTTAAACTGTTGTGCCACTTACAGCTGATTTATATTTCTTCCATACATACAATGTGATTTTTACGTGGAGATAGTTGTCACACTATGCTTCATTGTTGTAATGTCATATACTTTGCTGTAAACTACAAGTTTTGTAGTAATATCTTTCCCTGTTGTTGGTAAGATTTTTATTAAGCTCAGTCATAGTTCATTGTGTACCTATCAAAAGGCAAATGCTAATAGAGACGATCCAGATTTATGCTTCAATCGTTCTTATGCTGGGTAATTTATTTTTTGTTTTGTTTTTTGTTTAATGCTATATTGATGGCTTTCTCGTTGGTGCATGGATGTCTTTGGGGGTTTATTTATCAGTGCCAGTCTTTCTAGCATACATTATGATATTATGGATGATTATCTGCCTTCTATAGTGCAATCAGTGTAAAGTTATAGGTGCTTTATTTATATTACCAGATATATTGCATGCCCTTTATTTATGACATGTTAAAAAAGAAATATTTTGCAAGATCATCAGTTCTGCCTTTTGTACTATATTGACTCTATTTATTTATGTCTAATATTTAAAAATAGGATTGGGGATCGACCAGGATGCCTGCCTTGTACTGTAGACATACTTAGTCACAAGTAATCAATGTATTTGGTACTCCAAAATAATATATTGCTTCAAAACATCTTAATATTTACCTAATGTATGTTGTGTTTTCTGCTGTGTAAATGAGTTACAATGTTAGTGGTTATTTGTTCTATCATGCTCAGGCAGAAAAGAAATATCAGAAGTATTAAATAAAAGTGTTTTGCATTTCAAATTTAAATTAATTGTTTATTCCAGCATGCAATATATAAGGTTTGGGTAATATTCTGAGAACAGATGAAAGGATAAGCAAACGAGTTAAAAGTGGTACTGTGAAAGTGATATTTTTGAAGAATGGATGCCAAACACAACTCGGTCCTGAGGGTGCCTTTTATTTTTACTCCCAAAGCTTGGGTAGTTGGATTGGGGCAGAGCATGTACTCGAACCAATATCAATCCCCCCCAGCTAAACAGCCCCCCCCCCCCTGTCAGGACCCCAAGAGGTTGCAACAGTATTCTGTTGACTTTGTTGCTGTCTATATACCTATAAAAGCAAGAGAGTTGAATTGAATGAATGAAAGATAACTACAGAAGATAAAGCAAATACAAATGACAGAAAGTGTGGGCAGTGAATTAAAGACAAAGAGGAAACAGGTAGGCAGTCAGAGCCAAGATCAGATGCAGTTAAGGCAATGCTACACGAACTTTGCATGTCAAATCTCCCGTACTACACAGCGGTGCGGGGGGGGGGGGGCGGTTGCCCCTACCCCTGGCCCTCTCCGAAATTCTCAAATCCCCCTTTTTTCTTTTTTTTTAAGACTCGGATTTTAGATTTTCAAATAATTCCTCTCAAAGTGTGCACCAGATCGTTCACTTTCAATTCTAAAAATGCAAAAGCTCCCTCGTGTGGGAGCAGGATATAACCCCCTCCCACACCTTTCCTCACTTGCGTGTTCCCTTGAATATTGAATACATTATACCCCCCCCCCCCCCCCCCCAGGAAAAATTCCTCCGTACGGCCTTGCATGAAAATGTGCAGAGTATTTTTGTCGTAGGAAATTTGGGACACATGAATCCCATCTTTAACTAATGGTTACAATATAAAATTTATTTGAATAACTCGAAGAATTAACATTTTCACCTCCAAATCTGGGGCTAACAACAAATGCCAAACTTTAGTTAACAGGGGCAGTAAAGCCGACGCAGAAAAACACATATGGGACACGAGAATATACACGTATCCACACTTACCTGGAAGACTAGATTAATGGCGTTAATGAGGTAAAGAGGGTGGTTTATTAATTTTTTTAGAAATATTATGACGAACTGGTCTCTTTTTTCATTTCTTTTTCTTACTTTAAATCACACACTTGAATAACTATGTACATGTATTTAAATCATATTATTATCTAAATTGATTCTAATGAGTAATATTGTTATTATTCATGTTACCCATACACTATGTTTATGATGATTACTTGTTGATTTGTATTTACATTATTACTGATTTGTATGTTGATTGCTGAAAAGAATTGAAATAAACAATAAATCTAAATCTAATCTAACTGCAGCTACTGCTTTAATTATTAGCTTTTTCATGTGACTCCATTCATTATAAATATACGAATACTTGGTTTCTGCGACTAAAGTAGACGACGCTAAACCCTGACATGTAGGTGGTCGTTTCCACACCGTTGAAGTTCGTTGACCCTGATCACGAAGCGCAGCAGGGCTAGGACGCGTTGACCAATCAGACCGCAGCATTGTTGCCAATGCAAGAAACTCGCTCTTCGTCGGACGAAGGGGATGACAAGGTGATAGACTTTTTTGGTTCCTGACCGTCCTCAAAAAGAATACATGCTGATTTATGGCTCATTTTGAAGAGAAATAGTGTAGCAAGACGCCTATTACAAAAGTGTAATGACGCAAGAAATGTAAGGTGTGTTTACGCGTCTTCTAAGACGCACGAATGAAAATCATTTTGAAGGCAATATGTAAGCCTGATTTTCAATGTTATGATATAGGAATATGGTTCTGAATTTCAGATAATAGAATCTTGGAATATTCCTTTTTACATACATCCTAAATTTATGGATGAAACCTAAGAAAAAATGTTAAGAACGTCGAATAATCAAACCCTTGCGCTACTCATGAATATTCATAAACTCGGAAGATTCATGAATACGAGCTGAAGTAGACGAGTCTATTGTTCGTAGACTGGTGTATGAGTTGAGTGAACGAGATTGTACAAGGGATATTCATTACGCAAACCAGAACACACTGGCCCGTATTCTGAACTCCGGTTTAACTTAAACCATGGTCTAAATGTGTGGTTTAACTATGGGCAGCCAAATGTGACATACGTCTCTAACAGTAGATATTCAATTTATCAGCATTTTTGGTACTCAAAATTTTAAGAACTAGCTGGGAATGATAAGCACAATATTTTTCTTGGCCATTAAAGCATGAGACCAGAATCCAGTAAATATAAGGAACATACAGTGTAAACAAAGTTTTGACATTTTGGGCTAACCATAGTTAAACCACAGATTTAAACCATGGTTTGAGTTAAACCGGAGTTCAGAATATGGACCACTGAGCAAGAAGCAACCCCCCCCCCCTCCCCCCAAAAACAACAACAAACAAGAACGTATAATGACGCCTGTACAGTTCATCATTTCACGATGTAACATACATACTTTAGAATTGTAGTTCCAAGTAGCCTGTACTTTACTGTATTAACGCACGAGCATAATAAATCAATTACGTTGATTTGACGCATAATAATAATGATAATAATCATGATAAAATAATAATAATGATAATAATAACAGTGATAATAATAACAAAAATAATAGTTTCTTTACTGTGCTTATTCAGAAGCGGGTCCAGCATCTTTTAAACAGGGGATGGGGTAAACTATTTTAAAAGTGAGGATGTAGATAGGGATTACTTTTCATTTCAAAGTAGGAGGAGGGGCGGCCGATTTGTTTCCCCTGTTCATCCATCTGTGATGTGACGGCTAGTACAATTTGTTCTGTTTAATGGAATAATCATATTATATGGAATATTCATTCGGTTGACGATACATTGTTCTCACGTGGGAGATTACTGGATATCATGGGTCTTCTCGAGTTCATTTTACGCCCACAGCACTCCCACTCCCACGCCGCAACGAAATTCTTTTAGTTAATGATTTACATCAATATGATGTTTACTGTTGCCTAGACAAACCGCTTAATATCTTAATTTCCTTGTCATTGTTAGTCCCCGAGCTACAGGAGACATCACAGATAAATTATGTTTATGATTCATCATTCCCAGAAAGATAGATATATATATAGAGAGAGAGAGAGAAGAAGAAGGGAGGGGACAGGGAACGGGGTGAAAGAGACATTAATGGACTTTTTAAACATATATCTCTTTTCAGTCTCCTATTTGGAAAGATATTCCAATCAGATATTCCCAGTATGTAAAATGTAAATAAACGTAAATAATTCACTTTGAACGGGCAGGAAGGGATGGGAGGGGATGGGGGGGGGGGGGTAGAACTTGCAGGGTTTTTATTTTTCCAAACAGAGAGAAACATGGGCGGGGTTGACAGCTAGAATGTTCCATTTCCTCTTTACTTCGCCATTCCCGATATTCATTTCCTATACCCGTGACGTATGCACTTTTGAGTTCACGCCTTCTTTGGAATTCCCCGTCTGTTTCCAAACAGAGAGAAACATGGGCGGGGTTGACAGCTAGAATGTTCCATTTCCTCTTTACTTCACCATTCCCGATATCCATTTCCTATACCCGTGACGTATGCACTTCTGAGTTCACGCCTTCTTTGGAATTCCCCGTCTTGTTATCGCGCATGCGTGCAAGATTCTGATTGACAATTCCTGACAAAGGGGTCATAATGACCATAGAATGGTGATACAGATTGTTTATTGTATAGAAGAACAGAGACAAGACTGAACTAATCAAGCAACATTCCGGACGACATGTGCTTTGAAAGGGCGTTTAGAAGCTGATAATTATGAGGCATGTATACTGTTAATACAATACTGTGTCTGTGATGTATGCACGTGTATAATCTATTCCTTGATAATGCTAATTATTCGATGTCGATGTGTGCGTGTGTAGATATGAATGAAAGTTTTATAGCGTATCATTTGACATTGTGTCAATACTTGATTGGGCGGAGGGGGAGGGGGGGGGGGGGAGCATATATAGGTGACTGAATCATAAAACCTATCAGTAACAAGGCAACTGTCAAAAGTTATTGAAACAATTGCACTGAATAGGCTGTGATCAATTTCCGGGTAGAATTTGGCACTTTTAATTGATAACATGTTTTACTAGAGAGGGCCATGATCTGACATAGGCCTACCTTAAGCCTCTAATTTTGACACCAAACGGCACTTGAAAAATTTAATAATACTTTATTAATTTCATTTATATAGTTTGATAATTGCTTATCAGTAGAGTAGTCTGCAGAGCATTGAATAAGGATCTGTTTGGGATTTGAGATTTTTCGACATCTGTCAACACATAAACATTTACCTTATAGGCCATAACTTTTTATCTCAAGATCCTAATTCAACGGAACTTGGACATTCTGTTCGGAATGATATTCTCCATGATTAAAAGGGCAACATTTTCGCCATATTCCATCCTCTCTTGTCAGTGCGCTTTTAATCAAAGTGCATACGCGCAGTATTGTGTACGCGTAAAGTGTACAAAGCTTTAATTTAAATAAACCAAGCCCCTAAAGCGGCCGCCATTACGCTGTAACATAACGCGCCCGAAGCCCCTATGCATTATTGATTTTGTAAGATGCTTCCCTACCGCGTATGCTTTACACGCAAGTAAAATATAAATGCGGATCAGTGTCACGCATGCGCATTAAGAGAGGTCAAATCCGCTTAATCTATTCATGTATGCTAATGTATTCATCACTTGGCTAATGACGGCGCATCGATAATTGACGAATAGGCGTCATTCATATGGTGTCATTAAATCTTTATGATAATTAGGTTCCAACATGTGATTAATTGCTAATTGATAGGATCTTCAGGACAAAAGGGTCAACGTCATTCCACTTAAAAAAACATTACTTGGTCGAGTTCAAAGAGTTGTATACCGTAGTTATTAAGATGATAAATACATGTTGTTCACATTTATCACATCTCACGAATTAAGAGAAACACTTTTACATTTCATAATAAGGAATTTTTCATTTACTATCTTTGACCAGTACAGTAGGATAAAGAACTTATAAAAGGGGGTGTATAATCGAAGTCAAAGTAAAGAATAAAATATTAGGTGTAGGGGAAGAGGTATCCTTATATTTTTTGAGGGGCAACTTTCGCATTGCTGCCAAGTTTGTGAATCTTATTGTCTTGTGAATATACATGTACCTTTCAAAGAGAATTATGAACCTTGAAAGTTCGGACATTTTAGTTGACCCGAACTATTACACTTACACCTTTATTCTTTACTTTCATTCTCTCTATCTCTCTCAACCCCCCCCCCCCCCACTAGCATACCCGGGGGGGGGGGGTGGAACAGACTACCCCCTAACAGCTTTTGACCAAAACAGTATAGGCCAAAATTGTGGCACCCCTTTCTTTTAGAACTTAAAACCTTTTTTGAAACTATTTTTTTGCTTGTCAGAGAATTATTGAGGAAAACTGGACCCCATCAAATCTGGTAACACCGGCCTCCCTACCCCCCCCCCCCCCCCCCGAGGGAATTTTGGAGGCGACAAAAAAATTCTTGAGAGGGGTAGCTAAAAAAAATCATCCCCCCCCCCCCATTTTCTTCACATCTTCTCTTTCATCTTTCCTCATCCTTTTTTCTTCCCTTTCTCTCTTTTTATCTCTCTCTCTCTCTCATGCACACACACCTCGATCACACGTCCTGGTTCATTTTGGAACTCCTTGGAGGGTTGGTTAAAAAAAAAAAATCCCCCCCCCATTTTTCATCAAATATTATTTCACCTTTTCTCATATTTTTTCTTCCCCCTCTCTTTTTTTATCTCTCTCTCTCTCTCTCATACACACACCTCGATCACGCGTCCTGGTTCATTTCACCCCCTCCCCATATGGTTCATGTCCATTGATATAACGTGAGAGGACCTTTATCATGTTCACATTATATCTTTCTTACAATCAAGATTTAGGGTGCACATTATTTGCACACGTCGATTCGGAAATACAGTTAGACTTTCTCACTTATTAATGAATATTTTCCTACATGCAGCAATGAGAACAGTCTTTAGAGATGTTTAGACATTGTCTTACTTCTTAAATATATGTTTAATTCTTTTCCTTAAAGATCACATTACAAGAAAATTCCATCAAAGTAAATATTGGCTTAATACTTTTTATTGCATATATGGCATAAATTAAACAAGGTTATCCAAATTCAACGCTTGGAAACATTTAAAGTAATGATTATTATCAATTATAAAACGGTAAAATACAGCCCCCGATATAGCAGCTGAAGAGCTCCTCGAACGCTGCTGAGATGTGTGACGACACACCAGGGGCCAGTCCTGTCTAAGCAGACGATGTCCCATAACATCTTACACATTTTTCAGTGCCTGTTTTGTCATCTCCTCTTCACTTATTTCTCTTACTTGACTAGCGTCAGTCTCAATGTTAGTCTGTTGCCTCACTCTTAACTTCGTGTATGCTATTATTTTGATGAAAAATGCAGCGTTAAAAAAAATAAAGGAATCAGTCACTTGTAAACAAAATAAGACGCCATTGTATTTTCAGCAGCTTGCACCGGGGCATGTTCGGCGTTTCAAGAGGGAACGAATACCATCCGTGCTTTTATTCGGAGGGCTTTTCAATTTGAAAGTGGGGTTTATTTCATTGATCATTGACCCTTCTCCTGTGTATTTACAATCAAACGGTTTTAGTTATCAGAATCAGTTTCACTTTCCCTTTTAGAATGGTGTGAAATAAGGTCATGTTTAAATATACCAAACTCTATAAAATTTGATAAATAATTGCATTGCAATTACCTTCATTCATTATAGGACGTCGTCTGCTTAAGCAGGATCGATCCCTAGTGTGACGACATCAAAACATCGCTATATTTCTGGCGAATCCTCGGATATTCCAGATGCTTAGAAGAGCTTTTATTTATGTTGTTTTTTATAATCATCAGATACGCAGTTGACATAAAACTTATACGATTGCCATCTGTACGCTTCCCAGTTTCTAGTGATACATTAATTGCCATATTTGTGATTTTCTTGTAATGTGATCTTTAAAAAAAAAATTTATCTGCAGTCATACTCTTTCTAGGGTTCCATTACAGCTGACTTGTCAAGTTCAAATAATATCATTCTCTTCTTGGCAGTAGTACAAATATGTACATACATTTTAAAAAAATGAATTTCAATCTAAATGAATCATACATTATTAATTTCAATCCCTTTTCAATAGGTAAATTATTTGAATTTACACTGGAGAAATAGATACTATTAACTTATTTACCCACTACACCCCACGAAATAATAAAAGAAAGAAATGACCATCTAATTTCCATGTTCAATACACACACCATTTTACTTTTGAAAAACAAAGATAATGTTGAATCTTGTTGACAGTTCTAAGAAATATAAATGAAATGATTCATCTTCCTTTTAGTTGGTACATGTATTATAAGTCTAACTACAAAAAAAAGGTGGGAGAAACACACACAGAGATCTAATTCTATAGTTTTAATCTAAATAAAGTGTTGAATAGTATGGATTTTCTCTGTAGAACAATAGAATAATACTTCAATTAGCACAACATTCATAGAATCAGTTAATTATTATTATTAATTGGTTATACATGGCGAGAAGTTTTAATAAAGGAGAGCCCAAGTGGCTCTGGCAGTGCTCACTAGGCCACATAGAAGAGGAAGACTTCCTAACAATAACGAGCTACTACACAAAATGGCTGCATGTGACTACAACAATTGACATGGGGAGGAGGTGGGTAAGATGGATATAATTGAAGAACTTTAAAATCCTCTGCAGCCATTCTAATGATGCATACTAGACTGGAATCCAGGTATGATTTCAATATGAACAAATAGATGTTTATCAAAGCAGGGGTCTATTTCACTGAAGAGCTGAAGTAGAAATCCATGTCTGTTGATAGAAAAGAGGAAAGATTTTAGAAAATAGCATCCATTGTGTATTTTATAATTTAAGAAGCAACAATTAGAATTTGAAAACAAATACTGAAATTTTTGAGTGTCCTATTAATAGTTAACAATGACTCTTCAAATGAAATTAATAGAATAATAAGTGGGAAATCTCCAAAGTATTTCAAGAGGAAAAAAGTTTGTCCAGTTGGACAGATAAAATTTTCAAGGCTATTCAAAGAAACTAAATTAGTAAAGTCACAAGAAAATTCAATCATGTTTATGTAAAAAAAAAAAATGGCTTCCTCAACAAAAAAAAAGTGTACATTGATTGTATTGAGGTACTAATAGCAACCAGGGGCGTCGATTACGGGGTGGTAAATGGGCAGTAGGAGGGCAAATATATAGTTTTGCCCCACCCCCCCCCCCCAAAAAAAGAAGAAAATCTATATATATTTCCCTGCCCCATGTTACCTTGGAGAAGCTGGCAATTGAGAGGCGTTGAAAAAAAATCATGAAGGGTACTATTAGGCTCACTTATACATGTACAAGCTTATCTGAAGATAACCTTGTACTCCAGATTAGCTTTTACGGGTGAATAGGCTTCAATAGCTTTTGTGTGTATCAGCAGGCCCTTTTCCAGGCTAGATCGTTCATACAGGAGAGGAAAATAATTATTTAAAATTTCACTTTCAAGTCTGAATCCCTACATTTGTGGCAAAGTAAGAGTTGAAGAGTCCCTGGATCAGGTAATCTAGCAAATTTAAGAAAATTAAATCTTGTTTAGAGCAATTTTGTTGTCTGCTTTTGACTGCTGCAACAGTGAATGTTGGACACAGTCCCACATAGGCAAGGGCCTATGAGTGATTAGGCTGTTTTGCCCCCCCCCCCCCCCCCTCCAAAAAACAGATCGACACCCCTGATAGCAATCTTACTCTTACAGCATATATACCTACCATGCAAAACTGAAGCAGCTAAGCATTAATTGTTCCTCTCAGAATTTGTCTTCATTCTCAGTAGGTAAGCCTTCCTCTTCATCATCATCATCATCATCTGTTGTAGAATAGATGAAGCATTGTCCTGTATTAAGAAAAAAAAATCACAGATACACTCATCCCCACCCTCTTCATCTTTTCAAAGAGGAGACTAACTACAATAGATTCATGGATTCTAATCGAAAGTGTCATTTTTGGCCCTGATAATAGTACTACTAATTATGACAATGATAATAATAGTAATGATCATAATGATAAAAATAATAATGAAAATAATAATATCATCAATAACATAAGTTCACCCATCTTATTTTGTTTTGTTTCTGTTTGCAGGAATTAATCGAATGTTTAATGTAATAATTAAGGGGACTCAAATTTGTATTTATGACATCACACTGAACATCCCTTAAAGATATCATAATTGATATTTAAAGACACTAAACAGCTAATTTAATATGACACTGAAAACAGTTCTTAGTCGTGGATAAAGGAAAATGACAATTGAATTGTCCATTCCTCAGAAAAAACTGATAATATTTTGTTGTTTTGGTTGGACAATGTTAACTAAAAATGCCTCTCTTTACTGTGAACACATCACTCACCCCCCCCCCCCCCCCGGTTAACTGATCCTGGATCCACTACCACCACCAGACCTTTAATTTTTAGCTGTAATGAGTCTAGGTCTAACTAGTGTATTATAGACTCTAACATTAAACTCTAGTAGATCTTCAAAGTTCAAGTAGCCACAAGTAAGTTCCTTGCCATGTTTATCTGACGGAAATTAAAGTCAACATAATGAGACTAATGAATGCGATACTGAAACAAAGACCATCCAGCTATTACTCAGCGGAGATTTATTACCTCTTACAAAAGGCTTTTGATTCTGGTCTAGAATCAACACTAAATTATGCCCCCCCCCCCCCCCCCCCCTCTCTCTCTCTCTCTCTTGAAATGAAAAAAATATAAAACCTCATCATCATCATGATGCTTGCCTAGACCGAAAATTCCGTCTCTCGTTTGATGCTTGCCTAGCTAGCTGCCCTTGGCTTTGGCCTTGGCTCAAATTTAGAAGAAAAAGGGGGCCAAAGCTCATATAACATTAGTACACCTAAGCAAATTAACTTTTACTAAGAACCACTGCGTTAAGATTACAACCCTGCATTAGCAAACTGTGTAACATTTACTCAAAGTAAACCTGGACCTGGACTGGTCTCTGGAAAATACTAGTATCAACATATAAGGCGGCAGCCGCTTCGTCTCGATGTTATGTTTGTCGCCATCAGGCAGTTGAGCACGGACATGAGGTCTGGCATTATCGGAGACTAAGTAGATCGGCTCATCCTCCGGAAACATCTGCTCGCACTCGGCTACTGTGGCTGCGAGGAACTGCTCAAAGCTTTCCCTCGTCACGGTCTCGAAAGCGATTTGGTGATGCACGAGGCCGACACCAGCAGATTCAGGAAATGTAATATTGCAGTTGCGCCCCATCTGCCCATCAACCACTCTTGTCGCAGGAATGCCACGATGAGCCTTTCCCTTGGTACGCTTCGTCAAAAGGTTGTAACCCGTCTGGTCTATGAAGACGAAATTTCCGAGCACGCCATCCTCCAGAAACCACTCAGCGTACTCAACGCGCTGCGTGAGGACCAGTGGCGGCACCAGGGGGGGGGGGCATGGGGGGGGGGGGGGCATTTGCCCCCCCCCCCCCAATAATTTTCGGAGTGAAAAAAAATAAAAGGGTGGAAAAAATTTTTGTCCGCCCTTGCCCCCCCCCCCCATAGGCGGATCCAGAGGTCCGGCCCCCCCCCCCCCTTTTTGGAGCCGGTTTTTTTTTTTTTCTTTGCTTGTCAGGGAATTATGGAGGGAATTATGGAGGGAAACTGGACCCCATAACCCCTTTACTGAGCGTTTTGGCCAAAGTGGTTATTATGCCCAGCGGCCATTAAATCCGCCTGAACAAGTGAATAATTAGTCAAATTTCTTGGTGTTCATTGTTGAAATTCAGTTATTCATAACGGAATAAACGCTATCGTTATCAATTCATAACTGAAAAAATTATCAGCAAGAAAGAGCGGGATTCGAACCCGGGACCTGGCTTAAACGCAAGTGCAGTGTAGAAAGAGAATACTCTGACAGTCTGACCAGACGCCTTTACCACTAGACCACGAGCAATTGACAGCGAATCTGTTCTTGCTGCACCGACTATATACCTCCGTTCCATACAAATCTTATCTATACCTCCGTTCTGCTGGGTTTTTTTTATATCCTAGGTAGGATTCTTGCCAATTTGAGGATTACTGGGCATATTAGCTATAATAGCCAGCGTTTTTTGGAAGTTTGGTGAATTTTTTTTTTTCGGAGGAATGTAGCCACAATCGATCTCGCCGTCTGACGTTTCACGCCAAGATTGTCAGCCTGTTCCAAGTAGTCCTGGGCGTTGCCTTGGAAGACCTCTATCAACCGACGTCGATCGACATTAGTTATTCTGTGATAACGGTTTCGAGCTGCCATGATCGGCTCAACGATACTGAAACGTTCATGTATACATGCTAAGAGTACTGTGTGTTGCTCTTACAACGAGATCATAAAGTGAAAGTGACAATAATAGGCCTTATCTTACAAACTTAAGCTACTCGCTCCTTTCGTACACAAATTATTCAAATGAACATAAACAATACAAATACAAAAATATAATTTGGATGAAAAGGATGCGCACATTCCATAGATGCTCGCCTGTAGACGGTAGTGAATGTTTAAACGCATGCAGTCTACATTTTCAGACGAAATTGAATGCTCTTCACCTGATTTCAATTCGGTTTGACAAAAGTTGGCGATCGCACGATGAAAAAATCCAACTGAATCAAATTATTTTATACATTGAATGATGATCCTGATCGTTATTCAAATTCGTTCTAAATTGAGTGATGTTATCAAATATTTGGGTGCTATTTTGACGAAAATGGACGGGAAAACCTATAATAACAGTGATAATAAAAATAATAATAGTTACTTTACTGTGCTTATTCAGAGGCGGATCCAGCATCTTTTAAAAAAGGGATGGGGTAAACTATTTTAAAAGTGAGGAAATTCTAAAATTCCTTGTAAATGTAAATAGGGATTACTCTTCATTTCAAAATAGGAGGGGGCGGCCGATTTGTTTCCCCTGTTCATCCATCTGTGATATGACGGTACAGTTTGCTCTGTTTAATGGAATATATTATGTGGAATATTCATTCGGTTGACGATACATTGTTTTCACGTGGGCGATTACTGGATATCATGGGTCTTCTCTAGTTCATTTTACGGCCACAGCACACCAACTCCCACGCCGCAACGAAATTCTTTTAGTTAATGATCTACATCAATAGGTTGTGTACTGTTGCCTAGACAAACCTTTTTTTTTCATTGTTAGTCCCCGAGCTAGAGGAGACATCACTGATAAATTATGTTTATGATTCATCATTACCAGAAAGATAGAGAGAGAGAGAGAGAGAGAGAGAAAGAGAGAGCAGAAAGAAAGAGACATCTATGGACTATTTAAACATGTATCTTTTTTCAGTCTCCTATTTGGAAAGATATTCCAATCAGATATCCCCAGTGAGTATGTAAAATGTACGAGAATGTAAATAATTCACTTTGAACGGGCAGGAAGGGGTGGGTGGGGGAGGGTGGGGGTAGAAGTTGCAGATGAGTAAGTTTGCTGTTATAGAATAATGTGCATGGTTTTGAAGACAATGGTTTTTATTTTCCCAACAAAGATAAACATGGGGGGGGGGGGGGGGGGGGGGGGGGGTGGACTGCTAGAATATTCCATTTCCTCTCCACCATTCCCGATATCAATTTCCTATAACCGTGACGTATGTATTTCTGAGATCCCACCTTCTTTGGAATTCCCCGTCTTGTTATCGCGCATGGCGTGCAAGATGCTGATTAACAATTCCTAACAACCCGTCTTGGGTTCTCATATCATATTATCACAATGGGTCATAATGACATAGAATATGGTGACCGATATTGTGGATTGTATAGAAGAGCAGAGGCAAGACTGAACTAAATCAACTAATCAAGCAACATTCCGGATGACATATGCTTTGAAAGGGCGTTTAGACAAATTAATGTTAGAAGCTGATAATTATGAGGTATGTATACTGTGTATGAAACAATACTGTGTCTGTGTTGTATGCACGTGCATAATCTATTCCTTGATAATGCTAATTATTCGATGTCGATGTGTACGTGTGTAGTTCTGAAAGTTTGTTTCCCTTCATACCGTATCGATTGACATTGTGTCAATACTGGATTGGGAGGAGGGGGGGGGGGGGGGGGGGAGGGGGGAGCAAATATGGGGGCTGATTCATAAAACCTATCAGTATCAAGACAACTGTTAAAAGTTATTGAAACAATTGCACTGAATGGGCTGTGATCAATTTCCGGGGTAGAATTTGGCACTTGTTATTGATAACATGTTTTACTAGAGAGGGCCATGATCTGACATAGGCCTTCCTTAAGCCTCTGCACAATTTTGAGACCAACGACACTTGAAAAATTTAATAATAGTTTATTAATTTCATTTATAATGTTTCGTAATTGCTTATTAGTAGAGTACCCTACAAAGCATTGTATAAGCATCCGTTTGGGGAAATTTGAGATTTCAACGGAACTTGGACATTCTGTTCGGAATGATTCTCCATAATTCAAATTATCAAAAATAAATGAATATTGTATCGAATCCATATTAAAAATAAAGTTTAAAAACGGAATCGATTTCACCCCCATATATCAACAATTTCCCAAATCCACGTAGATTTGTAGTGAAATATACGGTTGCCATGCCCATAGTCAGTGAGATGTATACTGAAAAGATGTTTAGTAATACAGAATCGGAAAACGGCGTTGAAGAGAGACATACTGAAGCTTTTCGTCTTGCACTCGTCAGAATATACCGCAAGAATGAACAGAAAGCCGAAATCGAACAATATACCGTAAACTAAAGAAACAAAGCGCGCGAAATATTAAACAGAATTTGACTGGCTGTTTGATGTGTGTGTGTGTAATTGGGTTTTTACAGACGTGTATCAATCAGATATGATTATTTACGTCTGGGACCGACCTTTAACGTCACCATCCGAAAGACGATAACATAACGGGAAATTAGGCTTATTGCCAGCCGGTTTTGTAATAACAGGAGCTAAAATAATACGAGCGTCCTCACGAACGTCGGCACAGTATAGGGTCAGTGAACTGAATGTATGTGGCTTCGAGCATGCGCAGATGTGTAAAGTTTCTCGCTCGGCTAAGAATTTTAAACCACTGACCCTATACTGTGCCGACAGAAAGAGTTCGTGAGAACGCTCGTATTATTTTATCTCCCGTTATTACAAAACCGGCTGGCAATAAGCCTAAATTCCCGTTATGTTCAAGCAGCCAATCAAAATCTTTTTAATATTTTGCGCGCTTTGTTCCTTGAGTTTCCAGTATATTGTTCGAGTTCGGCTTTCCGTTCATTCAAAATAATTGTAGGCTATAACGTGTCTTATGCCATTGCCCTTGCCATAACTAAACTCACTACTCTATCTGATAGAAGAGATTCCCTTTGGACAAAACTCAAAAACTCTGATCACCACAAACACCTTCTTCCCGTCCCTAGATGTAATTAAAATGTAATGATAGGAGTCCACTGGGCCGGCGCCAGTTGGTGCCAGTTTGCGCCAATGCAATTTGCTGTGGCGCCTAGTGTCGCCAATAAGGTGCCTAGTGGCGTGTAGTGGCTCAAACTGCCTCCCAACTGGCTCGTGGTGGCACCAAATTTGAATTTGGCGGCAAGAAAATTTCAAAATGTTTGAAATCTTCGTCGCGCCACTTGCATCGAGCAATCAGCACCAAGTGTCCGACAAGTGGCACCAAATGGCGCGAACATATTGCCCTTTGGCGCAAACGATCCGCCTATTGGAATCCACTGGAATGTAATGGTGCGCGCCAAGTTGCGCCAATGAGATTTCGCACCACATGGCGCCAAGTGGCACCTTGTTTGCGCCACTACGCGCCAAATAATTCCAACAGAGGCGGATAACCCGCACCAAAGCGCGCCAAATGTGCAGTGGCGCGAGCCAAACGGCACCCGATTGGTGACTACTTCGCGCCAAATGCCACCTGGTTGCCCGCCATTCAGCGCCACTTGCCGCCTATAAAAGCAGGGCGGCATCGCAGGACTTTCTCACACAACTAGCAAGATTTTCATATAGTCGGCAAGTAGCGCCAAGTGGCGGCAAGTTCAAACCAATTTGGCGACCTTTGGCACAAACTAATCACCAAGTGCCGCAAAGTAGCCGTCTATTGGCGCGAATGGCGCCAACAGGGTGAATTTTGGAATCAAATGGCCGTGTAATGGCGCAAACTGGCGCAACATTTTGGAGCAAGCCGGGTGGCATTTGACGCACGCCATATGGCACCCAGTTTATTCCACTTGGCGACACATGCCGAGCGGACATTAATTCGGCGCCACAGCGAGCCACTACGCGCCAATCACATAATCTTTGGCGCGAACTGGCACCAACTGGCGCCGGCCCAGTGGACTCCTAGCATAAGACAGCTTTGTAACATGACTGGCTTCCCTACAATTAAATGCAATACAGAACGATATCGAAAATCCACCATCCCTCACCTTGCCAGAATCTTGAAATAACCCCCCCCCCCCCCCCCCGCTTTGCATCCCAAACATTTTCACTTCTCAGATTCCATGCGTAGATGTAATGACTCATTTTGCATGGTTATGGCTTTCTAACTTGGTTATATTTATGTATTCCTCCCAAATCTTCTCCTTTCTCTCTAACTATCTCCTTCTTTCTTTCTCTTCCCTTTTCTTTCCTATTCTTTACTTTTTCTTTCTTTCTCTCACTTTTCACACTTGTTATCTTATTATTTGTGTAGCGGAAATCTTAGTATTTTCGTTTTGCTTCCAATTATGTATCTTTATACCCCCGCCAAACGAAGTTTGAAGGGGGTATATAGGAATCAGTCAACGGTTGGGTGGTCGGTCGGGCGGTCGGTCGGTCCGTTGCAAATCTTGCGGATCGAACTACTTTCTCAGTTTTCGACCAAAGCTCATGAAATTTGGTACACACATTGGTCTTGGTGGGAAGATGTGCAAGACATATTTTTCGGATGAGTCGGAATCTGCGTTGCCATGGTAACGGCATATTTATGGCAGAAAATCAAGGAAACACCTTGCGGATCGAACTACCTCCTCAGTTTTTGACCGAAAGTCATGAAATTTGGTACACACACATTGGTCTCACTGGGAAGATGTGCAAGACATATTTTTCGGATGTGTCGTTGGATGTGTCGGAAGCTGCGTTGCCATGGTAACGGCATATTTGAAAAAATCTTGGAAAAATCTTGCGGATCGAACTAGTTCCTCAGTTTTCGACCAAAAGTCAAGAAAGGCTGTTGTCACAGGGCGGGGGTATTAATCATCATCTTCAGTGATATTTCTAGTTTGATTTGATTTTGATTTGATTTGATTTTGATTTGATTTGTTTCCACAATCGTTTTACATATATACATGAGAAAGCAAAATATAAACATATACATATAGCATAATACAAAGGATAATACATATATCATAACAACTCAGTATAATAAATATCTTACAGTAAATGTAATAAACGCATACAGTATATACACTTGTGGGGGAACCTATTAAAAGCGAGGCTTGTCGAGTTAGGTCCCCATTTAGCGAGAAAAGGAGCTGGAAAGTAGAATGGGGAGATTAAAATGAGATGCGATTCTATTGTATATATGCACATATATATCTGATTGTAAATTGACCCCTTCAGCCCCTGTGCTGCTGGTCAATAAGAAATAAATAAATTCTTGCTGTATCCTATACTCTGATGAGTGCAAGACGAAAAGCTTCAGTATGTCTCTCTTCAACGCCGTTTTCTGAGATAAATCCATAATTTGAAAACTTGTTACGACACGTATATAGTATAGTGAACATAATAAAAACAAAAGATATAAGACAACAGAAAATAAAGCAAGGGAAGAGAGAAATAAAGGATAGGAAATATTGCTGCATATGTGAAGAGTAAAGAAAAAGAGAGAAGAGGTGGAGAGGAGATGTAAGGACAGAGAGAGAGAGAGAGAGCATGATGTATTGATGTGCATACTACAGCGGTAGTGACCATATAGTTACATACAGAGCGTAAATAAAGACGTAATTGGAAGGATAGGTGCATTAAAAAGGGCAAGACATGATTTGACAATGCACTGATATTAATTTGTATTGTAAGGAAGTATAAGAGACAATTTCAATTTCTTCTTAAATGAATTAAGTGAGGGGCAAGTTGAATGTCATTTTGAAGAGAGTTCCAAAATTTGGGCGCTCTATAAATAAACGTGTTTTGAGCTTGAAGGGTTCTCAGTAGAGGTAGATGATAGTCATTACAACGCCGGGTTGGGCACTTATGAGAGGATTTATTTTGTAGTTTGGGTAAACATATCATTCAAAACGGAAGGAAGCATGTCGTTACTATAAGAATACATAAACTGACCTAACTGAAGGAGGTAATGATGTTTAATTGTCAATATTTTATTTTCAAAGAAAAGAGGATCCGTATGGGAGCGAAAATGAGAAAGGCAAATGATACGAAGAGCTTTCTTTTGTAGTAATAAACTTTTGTTTAACAAAGTTTGGTGTGTGTTGCCCCACACCAGGAGTCCATAATGTAGATATGGTGAGACCAGAGAGGAATAAAACATAAGCAAGGAAGAAGAAGGGGGATGTGGTTTTAATCTATTCATGACACCAATATTACGAGAAATAGTTTTACAGATGTTGTCAATATACTTCCAGGATAGTGTATTGTCGACTGTTACGTCCAAAACTTTAGTGTAAGAAACACTCTCCAACGGGAAGTCATCGAACTCAATATTGATTGGCAGTGATTCTATAGTATTACTGAACAACATATATATATATATTTGGAGATTAAGTGAAAGTTTGTTTGCTGTAATCCATTTTAGAATCTTCCATAGTTCAGAATTAACCGTTTGCGCAAGAGTGTATGGATTATTGTGGGAAAAGAACAGATTCGTGTCTATCGATAGAGCCGCCCCAATTAATTGCTCTTATTACAATTTATACATATTGCACACATTCATGTGCACTTTTTGTATATATTGATTGGCAGTGAGTCTATAGTATTACTGAACAACATATATATATATATATATTTGGAGATTAAGTGAAAGTTTGTTTGCTGTAATCCATTTTAGAATCTTCCATAGTTCAGAATTAACCGTTTGCGCAAGAGTGTATGGATTATTGTAGGAAAAGAACAGATTCGTGTCTATCGATAGAGCCGCCCCAATTAATTGCTCTTATTACAATTTATACATATTGTACACATTCATGTGCACTTTTTGTATATATTATATATATGCATGTATATATGTGCTCGAACTCTCGGAAGTGTTTCCCTTGTATTTCACGTGCAATATTTGATTTTCTGCTTTATAAATTACCTTGTTGATGTGTTATACATTTATATACCCTTATATAGTTTAACACATATATAATAGAGGCGGTATGGATCTAAGGCTAAATCCCGTAGTACATAGGGCTGAATGCACTCAACCCCCACAAGCAAGGAACGATATATTTTATTTTATCTACAGACCACGCAGCTGCACTCATAGTAAGTTTACTATATTTTTACACTCAAATTTTCTTAATGGGTACATTAGGAGGACAGTTTTTGTTCTTTTTCTTTGTCCAACTGTCGACTTAATGTACCAACTGTCGACCTAATGTAGGGGTCTCTATTATGACGAAATAAACTGCATTGTTAACTGTCGACTTAATGTACCCGTTAGTCAAATACAACTATATATAGTTGTAAAGAAATGTAGATGGGAGAACGTATAGAAAAAATAATTTAATGTAAGATAAAGACATAAAAGATATCCGTAGGTTTGCTTCCACAAGCGCTTTCCTTTAATTCTTCAGGTGGAATGATTAACCTGTTAGTTACATGCGTTTATATATCGTACAAGTAGAAGTTACAAACATTTTACAAGTCTTTCAAATCTCCGTTGTTAAAGTTGGGAGATCTATTCAATGGACGGATAGTTTGCTGGTAGATGAAAGATAGAAGAATGAGTTGTGATAGCATGGAGGATATGGAATAATTGGCCTGGTGAGCTGGGGAAGAAGGATTATGGCATTTGGAGTCAATGGAACAGTGGATTATTGTTTGGCACAGTACACAATAGAGTAGAGTGATTACAATAGCTTACACCGGGTATAGACTTGTTTGGTTATTCTGAGATAAAAGAGTATGTAGACTTCGAAATTAAATAGTCTGACGCATTTCTTAAGTTAATATGATACAAAAAGATCCTTGGTGTAAAATGCAGTCAATGAACATGGTAAGGATTCTACAACGATTGACTGTTGAATGTATATACACATAATAGTACATGCAAAATTATATAATATAAAGTACACTTTATACTATGTGGTAGTTAGAGTAAGGAACAGCAATTCATATAGCGTTCAGTGAAGGTTTAAATTTATTTTAGGCAACGTTTAGTTTTGTCATCATCATTCATTCTATAAAAAGGTGTAATTAAGAAATTGGGTTCTATGGAACGAGCACACCTTTCTATAATATGTTCACTCAATTTTAGTTGCCTATATTCTTTCTGTCTAATTTGCTGACGATGAACCCTTACTCTGTTACGAAGAACATCTCCTGTTTCACCAATATATTGTTCTTTACATCCTTGGCACGTTATACAATAAATCAAGTTTTTTGTTTGACATGTAAATGGAAATTTAATTAAAAACTCTGTGTTGTTTATTCCAATGTTGATTCTATTTGTCACATCCAAATGGGGGCAGGTTTTGCATCTTTTGTCGCCGCATCTTTTCACCCTACCTTTTGTATTGTTGTTTCGGGAAAATCTGGCTCTGGTTAATATTTGTTTCAGATTAGGGCTTTGTCGTTTGCTTGATATAACTTTTACATTTTCAAATACTGCTTTCAGAGTTTCATCGGTCTTGATGAGAGGCAACGAATCATGAATAATTTGAAACATGTTTGGGTTATTTGGGTTGAATGTGTGGACAAATGGAACTATCTCCTGTTCATTTCTTTCTTTTTTAGACATCAACTCTTGCTTACTGAGTGCATTTGCCTTAGAAATACCGGTTGTAATAATTTCCTTAGGATAATGTCTAATCAAAAGCATATGCTTTAGTTCTTCCAACCGTTTCTTTCTAGTTTCTTCATCGGATACAATTGTACATATTCTCCTAGCTAAATTATACGGGACATTATTTTTACACTGCTTAGGGTGACAAGATTTAAAATGCAAATATTGGTGGGTGTCTGTGACTTTATAGAATATGTCTGTCTTTAACAAATTATCTTCCTTTATTATTTTAATATCTAAGAAATTTATTGAGCTACAATTAACATTCCATTTAAAACCAATTGCTGGGTGTAATTCACTTAGTATCTTATGTAAATCATTAATATCTCCAAATTCAGTTTTCCAAACAATAAAACAATCATCTAAGTATCTAAACCAATTTTTTTTCAAAATACCTTTTAACTTCAACATTATAATGTGTTTCGACGCGCTCATAGAGTTTCTCCTCTAAGTATCCCATGAAGAGAGTAGCATAAGTCGGGGCCATTTTTGTTCCCATTGCAGTTCCACGTTTCTGTACATAATTATTTCCATCAAAACGGAAGGTGTTATTATTCAATATAAAATTGACCGCGTCTAATATAAATTGTGAAGAAAAACGAAAATCAATTTCTTCAATATATATATATATATATATATGTATATATATATAAACACCTAATGGGTACATTAGGAGGACAGTTTTTGTTCTTTTTCTTTGTCCAACTGTCGACTTAATGTACCAACTGTCGAAATAATGTAGGGGTCTCTATTATGACGAAATAAACTGCATTGTTAACTGTCGACTTAATGTACCGTTAGTCAAATATATGTATATATATATATATATATATATATATATAAATTGTTTTAATCATAGGGAATATCATTCTGAACAGAATGTCCAAGTTTCGTTGAATTAAGGTCTGGAGATAAAAAGTTATGGACTATAAGGTAACTGCTTATGTGTTGTATGTGTTGACAGCTGTCGAAAAATTTCAAAATTTTCCCAAACGTAGGTTTATGTAATGCTTTACAGAGTACTCTACTGATAAGCAACTAACATATTAAGATGATCATTACACTGTGATGTAGATGCGGACAACTCCCCCTTTGCTCCAAGTTGACATACAAAGGGACTAAAATGTCATTTTTTTTTCAAACTGTATTACTCAGTTGGATCTTTTTCTTTCATCAGGACCTATAACAATATGCTATCTACAATATATTTGGATTACTGCCTGGCGGAAAGGCGCTAAGGAGAAAACCGCGAAATTAACCCCCCCCCCTTTTTTTTTTTACTCCCAGTGTAACGTGGTCATATTAACCACAGTTGCACATTCTCAGAGTGACGAAAGCATATGAGGAATATTCCAGATATTTTGATTATCACCTTGCTATTGTCTGCTTTGTTAGCTACGTAGGCTGCAACACAATATATAAGAATGCGTGCATAATATGGCGATTTACCATTGATTTTAATTTTATTTTAAAGAAAAAACACACACACACGCACACACACGCACAAATCTCTTGGTATGAACATGCGAAACACCATTTATTTAATGTACAATAAAAGAGCTGAGTTATTTGGAATTCTACCTGCTCCATTGTCTAATATACGAGTGACCAGATCATCTGTGAGTCATCAGCCATATACTGTTTGTGTACTTAAATCCAACACCCAGCTCCATTCACCCCAAGGACTAGCAGGTTATGAACTCACTCCCAGCTTTTATTTTTCCTGATGTTGCCAATATGGATAGATTAAAATCTGCTGTAAATTTATTTTTACTGAATTCATTATAGATACATGTACACGTCCATATATTTTTTGTTGATATTGAAAATTGTTAGAAATTCACGCATTTGAATTGTGATTACTCTTCAACACTTAGGGCAGTTTTTCATCTTTTTTATGGCAACACCAGACCCAAAATCTGTAAATAGTAAACAAATGAGAAACCAACAACAAATGGACAAAAAAGAAACTCAAATGTAATTTTCAATAAGTCTTATGCACATAATTGGGTAAAGTAATAATGTTTGGTATCATAAGAAATGGTAATAAATTTCCTACATGTTATGTACACAATATTTTGTGAATAAAAGATAGGTAATGAAGTGGAGACATTTGAAAAGTAAGTATTGATCACATATTGGTAAAATTTGGAAGAGAGCTAAACCCTTGGCACAGTAAGAGTTAAAAGCAGTAAGCTTTTTCGTCCATAAACTAAATTATTATCATTGCTCAATCTCAAAACGTCATTATTCTGATAACAACTTTGTGACATCATTGTTATGAGGTTCATTACGTGGTACAGGAACAGCAGAGATAATGCACAAGTTTTTAGCATGTGAGGAAAGTATTTATTAAAGACCATGAGTGAGCCCTCTAGGTTAATATACATTATAGTCTGTCAGTTGAATAAATTCATCGAGATCGATGAATAAATCACATGAACCGGATATGTACATTCCAAGCCTTTTTCATGTCATTGTATCAATGTAACTTAGCTTATTGCACAAACTTTTAAATACTATTTTACACGTTTTATTACTTTTGAAATTTGCGTTGATATTCTATTTCAATTGCTGTAAAACATGTACATTTCAGTCTGTGTACTGTTAATCATGTTTAAATAGACTTTTATTGAAATGAATTTGAATTGATACTGCTACAAACTTGAAGCTTTTCACGGAAAATACAGAAAATACATATAAAACACATTCTATAAAACTTAAATTCATGTATTGGAAATGTGCAACCCTTTAAATAATAAGTGGTAATCATTTTTTTATTCGTTGTTATGTAACTATGAATACTTTGATTTGATTTTAATTGCATTCGGCTTTTTTCACGATGTCCAAATTTCAAAAATACTTAGTATAATTATCATTGAGAATACGTACAACGTCAATACAACATTTACAGGAATAAAACAGGTACAGCTACAAAAGAAATAATGCACATTCATGCAAAGCACAGGATGACCTTAAAGTGTAGTGTCACCAATGCAAGTAAATTCATAAAACGTTGCAAACCATGGTAAAAAAGGAAACTAGGCAAAGCTGAAATTCTTCCCAGAACAATATAAAGGCACATGTACATGTATATGTATAGTTATCTTAGGTATATTACTTCCGCAACGTCTATCCTTCTGGAAAAAGACTTGTAATGACTCGGAAGTTGATTTGAAAAGATGAAATACTTCAATTGATGTAGAATAAAATGGATTACTCGTCATGCGTAAAATGAAAAATGAATTCCTTCTGTGATTCAAAACAATAATAATGATTGTTTATATAGGCTATTTTCCTTTTCTTTCTCGTCATTTCTATCGATTATATTCAGTCTTCCCTTTTTTTCCAACCCTGTACAGATGCTTCCCGTTGATGCAGTGTTTTAGCGCGTGGCAAAAAGAATGGCCGAGAAGGCTCTGAGCGACAAAACTAATCTCCACTCTCGGAGTCGAGATCAAGGTTCAGACACCTACTTTGCATCGGGTCCCACGAAAAATTCTAAGGGCAGCAGTGTGTCCAAAGACAATGGGGAGAAAAGCGTGCGACCCAAGGAGAGGAACAGTTCACCCAGGAAGACCGACCATATTGATCGAAAAGAACCTGCTGGTCAGTTTGGAAAAGGGCAGCACGGAAGACCTCATCATGGCCAAGGAGGCCAAAAGCAGAAGAGTGGAAGCGAATCAGGAAGAAGGCGACCCGGATCGCAAAAACCATCACAGATGGGATCAAGACTAAGAGCTGTAGAGGTTGACGGTTGTAAAGCGCAGCTGCAACGTGGGGGTACCAGTTCTCAACGTGGCGGCCGCTTGTAAGTTACCATCAACACGGCTTTTGCTAAACAGTCGGGTAACGTCGCATCGCGTTGGAAGAAATCTTCGAACATTTTTTCAGGAATTTTATGTATGGTATCTTTTTTTTAGCAGCAAAAAAAAAAAAAAAAAGAAAAGAAAAAGAAAAGGAAGTTCGCGAGGGGTCTATGAAACGAACTCCGTTCGTGTGTGCGTGTGTGTGTCCTTCCGTCCGTGTGTGCTCAAAAAGTTAGAAAATGCTACTTCTCCGTCATTTCTTGGCCGATTTTGATTCTGATTGTTTTATGTGATAGGGCTGAGTGGGGGCTTCCAAACTTCTACACAAAATCATGAAATTCATCAATTATGCAAATTTATGCAAATTTATTCAAAATCGACGAAAAATGCTACTTCTCCTCTATTTCACACCGTATTTTGAATCTAATTGTTTTATCTGATAGGGCTGGGTAGGGGCTGTCAAACCTCTACACAGAATTTTGAAATTCATTAATTATGCAAATTTATTGTAATTTATTGAAAATCAACAGAAAATGCATTTATAATCATAAAACATTAATTTGATAATTCATTTCTCACATTTATCTTCAAGGTTCTATCAGAAATTACATAAATTAACAGCCATTCCACAGATCTACACTTCTGGCGGGGACATATATTACGCATCGCGTAATTACTAATTCAGTTGTTTTTAATCCTTTTATTAATTTTTTTTTTCCACCTTTCCTTTCATTACGTTATTCTTTTATTACTTTTATCATTTTGTTTTCCATCTTTCATAATGTTACTGTTTATATTTATCCTTTTTATCCTCTTTTTTTTAATTTCTTTCCATCTTCACTTTGTTATTCTTTGTTCCCTTTTATCATCTTGTCTTCCACCTTTCTTCATGTTTATATTTATCTTTTTATCATTTTTCTCTCTATCTCTCGCTTTGTCATTTCTTGCTTTTATCCTTCTATCAATTATCTTTTCATCCTTCCTCTCGTTATGATATTCTTTGTTTCCTGTTATCATTTTCTCCCCCACCTTCCTCACGTTAATCTTTATCCTTCTATCATTTCTCTCTCTGTCTTTCTTTATATAAGTTAAACTTTTTTATCCTATCATTTCTCTCTCTATCTTTCATATTATTCTTTTTAAAATCATTTTCTGCTTCCCATCTTTACTTACTTTCCTTAAAACATTCTTTGCTTTTATCCTATCATTTTGTTTTCCTTTCTTCTTTTCTTTCGTTATGTTATTCCTTTATTCAAATTATCATCTTCTCTTCTATCTTTCCTTATGTTACTCTTAATATCTTTATCCTTCTATGATTTATGTCTCTATCTTTCTTTATGTTATTCTTTGTTTTTATCCACTTATTTTTACTTTCCAACTTTCCTTTTGTTGTATTCTTTGTTTCCTTTCATCATATTTTCTTCCATCCTTCCTACCCTTCTATTCTCTCTTTATAGTTCATGTTTTTCTTTGCATTATCCTTCTATTGTTTTCTTTATTATCTTGTTTCTCACATTTATCAGCCTGAGAACGGGAAAAATCATACTGAGATGGACTCTTTTTCAATTTGTCCCCTTGAAGACACCTTCCTGAAAAATGTTCGAAAATTTCTACCAACGCGACGCGACGTTACCCGACTGTTTAGCAAAAGCCATCAACACCATGCTCAATGATTTCGGTGATCATGGTGATCATGGGTTGTTGCATTTTCATGTCCCGAAGTTTTCATTTTTAGTTAACATCTCGCAAAAAGAACAGTGCTTTTCTTTTGATGAAAATAGTCCCTTTCTGACCTGCTTTGAACAAAACATCGTCTTCTCTTATCTTGGTATTCTCTATTTTCTCCTTTTTCAACATTTACAGTTTATTTGGCACTACCTTTGAAATCTTCGAAGTATTACCTCTGATTATATTTCTTTCAAAGAAAAGGAAAAGATAAATACCATTCTAAATATGAGCACCTCCCAATCAGCAGCAATTACTTCAGTATAAAAAGAGTGTTTGTCTGCAACCATGTTTTGAACCATTGAAATCTTTTGCCTGTTGAAGTAGTATCTGATTCTGTCTTAAAGTAGAAATTCAAAGATTTTCTTCATTACATTTATATATTCGGAAAGCTTAAAACCCCAAGAATAAAATGATTACATTATCAAGCAGTGACACAAAAGTAGTAACGTGGAATAATCACAGTGAAGATAGTACTTTTGGAAAGAAACGATGGGAAATAGCCGCCGATGAAAATGGTCTGTATACTATGACGTAGGCGTATGGACGCATTGATCTCTACCGCATATTTATTAGCATTCACGCAGTAGTCGTGAACGTGCTTCTGCGACAAAATACATGGCTCGTAAACTACGTATTTACACTGTTTTATGCGTTTTTCGCCACTTCTGCAATTCAGCTTGCATACAATAAAGCCTGAGCGACGGGTGTCCCGTTTTTTTATAGGGTCAAAGGTCATATTTCGGGAGATGGCGTGAGTGCACTGTGTAGGCCACATTTCTTAATGGATTTCTTTCAAATTTTGTATGGAGATGTATCTTTGTATAATCTACACATCTTTACGTTTTGGTGATGCTGCCCTCATTGTTCCGTCCTTTATACGGTCAAAGGTCATTTGTCCATTTCGAGCACTCTTACTTCCGCATTTCTTGACAGATTTTGTTCAAATTTTACATGAAGGTGTCTCTTGGTGTAATCTAAAAACCTATAGTTTTTGGTGATGCTGCCACCAGTGTCCCGTCTTTTATAGGGTCAAAGTTCATACTTTGGAGAATGGCGTGAGTGCACTCTGCAGGCCACATTTCTTGATGGATTTCTTTCAAATTTTATATGGAGATGTAACTGGGTATAATCTACACATCTTTACTTTTTGGTGATGCTGCCCTCATTGTTCCGTCCTTTATAGGCTCGAAGGTCATTTGTCCATTTCTTGCACTCTTAATTCTGCATTTCTTGACAGATTTTGTTCAAATTTTACATGAAGGTGTCTCTTGGTGTAATCTAAGAACCTATAGATTTTGGTGATGCTGCCACCAGTATACCATCTTTTATATGGTCAGGGTTCATAGTTTGGAGGATGGCGTGAGTGCACTCTGTAGGCCACATTTCTTGATGGATTTCTTTCAAATCTTCCATGGAGATGTAACTGGGTATAATCTACACATCTTTACTTTGTGGCGATGCTGCCCCAGTGTTCCGCTTTTTATAGGGTCAATGTCATATTTTGTTTGCATGCATTCTTTATTTATTATTCTTTATTATTCTATTGTTTAATCGCCCATATTTCAACCTTACATACTAGGTTAGCATCTAGAGGATCTATGGACAAGCGCACCTTTCAACCCATCAGCTCAAAATTCTTGAAAGACCTGCTCCAGAATGAACCAGCAGAGGCATCAATTCTGCTTGGTTCCTTGAAGGGAAGTTTTTCAGCTGGACTTGAGGAACCCCGCATAGATGCCGCAAGGCAACGACTATTTTGGGAAGTTCTTGCCCACATTTCTGACAATGTTGGGGCGGCAAGTACTGTTATTATGTTGCTTACGGTTGTTGTTAGTTCTAAACTACTTAACACACACCTGCCACTCCGTCTGATTAATCTGCGTACAACTGCAAACCAATCAGGTACACAGCGGTGTTTAGGTTTCATTGCCGTACTCATCACAGTATTCGAGGCGATGATCTCCTGCATACCAAGCCGGGCTGCAGAAATCAAGGTTCCTTTGGTTCTAATGACAGACGTCGTCAACTCTTTGGAGGGACAACTGACACAGGATGTGAAGTCACCCCTCGATGCCTTAGTGCAATATATCGAGTCCCTTGAGGCGGAGAAAGAGCTCTCACGCCAAAAACAGCTGAATGCCTCATCTAAACCACCACCAGATGACTTCCGGCAACAAAGTATTCTTCCAACTTATCAAGAGCTAATGCCATCGTACCAGCCATACCTGAGGCCTCATATAGTGAAAGGAGTTTACCCAAACGCGGATCATTACCTTGATGTGCAATTCAGGCTCATGAAGGAAGATTTCATTCAGCCTCTCAGAAGTGGCTTGGCCCAATACCTTCGTAACAAGCAAGTTTGTCCAAAGGACAGGGTCAAGGTTCAAGACATACGAATCTATGAAAACGTGCAACTCGTAAATCCAGTGGCCGACAGATCAGGTGTTTCCTATCGGATGTCATTCCAAAGGATACCTCATGTGAGGTGGGAAATGTCTAAGCGTTTGATTTATGGCTCACTAGTCCTGTTATCGGTAGACGACTTTAAGACCTACATTCCAGCCACTGTAGCAAACAGAGATGCGAGGCAACTTTCCCACGGGTCGGTTGACATACGCCCTTTAGATGTAGGAATGGCGTCCATTGTCGACAAAACATTTGTCATGGTGGAATCAACAGTCCAGTTTGAGGCCTATCGACATGTCCTGGTCGGGTTACAGCGGGTAAACCCTGAAACCTTTCCGATGTCAAGACATATCCTTGAGCTTGATCACGACATAAAACCACCTACGTTCCTACTGGAAGTGAGCCATCCTAAGCTTGATGTGTCGAATCTGATGGCTGACCGAAAATTGAAGACTAAATTTGCTGAAATCCCCAAGACCCAAGCTAGTCCGACACATATTCGTAAGGATCAACAGGCAACTGACACCCCCTTTCAAATATCAGTTCTGGATGAAGATGCCTGGCCTGCGTCAGGGAAAACCAAACTGAACCCATCTCAATTGGAAGCAGTTAAAGTAGCACTCACACAAGAGCTCTCCCTGATTCAAGGACCACCTGGGACGGGAAAAACGTACATCGGACTAAAAATTGTGGAAACACTCCTCAAAAACATATACTGCTGTTCGGATGAAAAAACAGGACCCATCCTATTGGTATGTTACACAAATCATGCTTTGGATCAGTTTCTACTCGGTATCATGCAATTCCATGATACAGGCATCATCAGAGTTGGGGGTCGTAGCAAATGCACAGAACTGGAGAAACACAATCTGAAAAATGTCATTCGAGAAAACCTGTACAACAAAGATAAGAGCAATCAGTACATCAGACGCCGTGCTGGGACTATCAAAGATGAAACCGTACTGGCAAAGCAGACTCTGGAAGCAATACAAACCAGAATGCAGTTGAGTACCCAGGGTATTGTGAGAGAGACAGAGTTCAAGCGCTTTCAGATAATGTCGGACCGTCACTTCAGAAGCATGACGAGGATCAAGACGATTGGTCATGCTGATTCATGGATGGTAGAATGGCTTGTTCCTTGTGACCTAAGTGCGAATGACTTCGCACAAAATCTTGAGAAAGAGTCGAGATGTTCCAACAAAGACGAGGAAACTGAAGAGAACAACACACAAGAGGATGAAGCAGCGACAGAAAGCATCGACGTAGAGAATGAAAGAGAACTGATTGAGGCTCAACGATTGTTTGATGATGACCTGGAAGACGATGATGTTTCGGAAGAGAAGTCTGTCAAGAAAAACGATTTTCCTCTGGCCGTTTATTTTGACGATCTCATGTCATCAAACGATATCAACAGGAGAGTGAAGAACTTTCTAAGGGAAAAGATTTCCATGCAGAAGAGAATGAATGAAAATGTTATTTCAACCATTCGAGACGTTTGGCGACTTGACATTCATCAACGCTGGGCCCTCTACCATTACTGGCTAAGTGAGTATGCATCAATGCTCGAAGCAGAGATCCCAGTAATACAGAATGAGTACATTCAATTATGTGCCGAGCTACAAGAAACCAATGATCACAAGAAATGCTTGGTATTACAGCAAGCTACAATAGTCGGTATGACGACTACAAGGGCTGCTAACGAGCGGGAAGTGCTACACAGAGTCAAACCAAAGATCATCATTGTGGAGGAAGCCGCCGAAGTCCTGGAGTCCCACATCATCACATCACTACATACCTCCTGTGAGCAGCTCATCCTGATCGGTGATCATCAGCAACTTCGTCCAAAGCAAATGTCTACCATCTAGCTACCAGATTTCACCTCGATGTTTCCATGTTTGAACGACTGGTGAAAAACGGATTCCCCTACAAGAAACTCAAACAGCAACATCGTATGAGACCAGAAATATCATCTTTGATGAGACAACACTTCTACCCGGAGCTAGAAGACCACGAATCAGTGTCTTCTTACAACGATGTAAGAGGAGTGGAGAAAAACGTCTTCTTCTTGGAGCACACTGAAGCTGAAGCACATGTAAGCGAGACCATGAGTCATTTCAATCTCTACGAAGTTGACTTCACTGTAGCATTATGTAAGTACCTTCTGAACCAGGATTACAAGCCCCAGCAGATTACCATACTCACAGCTTACACTGGACAGCTACTGAAATTCAAAGAGAAAATGGACAGAGCTACGTTTGAAGGCGTGACAGTGGCATCAGTCGACAACTACCAAGGTGAAGAAAATGACATCATTATACTGTCCTTTGTACGAAGTAGTCAGAATGGCAAGATAGGTTTCCTAAACATCGCAAATAGGGTATGTGTGTCGCTATCCAGAGCAAAGCAAGGACTCTATTGCATTGGAAATTTTACTCTCTACTCTGAGAAATGCGATCTATGGAAAGGGATCTACGGCGACTTGCAAGCGAATTTTCGTGTTGGAAAAAAGATGGTGTTGCAATGTTACAATCATCCACAAAACAAAACAGACGTTGCGAGAGCTGATGACTTTCGGAAGGTACCAGATGGCGGATGTGGAATTCCTTGCGACACCTTACTTGATTGCGGGCATGTGTGTACCAAGCGCTGTCACCCGAAGGATAGACTGCACCAAGAGTACGTCTGCCCTGAACCGTGTACTAGTACATGTGAAAAGGGTCATGTATGTTCTGACATCTGTGGAAACGAATGTCCACCGTGCCAGACGAGGATGGAACAGAAACTGCCTTGTGGACATGTTCGGATCATGAAGTGTTCTACGGATCCGACACGAGTCAAATGCCAGGTGATGGTTGAAAAAACGAAGGTTCCTTGTAAGCACATTCTCACCCTGCGATGTCATCAAGATATCGACAATGTTGACTGTACAGCTATAGTTGACAGACTCCTTCAGTGTGGTCATACTAAAACTGAAAAGTGCAGTGAGCATGGAAGTTGTTCCGTCATCGTGACCAAGGACCTTCCATGTGGACATAGTAAAATGATGGAGTGTTCAAATGCCCAGCAGCCCGACATTGTCTGCACAGAAATGATTCGAAAGGTTCTACCTTGTTCTCATACAAAAGAGTTGAAATGCAACGTCAGACCAGAAGAAGCTATTTGCCTCAAACTTGTGACAAAGAAACGTCAGTCATGTGGGCACGTAGTGACGGAGAAATGTTCAGCAGAAAGTGATTGTACTGACATTGTTAACAAGAGTCTACCATGCGGTCATTACAAGGATGTAAAATGCTGTGAAGATGTAAATGAATTATTCTGCGAAGAAAAATGCAAGAAGATTCTTGCGTGTGGCCACAAGTGCACAGAGCTATGTGGAAACGCCTGTGAAACCAAATGTAAGGAGTTTGTAGTCCGAGGAGACTGGCCATGTGGCCATGAAGTTACTGCGAGGTGTAGCGATGAACCAGACACTTGCAAGGTCAGATGTGAGACGAAACTTGAATGTGGACATATGTGCAAGGGGACGTGTGGAAAATGCATGGGAGGACGATACCATGTGCCATGCGGAGCGAAATGCGACCGCATTCTAGTCTGCGGGCATCAGTGCACCCTCAGATGTGTTAGTCCGTGTCTTCCTTGTCAAGAGAGGTGTGATAACTTCTGCGAGCACATCAAGTGCAATCATCCATGCGGAGAAATCTGTAATGCTTGTACGAAACGGTGCAACTGGAAGTGTCCACATCACACTTGTAGAATGCTTTGCTGTGAACCATGCTCAAGACCTCCCTGTGATGAACCGTGTTCAAAGAGGCTAACCAAGTGCGGCCATCCCTGTTCTGGTCTATGCGGAGAAATCTGCCCACAGTTGTGCCGCATCTGTGACAAAGAGGTCCTAACACAAACTTCCTTTGGATCTCAGGATGCTGAGACATTAAGGTACGCCTCTATGTTTTATATGACTATAGCTTTATAAATTTTATCTCTCTCTCTATCCTCTATAACTTACCCTTTACTCTTGCATAAATTTTCAATAATTTCAAAACGAATCTAAAAATCTCCTTGAAAAGGTATGGAACGACTGACCCTGTTGAAAGTTAAAAACTGCCAACATTGTTAATGCAAAGAACAGATGAAAATAAACACGTTCTCCTGAAAATTATGACGATGTGGTACTATTCCCTTCAATTTGAAATAGAACGAAGGTTATGTTGCTTTTATTTAGGTACATACAACTTGAGGAATGCGGGCACGTCTTCGAAGTGACTGGTCTCGATAAACATATTGGACTCAACCAACCTGAAACCACCAACACTCTGATTTCGGTAAAAAGAGATAACATTTCGAAACATTACATTACTTGAGGTTTAGAAAAAAACATGTACCTATTAGTTTACCAGACGATATTCTAGAAGGGCAGATATTAATGCATTTTATGGAAGGTGCATAAACAAGAGAGAATGAGCGAGAGAGAGAGAGAGAGAGGGAGAGACGTCATCGCACATACATTATAAAAAATCCAAATACATTCAATTCATTGTTATTCATATTATCTTTAGCAATACATGTATTTTTTTATCATTATTTTTTTTAATTTGTTGTTATTGATGTAAAGCGCTGTAAAACAACTTATAAGAGCGCTATAGAAATGTAATTATTTTATTGTATTGTATCAATATCACTTTTGAAATCAAAACCTGCACTGCATACATGGTATAGGGAGAGTAATTAGCGAACACACAAAATAATGTATGATACAAGACATATATCTTGAGCATCTCCTTATTTAATATTCTATATTCCCCACAGCTGAAGAGATGCCCGAAATGCAGAACTCCATTACGTCATAGCAGACGCTATGGAAACGTTCTGAAGCTGACAAGGAGAAATGTGATGCATGTCAAGAAGAAATTGGAAGTGAAGAAGAGGCAGGTGACGGCAGAATCATCTGAGATGCAGCGGAGGATGAAGAACACTCTGACCCGTAGGAATTTGGAGCCGCTCGGGATTGGACAACATCTAATAGGTAGATGGCTCCGTGAACACCAGGTAATCACCATGGAGCATGCACCTGCGATGACTCGATTGCAACTGATACGTACGCTGATGGAGCTGCAAAGGATACTAAGCGAGGCAAACAAGGAGACCCCATCATCCGGAAAGTCACGTGAGAAGAGGTCGAAAATATCTACACAAAGGCACCAATCTGTAAGAAAGGAACAATTCACTGAGACACAAGGAAATATAGCAGTTCTGGCCAATGCTGTTCTTAGGGATGCCACAAGCTTTTCGTACCAACAGGCTCACGACCTACACAAAGAAATATGCAGGATCGTGTATACCGTACTTTTGCTGATCCAGCTTCAAACACCCAAGGGTTGCCAAAGTATCCAGCCTCTAGAAGATTCTTTGAGAGCACTTGGGATAAAGGCCTCCTTTCGCCATGAAGACTTAGAACGTATACGATCGATCCTTGAGGACTACTACGAAACTACAGGCCGAAGATGGCCAGTCAACATCCAAGTGTTTCACCTACAGCGTCAGGTGACCTTTGCTCGTGAAAGATGGTATCGATGTCCCAAGGGACACACGTTCATGGTCGAAGAGGACGAATCCAGCTTTCCAATAATTGACTGCGAGATATGTTTGCATTCAAGGGCAAGAGCAGTTCCAAGAGATCAGAGAGGGAAGAGCTTAACCGAAGATCAAATTCGTCGTCTGGCGACTGAAGTTCCAAGTTGTGGCTTACGAAGGGGACCCGGAAAAATGCCGTATAACAACAAGCGAAGTGTGCAAAATTCTCCCAACCATCCAGTTGCCTCTGGGCCTTCCAACAGAAGTCAAAGAAAGGTGGAAAGTTCAATGCAAGAGGATACAAGAACTGGAAAAACTAAGAACAAAAGAAATTACGCCCAATTTACTCTCCCAACTGGAAGTACGAAACACAAATTGAGCACAGTTGTCCAAAAGGAATCGGAAACAAATCGTAGAAAACGCCGAAATAAAAATGCTAAAGGGCCTAGAAAAACTCATGCTGAAGGCATTGAAGAAAGAAAACCTGGTGTATTAAGTTCCGACGGCGACAAAAAAGCAGTGCAACATACTCATGGTGCACATGCCAATGACCAAACAACAGGTAGTAAGGTGAACAGAGCTACACCTTCAAGCCGCGGGGCCAGTCAAGGAACACCAAGTAAATCGGATGGTAATTTAAAGCACAAAGGAAAACCAAAAGGAGAGGTGACGGCGAGTGATGGGAAAACTGTGCAAAGTAATGCTTCAAAGTCAAAAGGTCCTGACCAGGGTCAAAGCGAAACTTCTCGTAGGCGAAACCGTGGACGAGGAGGTGGCCAAGGCGGTGGCCTGGGCGGTGGAAACAACCAGATGGATAATCAAGAGGGTAGAAGGGCTGATGGTGCTCAACGACCAAGTGGTACAGTGGAACGATGCGGTTCGAATTCCCGTCGAAGAATCCGAAGGAGAAAAGGCAAAGGGAATGATAACAAGGATGCATAGTGTGTATAGAGTACCAGGATAATTTCAAGAAATGACGTTTTGTCAAAGCATTTTCTCCTCCCTATCTATCCAGGTAAAAGAGGCACCAGAGATAAGAATATAGCTTATACCACAAACATCCTTTTTAATGATTTTTCAACAACGTTCGTACAGCTTTGATTTTTTACATATACAGGCGTTTCCCTCTAGTGAACACACAAACAAACAAAAATACATCTATACGGTAATTATTTACTCCATCCAGATATCGGGGGCTTTTTTTGCCTTTCAGAGAATCATTGACCCGTCTTTGCCGTACATACTGTTTATATTTGTATCAATCAATGTCCTTTCTCCTTCAAACAAATTGAGGGATGTAGGAAAAATGCAGAATGTGATATAATAATACACTTAGACATATTATATGACATATTACTTCTAAGTGTAATAGAGAGAGATGGTATCCACAGAGAGAAAGCAGTGACCTGACAACATTTCGTAGTCCTACATATCTATCCTATGAGGTAGCAGCCTGGCGTTCATGTCCTCGAGGACATCCTGTCGCACAAGACCAGCTCAAAGAGGACACCTGCAAGAAATGTGACGGGACAAGGCAGAACAGGAAAACGTTTGCTCTGAAGCTTCTACGTCAGGTGTATGTCACCAAAGGAATCCTGGACCAAGCGCACCAGGTCCGGGGGGGGGGGGGGGGGGGGGGGGGGGGTCATAGGTCAGCAAAATCAGCGAGGCAGTGGACGTGGACGTGGAAGGAGAAGAGGTCGCAGTAAATGGGATAGACAGAGCGGCGGCAGACATGGAAAATGTATTGCCCATTTTGATTGTGAGAATATGGAAGAGGCATTGTATGCTTTGAACCTTGAACTAATTTAATGGATAGCCACAAACATTATCGCTATCACCTATATTTTTTTTCTCATATATATCTCCTTTTATATCACGGACCTGTCTTCTTACTTCGTTTCTTATAACGGAGCCTCTTACACTGCATTAACGATTAAGAAATATAGCTTCAATAATTGAAAACAATTTCTTGAAGTACTTCACTTTAAACGAAATGAACCATTTTTTTTTGTGTGTGTACCTTTCCATGTCTATTGAGACAGATTATTACCTTAGACCTATTTTAAGATTTGCTTTAAAGGGCAATGTAATTACGTTATAAATTATGTTTCAGTATATCCATTGTAGTTTATGTAAACTCATGTTAACTGCGAGGGGATATAAGGGAGCCGAATATCCGTTTTTTGTTACCTTGTCCATTTTACATATGAAATGAGAACGTCTGTCTTCCAATGTGAATGTATACATTTAAATATACATATATATATTTTTTATTTATATATAAAATGATATATATATATATATAACTCTAAAGGCTACATTAGCTGGACAGTTTTTGTCTTATTTCTATATGCTCAACTGTCCCGCTAATGTAGGTGGCGCTATTATGACGGAATAAACCGCATTGTTGTGTGTCCAGCTAATGTACCCTTTAGTCATATATATACATACATTTATTTGTTTACAATATATATATATATATATTTGGGGGGGGGGGGTGCGTGCGTGTGTGGTGTGTGTGTGTGTGAATAGTCTAACTGAACTGTGTTTTGTTTGTTTGTTTGTTTGCTTTTATTTCTGCGTTCTAATAACATACAATAAATCGAATGTTTACATAAGTAAAAAGTCATGTACAATAATAGTATACAATAATAAACATAATACAAAACATACTAACAAAATTAAGGAATATAATAGACCTATGTAAATATTTTTTTTCCAATAAACTAGAGAGGTAATTTAGAACGCAGGAGACCGCCGTCGTGAGCGGTTAGGCTGGAAATGGATGGCGGCCTCGTAAAAAAGATTAGGCGACATAACTCTCTTGGTAAAACTGAGTGATCAAGTGGGTGCAGTGCAATTGCATGTGCGGGTGCAAATAGTAAATACTAATTTAAGCGTGGGCACGTATGATTGTAGTATCTTTCGTTTAAGTGTAGCTTTTAAGGAGTAGATGGTTGAACAAGATTTTATGTTATCGGGAAGATTATTCCAAATGTCCGGACCAGAATGTCTTACAGATTTGTGTGTTATTGATAATTTGGGATTCGTAAGATGGAAATTTCCAGAAATGCGAGTAGGGTAGGAATGAACAGAACTATTAAACTTAAACATGTTATCAAAGGATGGTGGAAGTTGATTATTAATGTACTTGAACATTATGACAGCTACTTGGATAGTATTCAAGTCGAACATTTTTAAGTTTATGGAATAAGGGGTCAGTGTGAGTTAAGAAATGCGATCCGGTACAAATACGTATTGCTCTCTTTTGTAGTTTAAAAATAGAATTGATTTTTGTCGAACCACAATTAGCCCATACAATGTTACAATATGTTATATACGGGAGAACTAGTGTATTATATAACAGGAATAAGGTTGCATAGGGTAGAAGAAATTTAGCTTGGAAATTATACCAATGCTTTTTAGAAATGCACATTATTACGTGATGTAAATGGTCATTCCAAGTCAAAGTTTCATCTATAATTACTCCCAAAAAATTGGACTTAGTTTTCTTTTCTACTGGCATATCATCGATTTTAATATATATTGGTGTGTCTGTATTATGAGAATGATGTTTGAAATACATGAAGTGAGTCTTTTTTAATA
>CM046866.1:500872-631017 GCA_025617745.1 Heliocidaris erythrogramma | reverse complement strand
CCCCATTTGAGAAAGAAGTGAGAAAAGGAACTTTTATCAATGTTCAATATTTGGATCTTGGCCTAGATCGCAGTGGTTATTTGCGAATTTTCCTCGGTACATCGATTAAGAAATGACGTTTTTGCAGCTTAAAAATGCCAAAATAAAAATATCGCTTTGCTTCCTCTTGTACAATCTCGTAAATAACTTGGTGGGGGATATAGGCGTACGACGGTACGAAGGGCTGCAGCTCCTTGAGGATTTTGAGAAGGGCAATATTGGCTCGACTATCACCTCATTACGGGCAGCGAGGTGCTCCAATATCCTTATATTTAGATATTTTACTACTGGAATACATTTAATTTTTTGTACATTTTCACTACAAAATTGTCAAAACAATTCATCTCTCGCTTCGCTCGCTCATACATAGAAAAGGGAAATTCGTGCAAAAAAACTTCAGCCCCTCCCAAAATTATGCATTTGCGCCTATGGGGAGGTCGAAAACGCGTTTTGCCCCCCCCCCCCCCCCCCGCCTTTTTGTTGGGGCGATCGCCCCCTCCCCCACTTCCGGCGCCTATGAACGCATCCTAAATCTCAGTTAGGTTTAAATGACGTCACAGTTTATGGCAGGTTTCTTCGCAAAAACCGCACCCTTCTGGAGAAAACTAGAAAAGAAATATAAAACAAAATCATACAAAATGATAGAGGAAGAAAAAAAAAATACTGATAACATAAAAGAAGGAAAGAGAAGAAGATGCTAGAATTAGAAAGACAGAATAGAGAACATGATAAAAGAGAAAAAAAGATTAAGAGATAGAGGAAAGATCAAAAGAGAAGATGAAATGAGAACAATGAAGAAATACACGGGGTAGGGAAGAACAAAAAATGATAGAGATGAAAGAAGGAAAAATAGAGGAAAACATAAGGAGAGCAAAAAGACAAAATGATGGAAGGATAAAACAAAGAATAACATTTATAAGGGAAGACGGCAAGAGAAGATAAAGAAAGGGAACACAGAACAATATATGGAAAGACAGAAAGAGAAGATCCAAGATAGATCAAAATACAGAAAGGAAGAACAAAGAAAGATAAGAGAGAAGACAACAAGAGAAGATGAAGAAAGATCAAAACAAAGAATAACATAAGAAAGGAAAGAAAGAGAAGATGAAAGGAAGCCCAAAACAAAGAATAACATAAGCAAAGAAGGAAAGGAAAGAGAAAGAAGAAAATAAAGAGAGACGAAGGGAAGGATAGAAGTAGAGATAAAGGGGAAAAAATAAAGGAAAGATAAAGATAAAATGATACTGAAACAAAGAATAACATAAGAAAAGGTAGACAAAACAATGCAGAAAGATAAGGCAATATTAAGTTTAGGACAGAAGAAAAGATAAAAGGATAAAAATATGAACGAACGTAAGGAAGAGATGTCATGGGGTAGTTGACATAAGGGGGAAGTTGTCCGGGGTAGTTGTCCGGATACGATATATACATGTACACCCTGCACCTTTTTTTTTCAAAGGGGGAGTTCATAATCGACGGTTCTAGTAGTAGAATTTATATTTTAAATGCTATGGAAGCATGGGTATTAATATCCCAGGAGGGGGAGGATGTATATTCCCCAAATAATTCAGGAGGGGGGGGGGGGGGGGGGAATGGCCTGTAGGATTGGCCTGTATCATCAACCCCCACCCCCGCAATAATTCACCTTCAATAAATGACATGATCAAATAATATGATTAGGAGGAGGAGGAGGATGACCATGATGATTATTATTCATAGGGTCACGATCGATCAACATGGTTATAATTTTGGTTAAGATTAGGAAGACCGAAATAAAGATTTCAAAGAAAATAATGAAATTAAGCAAGTTAGTAATTACCATGAAACCACATGCACTCAAATGTTCTGAAAGGTGATTTTAACTTCGGGAAATTTGAAAGTCCCAACCGTGGGAGGGCATGCTTCATTCCCACGTCCATGGCCATAAACAGGGGCACACTGCAAGAACGGTAGATGCCAACAAACTGTACGTTACTAAAATCACGTATTATGAAAATATTGCTACGAGGGCTTGATATCCCACCCCAAAATTAAAAAAAAAAAATTTCTCGCAGCAATTTCTAAGCCCGTATCCGGACAACTACCCCCTACAACTAATCTCCAGGTCAACTACCCCCACAACAATCCCACTTGAGAATTGGAACTTGAGATAAAGGCTAAGGATCAGGGTCTCCACAGGAGTTGAGAAACGGGAGGATCTGGATCTGTGTTTGTGTGTGGGTGTGTGGAGGGGGAGGGGGTCCTCTCCTCCCACGTAAATGTATGGATTAGACATCGTTTTTATAATTATAAAGCGCCTATCAAAGTGTGGGGAGCATTGATAAATATAGTTCACTTTTTTTTTTAAAAAGGGATATATTTGACAAAAGCCGGAAATGCATTCTAAGGCTTTCTTAAATACAGTACCGTTGTGTTGTCCTTCATCGATTTCCTATCCTATTTGATATAATGACGACCTCTTTTTTGATTATGAATAGCGACCTTCTTCTTCGATTATGAATAGCGACCCTCTTCTCCGATTATGAATAGCGACCCTCTTCTTCAATTATGAATAGCGACCCTCTTCTCCAATTATGAATAGCGACCCTCTTCTCTGATTATGAATAGCAACCCTCTTCTTTGATTATGAATAGCGACCCTCTTCTCCAATTATGAATAGCGACCCTCTTCTCCGATTATGAATTGCGACCCTCTTCTCCGATTATGAATAGCGACCCTCTTTTTCGATTATGAATAGCGACCCTCTTCTCCGATTATGAATAGCGACCCTCTTCTCCGATTATGAATAGCGACCTTCTTCTCCGATTATGAATAGCGACCCTCTTCTCTGATTATGAATAGCGACCCTCTTCTCCGATTATGAATAGCGACCCTCTTCTTCGAATTATGAATAGCAACCCTCTTCTTCGATTATAAATAGCGACCCTTGTGAATATTGACCTTTATGAATAGCGACCCTTATGAATATCGACCTTTATGAATAGCGACCCTCTTTTCGTATTATAAATAGGGACCCTTATGATTAGCGATCCTGATTTGGTATTATGAGTAGCGACCCTCTTTCCGTATTATGAATAGCGATCCTTATGTCTTATTCTGAACGGCGGTCCTTTTGAATAGCGACCCTTATGTCTTATTATGAATAGTGGTCCTTATGAATAATTTTTTTTATGAATAGCGGTTCTTATGACTAGCGAGCGGACCCCCATTTCTAAGAATTGAATCTAAGCAGCCATTTGTCAGACCTCAGACCAGCATTTGAGCTTATCAAGATCCTTCTGAAGGGCAATACAATCATTCTCATCTCTTATGCACTTGAAAATATTTGTGTCATCAGCAAATAGATATACACTACTCTCAGAAATCGTATCAGGTAGATCATTTATATGCAACACAAATAACACAGGCCCAAGAACACTACCTTGTGGAATTCCACTTGCAACAAGACCCCAACTGGAAAATTCTCCATTCACACATACACGCTGTCTTCTCCCAACTAGAAATGCTTCAATCCAACTAACCACCAACTCACTGAAGCCCCGTTTTAATAGACCGCGTCCGGACGGAGTCGGGACTGATGCCGGGTTAAAAAAGCGGGGCAGCAGGTGATAAAACCACGGGTGGTCCACCCGGCGCGCCGTCTTAACAGACGTTCGCTGAAAACCTTACCGGGTAGGTTCCCATAGTAACGTATAGAACTGCATGACTTCCTGTAGCGCGCGCGGGAGATTCAAAACGCAATGTCGAGCTGTCCTGTCAGAAACTACCCCGAGAGCGGCTTAACAGGGTTCACTTAAATATTAAAAATAATTGCCCATTTTTCGTAGGAAGGTGTCATCAGGAGCCAAAAATTATCCATTCAAACAATTTTGTATGCATTCAGTCACATTTTATAATCATTTGAAAAGTGCATTTTTGCTGATTTACACAGTCATAAGCCCCGCCCCTAAAAAAAAACCATCGAAGCGAATCGTGATCACGTGTCTGTGACGCATGAAAAGTAAGGGAGAATATTCCACTAACCTATACGTGCGCGCCCGGAGGCCCCGGCAGGCTAGCCCGGTGCCGAGCATGGATTCACCGCATCGACATTTGCATTGCGTATTTTTGTGTGTTAATTCCTCACAATAACTTTGATTTGGGGACACAGTTTCATCAATAATGGCTAATCGGTGTATAGTTGCGGCTGCAGCAAGACACCTAAAAATGGTGTAAGCCTACATCATTTTCCTAAAGATGAAAATCTACGGAAATTTGTGGGTCGCAAATGTAAAGCTCATGCGGGCAGAGTGGCAAGGGCCGGCTAGTGAGTGGAGTACCAATCTGCAGCGATCACTTTGCCGAAGTTGATTTTGAGGATCCTGGCCTGGTATTCCGAATTTGGCATGTAGAGAAGGATAAGCTAGCTAAAAGATTCAGCTATTTCAACGATCAGACTTGGAGTCAAGTCTTCCAATCTACGACAGCAACGACAGCAGCTGCAGCAGCTTCATTCGTAGACCGAAAATTCTGTCACTCGTTCGTCGAACGAGAGACAGATTTTCGGTCTACTTTACCCGTAACTCAGGGAGCTCCAACGCGTTGGAGCTCCCTTGGAGTAACTTCACCCACGGCCCTTCACCGGATTCTGCGAGGGGTTCAAACATATATTATGGTCGAATTTCCCCTTGCCACTCGCCACTCGAGCTTCGCCTTCGGGGTCTGATAAATCATCTGATAAATCAGAGTTCGTATCTGCAAGGCTCAGAAAGTCCTCCAACTCGGAATCGCGGGGCATTTTCCTCTCTCTATATAAGTTCTCGAATTCAGCCAAAATCTCAGTCAGTACTAAGTATTATGTAAGCGACGGGAAAAAAAAACCCGTAAGTGAAATAAACCAAAACAAAGCGTTCACCAGTCGCTTATGTACGAGGGGAACATAGTCACTGCCGTACTAAAATGTGTAGGACATTGTACATACAGACGCATAAAACGGCTGTGCACGCGTTTATGACCAATGCAAAAATTTCGTTTGGCAAGTCAGAGGATGAGAACATTGTTCAAAAGAATAGCTAAAAACAAAACAAGAGCTGTTTATTGGGCAAAAGCGTTTTCTGATCTTGTAGAAAATATATTGCTAATGATTATTCACTCCTAAGATTATATTGATTAATTTCCTTTTTTCATAAATTGTCCGTTGAAATGAGGGGTCAAATACCGCATTCTGTGTATAATATTATATGCTGCAGCCTGCAGATCTTTGCCTCTTACTTTTCATACGTCACTTGGGGGTTAAGCCAATCAGCTCAGAGTTTAAGGAAAGGGTCCCAAAACCTCTACTTTTCCCCTTTTTTTTCGCCAAAAACGAGACATAATTTGGACAATCGATTGGCAGATTCGTGAATAGAAGGCAAAATTACATGGAAAGAGCACATTTTCTCGCTAATTTAGTCAAACCTTTAAAGGTTTACTAAATTAGAGAGAAAATGGGTGCTCTTTCCATGTAGTTTTGCCTTCTAATCACGAATCTGCCAATCGATTGTCCAAATTATGTCTCGTTTTGGCGAAAAAGGGGGAAAAGTAGAGGTTTTGGGACCGTTCCTTAAAACTCGTGATCTGATTGGCTAACCCCCAAGTGACGTATGAAAAGTAAGAGGCACAAGACGTACCTGCAGGCTGCAGCATATAATATTGTACACAGAATGCGGTATTTGACCCCTCTGTTCAACGGACAATTTATGAAAAAAGGAAATTAATCAATATAATCTTAGGAGTGAATAATCATTAGCAATATATTTTCTACAAGATCAGAAAACGCTTTTGCCCAAATATACAGCTCTTGTTTTGTTTTTAGCTTTTCTTTTGAACAATGTTCTCATCCATTTGAGCTTGCCGAAAGAAAGTTTTGCATTGGTCATAAACGCGTGCACAGCCGTTTTATGCGTCTGTATCATGGTCTGTATGTACAATGTCATACACATCTTTATAGTACAGCAGTGACTACGTTCCCCTCGTACATAGCGACTGGTGAACGCTTTTGTTTTGTTTATTTCACTTACGGCTTCTTTTTTTTTTACTTCGCTTTATTTAGTACGTTAGTACTGACTTAGATTTTGGCTGAATTCGAGTAACTTATATAGAGAGAGGAAAAGTGCCCGCGATTCCGAGTTGGAGGACTTTTCTGAGCCATGCAGATACGAACTCTGATTTATCAGATGATATATCAGACCCCGAAGGCAAAGAAGCTCGAGTGACAAGGGGAAATTCGACCATATTATATGTTTGAACCCCTCGCAGAATACGGTGAAGGGCCGTGGGTGAAGTAATTCCATTGAGCTCCAACGCGTTGGAGCTCCCTGGAGTTACGGGTGAAGTAGACCGAAAATTCTGTCTCTCGTTCGTTAGGTCGAGCGAGCGAGAGACAGAATTTTCGGTCTACGGGTGAAGCTGCTGCAGCTGCTGTCGTTGAAAAACAGATTGGCAGACTGACTCCAAGTCTGATCGTTGGAATAACTGAATCTTTTAGTCAGCTTATCCTTCTCTTCATGCAAAATTCGGAATACAGGGCAGGATCCTCAAAACCATCTTCGGCAAAGTGATCGCTGCAGATTGTACTCCACTCACTTGGCCGGCCCTTGTCACTCTGCCCGCGTGAGCTGTACCTTTGCGACCCACAATTTCCGTAGATTTTCATCTTTAATGATATAGGCTTACACCATCTTTAGGGGTCTTGCTACAGCCCGCAACTATACACCGATTAGGCATTATTGATGAAACTGTGTCCCAAAATCAAAGTTATTGTGAGGAATTAAACACACGAAAATATGCAATGCAAATGGTCGATGCGGTGAATATCATGCTCGGCACCGGCCTGAGCCTGCCGGGGGCCTCCGGGCGCGCACGGTATAGGTTAGTGGAATATTTCCCCTTACTTTTCATGCGTCACAGATCACGTGATCACGATGTCGCTTCGATGGGTTTTTTTAGGGGCAGGGCTTATGACTGTGTAAATCAGCAAAAATGTACTTTTCAAATGATTATAAAATATGAATGAATGCATAAAAAAGTGTGTGATGGAAATTTTTTGGCTCCTGATGACACCTTTACGAAAAATGGGCAATTATTTTTTTATTTTAGTGACCCTTTAACACTGGAGTAAAATGCCTAAAAATTTGTTTCAGTCGGGTCTGGACAAGCACTAACATTCGCTGATTTCCAGTCTGATGGAACCTCACCTCTCCGCCGCAGAAGTTCAAATTGGACACTCAAAGGACCAGCTATGGCTGGAGCGATCTCACGCAGCACCCGAGGGTGAAACTCATCTGGTCCCGGGGACTTCGAAATGTCAAGTTTGGAAAGTAGAGACAGGACTTTGTCTTCATTAATTTCAATATCACAAATATTTTCAAAAATATTGTGCTGAGGGGGACTGGGAATATTACCAACAGGCTCATTCGTGTAAACCAGCGGTGTAGTGGAGCGTATACGCTTGTATACGCCGTATACGTAAAAAAGAAATTAGACTTTATCGGGTACATACGCGCGTATAGGCCTACTTAAAAAAAATTATCAGGTTTTAAAATTTAAAAAAAACCTCGGAACCATATCTGCCGGATAAGGTGTATTGTATATTGGCAGATTTGTACGAGACACTCTCGTGCCTAAATAATAGACCTGTCTAAGTGATTCAAATTTATGGATGTTTCTTTCCTGGGGACCTAGTAACGAGGTATTCATTAACCTGTTATTAAAAGGAGCGACAAGTCGCAATCTATGGGCGGCTTTACAGTTGGCTGCTCCTTTCTCTGGATCAAAGTTCAAAGCGACTTCAATTTATCGCGCGCAGCTATAAATAAAAGTTCGCACATTGACCCAAATTTGAGTAAACAAGATCGCGTGTTCTTTATTCCAGTATTTGAATCTCATTGGTCGGTTACATATGTAGGGATTCGAGTTAACGATCACGCGAGGAATTCGGCAATAACATTCCTTCGGTAGCGCACGATTGGGCCTGATTGTATCCGAATTTCCCCGAGTCAGGCCAACTGGTCAGGCCCATGGATTACGACTTGCCACTAGCTCCCTTTAATGAATGAACTACAATACTTGGAATCCAGTTTGCATACATTATTTGTTGCTATGTCTAGGTACGGTATCTGCCGGGGTTGGAACATGATCCACCGGCAGATAGTGTTCTTGGCCGTTTTTAGAACGGTATCTGCCGATCCCCGTATCTGCCGCTACATCGGCCGGGCCCGCGGCGAGCGTGTGCATGTGATGTGCATGTGGTGGACGGCGTGTGCCCAGCCCGAGGCCATTGGCCGGCACGGCCAGGTAGCAATCGAGCGGCAAGTGCGAGGCTAGCTGCTAGGCTAGGCGCGAGCTGGCCATAAATTATGCTAGTCCTATAGCCGCTAGGCCATCATCATGGCTCACGCGCCGTACAAAATATACAATGTACAACTTCAAGGCCAAAGGAGGCGGAGCTGATTTCGTGCAGTGGCCAGGTCCCAGGACCAACTAAGGAATTTCAGCCTTTGAAGCTAAAATAGCACAACCACTGATGTAGACAGGGGGGCACAAGGGGGCCATGGCCCCCCTATTCAGCCACTAAAAAAAAAAGCGAGAGCGAAAAAGCAGAAGTGAGAGAAAAAGGGTTAAAAAGGCGCTACAAGCCGTTATCTTTCTCTCAAAATTTGCAAAAACGTCAAAGTTTTCGCGCTCCGAGCGGGAACGGGAAATAACTCTCCTCTCCCTGCACCAACCCCTGTCACATACAGTGCAGTATTGCGTCCTAATAACTGAAAAGCAGTCATGGCGTCGAACTACTGAACTTTCCGCCTAAACAAATTGTTTGCTACAAGCCGTTTTCTTTCTCTTAAATTTGCTAAAACGTCAGAGCTTTCGCGCTTCGCGCGGGAAGGGGGAAACTCCCACTCCCTGCACCACCCTGCACAGTGCAGGATTACGTCCAAAATAACGGAAAAGCAGCCAGGGCGTCGAACTAACATTCCGCCTAAAAAAAAGGTGCTAAAACGTTAGAGCTTACGCGCTTCGCGCGGGAAGGAGGGAAACTCCTCCTTCCTGCACCCACCCCTGTTACATACCGTGCAATATTGCTCCAGGGGGTGTCGATCCCGGGAGGGGGGGGGGGGGGGGAGGCGTTAATGCACTAAAAATCTAGTTTTTGAAGGTTCGAAACATATGAAAAACTTGTGTGCATTTGCTCAGCGCACTTCGCACCGCGTCCTATAACACGGGAAAACTTGTCTCAATTTGAGACACTATCCGTGAAATCACACGAGGGCTTTAAAGCAAATAAATATTTTTAATCATTTCGAACGGATAAATAATCTTCACACTTTATCCTATTATGTAGTGTTACTAACCCGTAAATTACTTGTGAGGAAACTACTGCACTTTTGGGTTAAAAAAAGAGAGTTGAACACTCAACTCAGACCTTTCCCTATAGCAGTGAGAGCATTTTTCCCTACTTTGACCTTACATTGCCTCATTAAATCGAGTGGAAATTCCGAACAAGATGATTTATTGAGCCATTTCGCATACCAAAATGTGGCTAATGACATTTTCTAACTAGTGATCTAAACATCATTTTGATTGGTTGAGGGGAATTTGGTGCGATTTTGCTGTTCATTCACGAAAGGCCTCTTATTTCTTGTCACATTATTCACGAACGTGTCGCAAGAATAGTGCAGGCAAGGGCATTGGATTACGTACAAACGGTTTTCGCGCCTGTGAAAGAGGTCTGCTCGTATGCAGCTTTTGGTCATTTTATCTACGATATTGCTGTATTTTTCTTGATATGTGGATATCTATGTGAGATAGGAGGAGGTGCATACACAAGTTTTAGACAAGGCTACTTATAGGAATGCAATATCTATTTTTGTTTTACATTTTGATCGAATTATATCGTCTGATATATATACGGATTAAGCGGGGAAAAGGGACCAACGTTTACTGGATTGTGCCATTGTACCAGGGGGTAACACGATTCGTTCGTCTGTTTGTGTTTCACAGACAAGGCAAGGTAAGAAAAAAAACCCCTCATATTATTAAATTCATAAGTGTTTGAATATAAGTCTATTGTATACTAAGTCAAATATATATAATTATGTATAATGCGATGATGATTGATAATAATGATATATAATGATATATTTTGTTTCAGTGAATGAAATTTCAAGAAAATGGAAATAAACTTATTCAGAGCTTCATTCAAATTAATGATTATTTCGGGTGAGGTATACTATGTTTTGAATAAGGACCATATTCATTATTTGAATCCCACAGGAGTTTTTTTTTTTCTGTGAAAGTTTTCCTGAAATGCAAATTTTCAACTGACAAGCACAATTTTCACGTTTCAGATGCGTGCACGATCTCAGTAAGGGCTTGTTGCTTGGAAGATGAGTTTTTATCATGTGCCTTCTTGCCGTTTTCGTGTATGTTCGATTTTATTGTTATTTATAGAGTTGATCAATACCTATATCTCTGATCATGACTTTTGTATGCAATTGCAAACTAGAAATGTAATTTCATTACCATTGTCTTTATGTTGTAGTCCTACGGTAAATGGTTTCTTTGGTTCTCTGTCTATTATGTGTTTATCGTTTTTAGAGGTATTGTAATATTCACGCCAAAGATTCATTCAATTTTTGTTGTATGGGAAATATCCATAATATTGTGTGCGCGCGCAACACTCTTCTGTGAAGAAGACAAAGCTTATTCATTTATAAGAACTATTTGTTGCAAATTTTTTTGTGTGCTTTCGTGTGTAAGTTTATATTTTATTTTGCTAATATGGCGTCCAGATATGTATGATCTGCATTCATATATTTTTATATGCTGTGGACTTCCATCTCAGAAATTTACCTCGTTGTAAACTTACGAGACTTGGGTATGTGTTTTTCATTTTTTTTCTGAGAAAAGCGAAAGTTTTTCAAAATTTATACAAAGAGCCAGTAGCCCTCCAACTTGGGCCTAGTTTTATTCACCGAATTTGAGTGTGCTATTCATTATACTTGCCAAGTTGTAATTGTAAGTGTTGTATTCAGCCATTATGTACATTAAAGTTCTTATTATAGCATAGGAAAACTATTTTGTCAACCTTTTATGTGTTATGCTCTTGGAGGGTTCGAGAAGAACACAAAGTTATAAGTAAGTGCATGAGCAAGAAATTAGAGAGAATTCAGTGAGAAGCGAATTGATTAATGTCAGGGAAATATGGCGAAAAATAACACGAAACAGTATTTTGATGAAGAAAATAAGTGTCCATTCAAAGACATGAGATGTGTGCACAGCTACAAGAGGAAATGAAAAACATGAACAAGAGCCTTGATGGAGTTTTATGAATGTCCGTGCTGAGGTGCAAGCTACTATCCGCTCAAAGTGCACCAATTATCCCTTTTCATAAAATGGACGCGCCCGCGATGAGACATGCTATGACGATTCAAGAACGGTGAACGATATTCGCACAAGCCAAACACTCGGTACTATATGCGGCGAAACTTGGAAAAGTAGTTCATATGTGCGAAAATTTTCGAAAGCTTGGTCGCTTTGCTCCCTTGCATAATTATTATCTTTCAGGATCTCGTAATTTCGCGCCCCCAGTAGACCTATATTGTTCTTAAATAGCTTAAAGGGTTCAAAATTTGAAAAAATAAAGATGTAATTGCTTTGCTCGATATATCATGTATGTGTCATATGACTCCTGCTAAATATTGCGCCCCCGATGTAGGATAAATAAAGTGTATAAAACAGCATTTGCAAAGGTTCAACTTTTTTAAGAAATCTCAACTTCAGGTACCCTTGCTGAAGGGTTTTCGTTAGTTTTGCTCCCGATTGTAGAAGTGAGTGAATAGAAAACCGCTTATCAATGCATAAAATTCGAGTTTCTCTATACCGCTCAATTGCAAAATTTCCTGGGTAAAATGCACAAGAAATTGCGTTTTTTAGGGTTAAAAATTGAAAAATTTGCCGCTCGGTCGCTTTGCTCCCTCGCTGACGTAGATAGGTTTGGGCACTCGGGGGGGGGGGGGGGGGGGACTTCATTTTTTGCCCCAGGTGCCATAATCCCTAGATACGCCACTGGCTTCGCTCCCTTGAAAAATCCTGGCTACGCCTGTGAGCACAACTCAATCTTATTTAATTCATTTTTTGCCCCGGGTGCCATAATCCCTAGATACGCCACTGGCTTCGCTCCCTTGAAAAATCCTGGCTACGCCTGTGAGCACAACTCAATCTTATTTAATTGTTGAACAGGTGTCTTTAATCATATGAAAATTACACATACAAAAGTAAAAAAGTGAATGTTATTAACAGTGGGTAAGTATCTTAAAGGTATTGTGTAGCTTTGCAAAATTTGACAAATTCAGCGTGAAAGTGGTCCAATGATATATAATCGTACTGTTAGAACTATAATTAGTGACGTGTGAAAGTAAGATAGAAATTGGAGCTCATTTACTATTTTTAAAAAAGAAAATAAATGTGGTTTTGAAATCAAAATTCTGGCTGAAATAACGGCAGATCTACGTTTCAAACAGTATTTGGTCTAGCGTCCTCATGCGTTCGTTGTGAGACATTGGCAATACGCTATGTGTGTTTCGTACAGTATAGAGATATGATATGGTAAGCCCGTTTGCGATCCACTTACAGGCGCTAGGCGCCAGTGATATACCAGCTTTTTTAGCTGAGCTGTCGGGATAGTTACTTGTACAGTGCAACGGTATACGGTCGTACCGTACCCGTCGGCGACGCGACCCAACGCCAGCGTATACGCATGTAGCTAACTCAGCTCAGTGCATGCACAGTGCAGTGCAGCTATAGCATGCAGACTGAAAGCTAGTTCTCGACGTTTGTTTTATCATCTTGAGACTTGAGATTTTTTCTCCTTCAGACAAGCAGCGGCAGCTGTCTAGTCAGATTGACCAAACATAATGCCAGCGCCGGGACACGGGCACAGTGTGATATCCACAACTCACTGTAAGATTTGTAAGATTTGTAAGATCTGTAAGATTTGTAACTAGATTTTATTGACTCTAATCCCGGGAATATTGACCTACATGTACTGCGTACTTTACTGTGCGCCGAGCTCCATGGCTAATCAGTCTGGTATATAGTGGTAGTGGTACTGGCCTCCGCAGCTGTATGGGGAGCCAAGCCCCTAGGTCTGCGCACCTGAGGTTTTGACGGGAAAAATGAACAAGAATTTCTTGTATATTCCTCTAAAGATTTATTTTATTTTATTCCTGATATTCTAAAGAGTAAGTTTGAAAAAAAAAACTGCATCAAAATTAGAGCAAGAACAATGACATTTTCACAAGAAACGGTGGCCTTGTCATTTCAGGTAATTCAACATTGAATATAATTTTTATAAACAATCTTGCATGGTTCCCAATCCCATGTCTGCACACTTATTCATTTACACGCAGTTCAAGAGTTGTGACGTGAAAAACAACATTTTGAGGCTTGTGAATAAAATGTCTGGTTTGCATGGCTAGCATTTTAGCAAGCAAGGATTGGCTTCGTGAATGTAAAAAAAAAATGAAAAAATGGCTATACGCCTTCTACATCACGAAGCCAGGCGTTCTTACCCAGCAATCTAATTGCGCACGGGTTAGCACTAGCAGGACTGGAATTTGGAAGATGCCCTGAAATAACACTTTTCCCGCGACCGACAGCTCCTTCACCACAGCGTTTCCTCCTAGGAAAACGTTTAGAATTAGAATGTCTTTTTGATCGTACGTATTTTTACCAAAAAATCCAAAAAAGATCATAAGAAATTTCCGAGAACTCACCAGTGTTTGTGTGTATCCATTGTCATGCCATATCTGCATGACAAGAGGAGGAAACGCTGTGGTGAAGGAGCTGTCGGTCGCGGGAGTTATCAGAAAAATGTTATTTCAGGGCATTTTCCAGTCCTGCTAACCCGTGCGCAATTAAGATTGCTGGGTAAGAACGCCTGGCTTCATGATGTAGAAGGCGTATAGCCAATTTTTTTGTTTTTGTTTGTGAGAAATGATTATAATTCATTTAGACATGTTACTTGTTAGATCTTGTTTTTGTTGATATGTGCCTCCGGCTCCACTCACAGTTGGATCCCATGAACGGCTCCGTAGGCCAGTACTAGTACCAGATGAGATATAAACCCCCCCCCCCCCCGCAAAAAAAAAAAGATCTAAAAATATAAATATCGCCATTTCTCACACTGTGAGTCATGCAAACCATCCTCAGGCCTCAGAGTCAGAGTTTGCTAAAGGGGTTACCTTCCTCTCCAGGATCAACTACATGTTAGATTGTAAAAATTGATTGTCTAAAAAAAAAAACACAAACCTGGCAGGTGTGATTAGCCAGGATTAGCTTCGTGAATGTAGAAAAAAAAAAAAATGGCTATACGCCTTCTACACACGAAGCTAACTTAGGCGTTATTACCCAGCAATCACATTCCGCACGGGGTAGTACGACATGAAAAATGCCCTGAAATCACACTTTTCTGATAGTTTCCGCGACCCACAGACCCTTCCCCACAGCGTTTCCTCCTAGGGAAACGTTTGTAATGACAATTTTGTTTCGATTGACTCTAATTTTGGAAATATATCCATAAAAAGATGATAAAAATTTCAGAAAACTCACCAGCGTTTGCGTATCCATGCCTCCGAGGTCATGCAGATCAAAATGGCGGCACGATCGCCGTAATCGAAATCATGAAAACTATTAGGCGCCGTTTGTAAATTTATTATTTAGCTCAATTATTTACATATAATTCACTATTTAGCTCTTTTCTACGATTATAATACGATAAAATGACATAAAGGATACAATGTTTTATAAATAATGAATTTTGCAATTTCCATTTTTTTTAAATAATGATTTTACAATATTCATCATATATAAATAATGAATTTTGAAGTTTCCATTATTTATAAATAATGATTTCACAAATTCATTATATATCAAATATTATGGAAATTGCAAAATTCATTATTTATAAAACATTGTATCCTTTATGTCATTTTATCGTATTATAATCGTAGAAAAGAGCTAAATAGTGAATTATATGTAAATAATTGAGCTAAATAATAAATTTACAAACGGCGCCTAATAGTTTTCATGATTTCGATTACGGCGATCGTGCCGCCATTTTGATCTGCATGACCTCGGAGGCATGGATACGCAAACGCTGGTGAGTTTTCTGAAATTTTTATCATCTTTTTATGGATATATTTCCAAAATTAGAGTCAATCGAAACAAAATTGTCATTACAAACGTTTCCCTAGGAGGAAACGCTGTGGGGAAGGGTCTGTGGGTCGCGGAAACTATCAGAAAAGTGTGATTTCAGGGCATTTTTCATGTCGTACTACCCCGTGCGGAATGTGATTGCTGGGTAATAACGCCTAGCTTCGTGTGTAGAAGGCGTATAGCCATTTTTTTTTTTTCTACATTCACGAAGCTAATCCTGGCTAGGTGTGATCAGGTTTTTTTTTTACTTGCACAAGTTATATTGGACTACCCATGCAAGGTAAGGTTTGTGTAGTCCCATATATATAAGTTACAAATGCAAGGTAAAAAAATCTGTCGATTTTTGTCCTTTTTTTTCCTCTTTTTTTAGTCATTCAATTTTTTCTTAGTTGATCCTGGTAGGTAACCCCTATAGCAAATTCCGAGGGTGGGTTGCATGGGTCAAATTATGTGAGAAATGGTGATATTTAGATGTAGTTGTTTTGGGTGATGCCTTCCAACACACAAGGTATATGGATCCCATGTACAGCTCCGAAGGCAAGTACCAGATTGATAAGCCAAGGAGCTCGTATAGCTACCTGGTACCCACACACTGTCGCTTAATACGCTGTGTGTCATGGCACGTCTATTCTATGTTGTCATTGAAGTACGAGAATACACCTGATGGTGGCCTGTACTTATGAAGAAGAAGAAGAAGAAGAAGCGAAACGGGCCAGGCCGAGGCGTGCCAGAACGACTAGAACGACAGAATGAAAAAAAAAACGTTGCTTTGGAATGTTTTTTTCTCTTTTTCTCAAGAAAAAAATGGTATGCTTTGGAACGAAAATTTTAGTGTAAAAATGGGGTCTTTTGGGTGGCACATACCCACCACACACTACATGTACATGTATATACTGAGTGCTCCCCCCCCCCCCCCCCCCCCCCCCCCCCCCCCCCTCCGGGTCGTTAAATCTGTTTCTTTCTTCCAGATTAAAAAAAAATAAACACTTAGATTCACTCTGCTCTTTCCAGGAATTTTGAATCTTTTTGAAGTAATTGCATTGTTTTCTTAGCAGTTCAAAATCTTGATTTATATAGGATTTATATGTGACAGTTCTTATCAGTGAGAATGAGTTATCCTTATCACTATGTATACCTATGTTGGGTGTCCAGACAGATAGTTTCCAACTACTGGTAGATCTGATCTGTAAATTTTAAAATTTTGTATTCAATATTTGGGAAATCGCAATGTATGTTGGGCATAAGCATGAATAAATATTTTATCTTGGTTAGTGCTATTCCATGCATATTATTTTTGGAGAAATCCAATGGCAAACTTCAGTTATATGGACCCACCCCTTCATACTACTGGATTTTATTTTTTAAATGTTTTTTAATACTTTCCTGGATAAGTGGATATGCAATAGGGCAGGGAGGTGTGGGCTGTTCACAGGTACATGTATATGATTCAGTAGATATCTACAAACTCTTATTTTCAGTCTTTCATTCAGATCCATATACTCGCCTAAGAAAACGGTTTGATAGTCTGTTATAGATACATTTGACTAGTCATTCTGTTTTGCTTACAGATGCAGGACATCTCTTATTTGATGATGGAGCAGACACAGTCATGCCAGAAACATGCAAATAGATCTACACTCACCTACAGGTAAATATCCTCTTTCGTCACCTTCCATGTTTACTTGAGAGATGTACAATTATAGAACAGGAATGAAACAAAGAAATTTTGTATTTGGAGTAGTAGGGTCTACATGTAAAAAATAAAGAAATGAAGTATAATAAAAATAAAATTAAGCTGGTTTATTGCCACTCGGGTCTATTCCATTAGAGTTTTTGTCATGCAAGAGCTTGACTAACAGGGGCGTTGCTAGAACATTTTGAATGGGAGAGGGTTGTGACACCAAAATTCGCCAACAATTTTTTTAGGATGCAATACCTATTTTTGCCGACAAAACTGCTGCACCCTAATCCCTCTCCCCCGACAAAAATTAATAAGAGAAAAACGCAGACATGAGATCTTGATCAGACAGGCCCATTTCGTAAGGAGGGGACTGACGCCTTTTGCCCAAATATCAGCTTTTCAATTTCTAAATATTTTGCCAGAGAGCAAAGCGAGTCAAACAACATTTTTTTTTTTTTTTACTTTGTTTTAGGTGAAAATTACTGAAGTTAACTTACATAAGTTATATAATTATCCTGGAACCTTTCTTCTTCAATATGTGGATATGGGTCTGTTCACAAAGTTGGGCACCTTTTTGAGGCATTTTTTTCTTTAATCCCTGTAATTCAATGAAAAAGTCTAGTTAGAATTTGCTTACTTGGCCATTTTATCTCTGAAAATAAAAAGCATCTGAGAATCATAAACATGTTGTTCCACAATGTATTTTGGAAATAAGTATGAAAAACCAGCGTGTGGATGTAACCGGACATTGTGTCCGTGTTACATCCGCAAAGTCTTATTTTGAGACATAACGGCACATCCATAATGCTCTTGATGATAAATATTTGCCTGGTTACTTTGGGCTCTCTATTTAATTCAATGCAACAACAACTGCAATGAGAGTATACCGACTTCAAGAGTTATTGATGAAAGTTGCAGATATTCTTTGGTGTCCCGTTCATCCACAACTTGTGACAATTGATTGGAAACCGTTACACCCACAACATTCATGATAAACTCAGGGAAGATATTTATTCTTTTGTTAAAAGTTTTGCTTCATTAAGTCAGCACCATAACACAATGTACCCATTAATAGGATTTAGCTTTGTAAGGTATCATGCATGTAGATATGCTGGTAATCTAAAAAAAAAGGTGGTTGTGGATGTAACATGGGACACCAGTATGTTTTTGTCAATATTTTGAAAATGCCTCTCAAAACAATTTGTCTTGTGCTCTTCAAAGGCTTCCTGGAGGCACCAAGTACATTCATATAAAACAACTTTATGGTGTAAGTCATAGTGTTAAAACTAAAATGTTTTTACGATAAAAAGTTTTGGTGCCCCAACTTTGTGAACAGACCCATATATACTAGCACTTCGCTGCCCGAAAGTGACTATCTGAACTTTGACAATCTCAGCGGGGCAGCTTTAGCCTATTGCAGAAGGGAAGGGAAGGGACGCCATTTGCCCAAAGATTAACATCTCAATGTTTTTGTGAGCGACTTGAGCGAGCGAGCAAAAAAATTTGACCAGTTTTTCCTTCTTTCTCTTCCCTTCCTTCTCTTCCCTTCCTTCTCTTCCCTTCCTTCTCTTCCCTTCCTTTCCTTCTTCCTCTTCCCTTCCTTTCCTTCTTCCTCTTCCCTTCCTTTCCTTCTTTTTAGTGTTTATTTTCCTTTCCCTTCCCTTCTTTTTTTACCCTATATTTCCTCTTCCCTCACTCTTCCCCCTCTCTTTTTTGTTGCCAACAGAGGTGGCGCGCCCCGGTTGATAAATTTATGATATATCTGCATTCCTATTGATTTTGTAAATTTGTCTTGATGAATGATGAAAGAAATATTTGTGGATGAAGGATGGATTTACTTTACATTTTATATTCTTATGATGAATAATTTATGGGATTCTGTAGTACAAATAGAGAATTTTGTCAGTATAAGTAATTTTTGTAGGCAGTTGTTAGTTCCTGTCTGATTTGTTTGGACATTAGTTTTACACAAGGTGTTGCTGTGTAAATTAGAATATTTTTAAAAGGTACCTCTACCATCATGTAGACCAGCGCATGTTATGTTCACAACACTGGCATATTTCACTTTAGGACAGTTTCCATTTCAGTTCATGACCAAAAAAGTGTAATGAAAAGCTTGACACCTTGTTAAGAAGCACATTGGCCACAATTCACAAAGGAGGGTAAACCCATGGTCTAAACTATGGTTTAAAATAAGCGTAGCCTGTATTGCCATTTATGATAGGACATGAGGCCATGTAAGTTGCTTGTACTACCCTTACAGAAGTATTCATGAATTCAGGCCATGGCCTTTTCACAAAAGAAAAAAAAATTCTATTTCATTGAAATTCTAATTCATTTTTTTGAAACTATCTTTTCTTTTATTACAGCACCACCAAACTGTTGTATGTGCTGATTGGATTCCCTGCCACTGTCAGCTTAGTTACGGTGTTAGACTTCCTGGTCTTGCTCAGTTCCAAGATACGATTGATGAGATCACTCGTCCTATCCATCAACCTGTTTGCCTGGGAATCCTTGACCCTCACTGCAGACCTCCAGAGGCGAATTCAATGGAAATGAGATGCTTCTGTAAATTACTAGGCATCTCATATAAAGACCACATAACCAACGAGACGGTCCGCACCATCATCCACCAAGCAATTGGGCCAAACGAAGAACTCCTCATGACCGTGAAAAAGCACAAATGGAAATGATATGGCATGTTTCACATTCTTCGGGTCTTGCAAAAACCATCCTGCAAGGCACAGTGAAAGGTGGAAGAAAAAGAGGAAGACAGAAGAAAAGATGGGAAGGCGATATCAGAGTGGACCGGCCTGGACTTTTCTTGTTCTCCATGGAAATGGAACTTGTGCCCCCCCTCCCCCCCCCCCCCCCCCCCCTTCATGAATCTTTAGGAAAAGTGTTAAAGACAATTTGCATGTTATCTTCAGCACTTGTTGCTGCCAAGAAATATTATGTCCAGATATATTATTTAAAATGTTGATACATCCTTTGCCACTGATAATATCCTTCTTGAAAAATTCCTGCCCTTACCAGCCATATAGAGCCACATAATGGTCCGAACCAGTTGGTCTTTAATTTCTGTTGTATTGTAATTTGAATATACCCTTATTAAAACAAAAAATGAACTTTTCCCTTTAATTTGAACTTCCTTTTCTTGTGAAGGGTCAGAAAGGAGAGGGAATAAGAGAGAAGGACTAAATGGAGAGGTGCAAAAAAACTGTAAAATCAAACCATTGAGAGAAAGGAAGGAAAGGATGAAGAAACAAATCATGAAAAGAGGATGAGGAAGAAAGCAGCGATGGAGATATTGAGAGAGAGGGGAGAGTAGTGAAGAGCGAACACAATCCCAAAGTGAATTTTGAAATATTAGTAGGCCAAGTGGCATACCCAGGATTTGTTAAAGGGGGGGATATAATATTTTGGGGTTCTTTTTACTCAAAAAAATCTCTGACAAGCCGAACAAAAAGGAAAATAAGGAACATTATCATTATTTGGGGTTACTTTCACTCAAAAATTATCCAATAAGTGTTTTAAAAAAGTTAACAGGAATTCTAAGGCGGCGTTTTTAACATAAAAAAGGTGTGTGCTGACTTACAATAACACAAAAAGGGGGTGTTCGACCACCTAAAAATGCCCCTTTTGTTTGGACATCTCCCCCGGTAAGTGCATGGGTAGGCCTACCTTCTTGCATTAATTTTATTCTTCATTTCATGTATTCTGCATCTACATGTATTTATTTACTAAACCAAATTTATAACTAAAAAACACTTGTGATAACTCCTTGCCTGAACCAACATCGTGATTAGATGGAAGCCTGTGAACGTGTTAGAGTAAGGATGTGTATGTAGAGAGAAAGAGAGGGGAGGGCGAGGCGTTTGCTGACAGAAATTGATGTCCATGCCCAGTCTAAACTCTCTTTGAAAAAGAGCATTCTGCAGCTACCCGGTGAAAAGACTATTTATGAAGCCGTAGTGAACTGCGGAGCGCAGCAATACAAATTTCACAAGTGTGGGCTATATGTAAAGAGCAAGGAGTTCTGTCATAACTCCTTGGTCAGAGCAAGTAGGTAGAAGAGAGATCTCTCTTCCACCTCCCCAGTCAGAGCAAGAAGCTTACACTCCTTAGCCAGATGATTTGGCTAATCAGTCGTAGGCCTATGAGGGTAGGGGCTGGGTCAAGTTCGGCCCGGACCGCTGGAGTCGAATATATTACTGGTATGGACTTCCGATTTTTGTTTCATTTTGAGAAAATTTACCACAAACATTTGGATGATTTTGGGCGTAATGACAATTTTCTCACTTTTCAGATATTACGGAAACCTGATATGACTTAGATATATTATCAAGCTTCCAGAATGTTAGGCTATAGCCCAATATTAGAAATATTAGAAGAAGAAAAAAGAAAACCCCCAAACAAAAATCACTGACGTGAGGGGGGGGGGGGGGGGGGGGATGCCACACTCTTATGACAAGTATTACGTCTCCCTAATCAATTCCCCGTCTAAGGAGACAAAATAAAATCTTATCTGTTCATTATTTCATCAGTCTTCAATCGATCGCATGATCCTGCTATTCTGAAGATACAAAAAGGCTTTTCTTGACATTTCTCTCTATCCTCCGATTGTAGTATTGGAAATTTGTCTTTAAGCATCCAAACTCATAGGCTTATATGCCCGCCCCCGCACTATTTCCAGTACAATGTATATCTTGACGACTAGTAACCGAAATTAGTTTGGAAAATGTGACATGGGCGTAAGGGGATATTTTCGCTCCTGGGGGTCGCCTCCTTTATTTTGCTAAACATTGTCGACATGAATGATTCCATTTCCTCGAGAGCGAGAAATAAATTTATTGGACCTGCGGGCACTCGAACTCCGCGCGCGGTGGCCGTTACCCGAAAATAAAAACAGAGTGGCGAGCTCTGAAACCAGCCCGGCCATGACTCGTACGGCAATAATTGTGAATGACGACAGGGCTGCATTTCCTCCACTCCGATCTCTCTCCCTCTCTCTCCCTCCGGCCGGGATCCGAGCTCCAGCGCAGCCGCGCCCCTCCTTCCCTTACACAACTTCTAGTACGTCTCTGGTATAGAGCTGGTCGTATGGATTGTTTCGTCCATGTTTCAAAATGTGCGACCTCCCCTTCCCCCTTTTAAATGCCTTTTCATTTGTTTCCTCTTTCTCTTTCTTTATTGTCAGGCAAAAACATTTGTTATTCATGTATGTAGGATTACCATGCAATAATAAAATTTGGTAATTCTACTCACACACGATGTCGCGACTACCCCAGCGACCGCCCGCCGGTCAGGCCAGGCGATCGACAGGCTAGGCTAGCCCATTGCCCACGGGATGAGCTCCAGCGCTCAAGCTTTCTCTAGCGCGCGATAGTATTGCCGAGTTATCAATCCTTGGTATTGCAAGCTCTGTCAGCATTACACCCCACAGCGGCAGGCCAATGCAAATAGACGTATACGCTGTGCGTTTGCCGAAAGAGGGAGGTATTCCGACCGTTACAAGTTATAAGCGTCATGCCATACGCTTATAAAATTTCGATTTTAAATCATAAATATCTTGATAATGAAATCAGCAAATGACCTGTAAAAGTCATACGATTCCCGACTGACCTAAAGGTTTCTAATTATCATTGCAGCATGAGCTAATTCAGATTTTTTTTTTCTGATCTCCAACAAAGTTACTCAATGCCTTTAAAGAACATTTATTTCAAACTACACAACAAGATATTTAGTTGCAGTACCAAACAATTAAGACGTTTGGAGATCTATGACAGCGTGTCTTATAAAAATCTGTATCAGATGTAAATGAGTGTTGCATAAACTAGAAATAAAAATTATTATGACAACGGCTTGAATCATCTTGGATTATTTGTGTCTTGGTGACTTAATTTTAACATTTTGAGATGATTTGTGTGTGTGAGGGTGGGGGATGTGTGTGTGTGTGCGTTTGTTTAGCATTATGTCCGAGGACATTTTCGGACAGAGAACAAAAAAAAAATCATGACAACAATGGTCCTCGGAAGGCGGACAATAGTCCTCGAACGTCGAACAATGAATTTATGCCTTATTCCGTCGACTGTCCGAGGACGAGTAACAATAGAGGAACAATAGTTGTCCTCGGAAGTAAAGCCATGTAAACGTGTGTGTGTGTGTGTGTGTGTGTGTGTGTGAGGGTGAGAGTGAGTGTGTGTGTTTTCTTGTCAGGTCACGGGGGGGGGGGGGGTTATTGTGTTTGTGAATCACCACCACAGCACGGTGCATCGCCTCGTCGTTAGCTTGGTGCTCTGAGGATTGAGCTATCAGTATAAGGGAGTATACCCCAAAAATTATTTACCACTACAACACTGGTGTAAACAATTAAAAAAATAATCAAGTGGGATATCGGCTTTTATCAGTCTCAGTACAATGAGTTCAGAAGAAGATGAACGAGAATTCACAAGAGGCGCCACTCCGGGCGCCACTCCAGATTTTAATCTTTGTCCTTGCATACTTCCAAAAAATTTTCGGATTTATTTTCACAGCTTTTGCAATATTTCTTTCATAGTTTTTTGTGAAGCCGCCTAGTGGCAGCTTTGACCCGATTGATATATACGGAGTCTCTTTTTTCTTGCTTTCTGTTTTATCCCTAAGATAATGTTCCCAACTCTAGCTGTGCTTTCTCTTAATAAGATTTAGTGTGTCATTATCAATGGGAAATCACCTTTATTTCCCAATGCCTGCCCTCTAGAAATTATCCTAGATGGAATAAACTTCTCCTGGGGGGGGGGGGGGGGGCACACAAATGCAGGTTTGTCAACTTTTGGAAAAGGTAGACCCTTATTTTTGTTGGTTTTGCCAGCTTCTCGAAAAGTCGCTCGGGGGGGGGGGGGGTCCAGTTCCCCTCCATAACTCTCTGACAAGCCGACAACAACAACAAAAAAGGTCTTCATTCTAAAAGGGGGGCACAATCGACAAAAGGCGGATCCTTTAGGTCAACTTAAGCATACTTTTCTTCCAAGGGGGGGGGGGGGCACGTGCCGGAAGTGCCCCCTGGTTCCGCCAATGGCTTGCTTTATGATATTATAAATTTATACTTTGTTTTGATTAGAGGGGTCACTCAGTCCTATTGGGCTACAGTACTGAACATTTGAAATATGTCTTCATTGTTAGTAAATATTAAATCAAGTATATTAGGTTTACAACCCAATCTAAACCTTGTAGGTTTATTGACATGTTGATCACTAGAAAAGCATCACGAATACATGCAATAAATTTGAATTCACCGCTACAGAGGCATCTTTTATTCGCCAAACAAAAGGTGCACCCACACTTTCATTGTCCGAGCCCGACGTTCCGCGGCGGAAAGTGAAGATGGTGCAGAGGCGGCGCGCCGCCTCGATCTGCACCACTATCTTCACTTTGGGGAGTCAAGTGTCCTAGAATTCCAACACTTTTGTCTGGATAATTAACGTCACCCATCAACAAGACATGACTGTGCTTCATTTTTGAAATGCTTGCAATAGATAAATTTACATTGTTGGCTTTGCTTCCACTTTCACTTCAATAAAAACAACCTATCAAAAAGCTTGTCATTTCCTCTTAATTTCATATCAATCCAAATAACCTCATCAAGTTGAACGGGGAGCACGGTTGCAACATCAGGAAAAACTTTTGGCATCCTATCTGGCACTTCATATTCAAGTCGTTCGTAAATATAAAGTCATGCGTAACCACCGTAATTACATCGATGAGCGTGACATGGTAACTTCACGAACAGCTTTATGAAACACCCCCTGGTTGATATATGTGTACCGTATTGATGAAAGCCATGGGCTGGGGAAGGACGTCATCGAGGAAGAGGTATTGTAGTCTGATAACACAGACACATTATGATGCAAATTTTATGATCAATATAAATAATTGAATGCTCTAAAGGTTTAAATCTTAATTTACTAATATGACATACAATTAAGAAATAACATTGATTGATGCCAATGTGTTTATGTAATATAAGAATTACTGTTGAAAATTGACAAAACATTGATTTGGAGAGTTTCAGAAACATGTCTACCATGTCTACTCACGTAAACTATTTTGTCAACAGGCGAAGATCCAGAATCCGACCGAAATGGGGAATGGAATGAGTGAGGTAATTACATTTTTTTCTCATCATTTAACTAAAAATTTCAATAACATATATTGGACTACCGATATATACATAAAACAATTTAAAAAAAAACCTGAATAGGATCAGGAGTTGATATCAAATGATGAAATGAGGAATTTCAGTTTTCATAATGGTCCCATTCATACTTTTTTTATGTGGTTTCTGTTGTATGCAGCCTTGCAGGGGAGCCTTACTGCGGCAGTAAGTGTTCGGGCTGCGATCAGGAGTCCTTTGATTGCTTGGATGTCTCTTAATTACAAGGTCGTTTGTCAAAATGATAGCCATGAAACATGACATTATTTGATTTTAGGCTACTTTAGGTACTTACAATACTTTACGATTGACTGTCGTCTTTCTTTTCAATGAGGATGATACAAAAAAGGCCTATTTATCTCCAAAAGCCTGTAATCGCTGTATGGCAAGGGGTCCTAAACTAAAGCGGCGATCCTGGGTTTTAGCGGTCTAAACTTATTTTAGGTTGCTAACTTCAGCTCATCTATGCCCTAACCCTAACCCTAACCCTAACCCTAGTTAGCAACCTAAAATAATTTAGACCGCTAAAACCTAGGATTGCCACTAAAGCTACGCGGGTCCTAAAGCTATGCACCATACAAATCACATACACGCGCAATGCAACACGTTCAAATCAGGCTAAAACACACACTCATAGCTACATTCCTATACTTCGTCTATATAATGTAGGCAGTCATACACCTCATCTTTTTAAAACACCACTGCACAAAAGTCACCAATATTCACTCAAAATCGGCATTTAATTTTCAAAAACCGACCCCAAAATATCCAAGAAATACAATAAATTCAACTCACCAATGTTGGAAAAGATATTTTCAAAAATCAAATCCGTAATTTACTGTTGATTCTCGCGAAACGAGCTATCGGAGTCATTGTGTATGATGGGGTGTCCAAACTTCGCGGACATTTTGGCCTTTTATGACGTTACAACACAATTTGATAGATATACATTAAAAATGTAATATCAAATGAAGCAGAATATACCGTAAAATAATGTCATACAAAAATGTTTGAAAATGTTATCTTATAAACTCTCATTTTAAGGCCAAATCCAATCGCTCACCATCAGCTTTTGCCCACCACAGACGAGTCCATACTTCGTGGATTATGTTTGGTGCCCTCTTTTGGCCCTATTTGTGCAGATTAATTACGATAAATAATAAATAAGACGTCAGAATACACTCGTCTACGGAACCCGACAGCGCATAGAGCCGAACGCTAATTTATTGGGGGTAAGAATTTGATAATTTAGGGAATTTTAAATGCGGTACAAAATTATAATTTTAAGCTTGATTTTACTAAAATTGACAAGATTCTCATCAACATATTGACTAAATTATACATTTACTTACATTTTTTCGTCGCATTTTGCCTCTTTTGGGTTCTTTCCGTATTGTAGAACGATTTTCCGCAGTCCCACATACAGTAGCGCGTACAATGTACTTTTTATCGCGTATTTAGTACTGATACGCGAAGTATGGACATCCGCGAAGTTTGGACACGCTGCCATACATTTCCTGGTCGCCGCGGGCGCTGACATCTCCCCAAAAGAGTTTTGTCCTCAAAAATTCGGTCCCTATGGCGTACACGGAAAAGTTCCGATTTTCTGTGTGCGCGATCGTAAAGATCGATGTGCGCTTGCGATCCCGAGTTTCTTCGTGGACAAAAATTGTATTGGCCGATTTTAGTCTAAGACATCGGCAGTTTGTAAACAACACGCGATCGCGAAACAAATCGGCGGGGATTTCTCCGGTTTTGGACAAGATTTTGACTTTGGATTTTGCTATCAATTTTGATATCAAAAGTTCTTCCTAACGGCCATTTGAGGTAGGAGTGAGATTTTTAAGGGCTGAATTTGAAAGCAAGTATTTAAAATATTTATCTTATTTTTTCCCCCATACCTTTAGTACATGCGACAGAAAATACCAACTATTTTACAGAAACGTACCCGTGAGTGAAAACACACACGGGATACACACAGTCAATTTCAATATCAATTTGCATTCATTTATTGCATGTGCGTAGCTTTAGGACCCCTTCATTTGAGGTTGAGGACAGATAAGGATAGAGCTTTCATTGTTTCGAACTCAAGGATGCAACATTCCTTTGCATCAGTTTACACTTTGAAAATGAGCTGCAGAATGCAAGGGACTTTCACATGATTATACCCGCTCGGTTTACATCGTATAATCTTATAATCTCTATATGCTGGTACAGTCTTTAAACAGACTCTTGAGGTTGTTTCTGATTTTATTGACTATTGTTTTCATTATGATGTGATCAATCTTGTACAAACTTTGTGAAAACAAACGTCAGCTTTTTAGTTGCAAGTCGTCTTTTTTTTTTTGTTGAATAACTTTTGACTTTCCTCTTATATTTTTAAACATTAAACATGAATCATAAAAAAGGGTCCAAGACGGCAACAAGACAATCAATTATGAAATAGACCTCTAGGTCCAAAACGGGGTAGAAAGACCCATTGCCAAAATGCCTTATCCGTATGCCGGTTTTGCTGACTGCATTCTTTTACCTGGTAATATTATTTTTGTTAATTTAAAAATAAGTTAATAATAAAAGAATTTAAGCAATAATATATATCTATACTTGTGAATATTATGATTTTATACTTCTCTTTTGTCATAAAATAGTTTTGAGAATGCTTACAATCATAATTTACCGACCTACATAAAATCGGCAAGACAAGCTGACTCTATCGAGCGAAGCGAAACCGCTAAGTTCAGTGCGTATTGAACTCTGTATTGTGCATACATGTGATCGTGAGCAAGCGCTAGGCAGAGCTCTACGCACGACGACAGAGTCAGAGCGTGAATGACAAGAAACCACAGATAAGGCCAGTAAAATTTCAGATCTTTACTAAAAATTTAGGTCTAGTGTCTGATTATTAGAATGTATAGTCTAATTCTTTTTTTTATAAATCGTTCGAGCTCGAAATCTTCCATTTTGTGCTCGGTCTCACAGTACAGAATTTTAAAATACTGTTTACGCATTCTCCAAGACTAGCGACCGAAATTGAGCTCGCTGGGGCGGGGAATTTGAATTTCATATACGCGCCGGTGTGCCTTTGTTATTGTAATCAGCAATGATCAGCTGACTTTTGGCCTTTCTAATTGCCAACGTAACGACTTTTGAGCATGACGTTGCAGTTTTTTCAAGACGATATTCTCAAGAAGGCATAGCTGAAGTTCCCAACTTTGCAGCAAAATATCTCTCTTTGAAGACCATTTCTGAGACAGCAAATTGGTGAGTTTGTTTTGTGTTGACACTGCCTTTCATCAGGGATAGTTTTTAAGGGGTAGGCCTAATTATCTTTAACAAAGTTAATTTAAAAGTCAGATTTTTGTATTGGTGTCCCTATTTTAAGAACAAAATTTGACATCGGCATTGATATCGACCTGACTCGTGCATTATTGACATTTACCCATCGTAATTTTCTCCACAAATCAACTTTAGAATATCCAGAATCAGGATATCGAATGAAATTGGTGACAAGCCAGTGATTTCTGTGACCTTTTAGCTGCTGAAAACAAAGTGCGTAGCTTTCGGTCCCCCCATTATACTAAAAACTTTCGTAGGTCGGTGTTTTGCTTGCAATGCGCATGCGTCAGACAAGAAGGGAGCATTATGAATATTCATTAAGACGAGTGGCAGGCAGGAGCTCGAGCGAATAGAGATCGCCGGATCACAGTGGATATATGAATATTCATTATTCTTGTGACGAAAACTATGCCGTCGTAATAAATATTCATAGGCGCATGCGCAAGTGCCTATTTTCGCTTCTGCTTCAACAACATGGCGAATGGGACTGGTTTCGAAAATTGAGAGTAAAAAGTGACATTCATCGATTCTACACATTTTTTAGGAAAAGCTCATTTGCGGAAGGTCTGTTTAGGTAAGTGGCATCGTATATATGATACTTTAATTTAAAAAAATAACTTATATGGCTATATTTTCAATGGTCATTTGAACATTGGTAAATTGTGAGACCCACCGAATCGTACTGGTTTCACTCAGGACGCCGCCACTTCGTGGCAGCGTCCCGGGGCTAAGGGGAGCCCTGCTTTACTGCGTCAGCCCACTCATAGGCCCTTGCCTATGTGGGACTGTGTCCAACATTCACTGTTGCAGCAGTCAAAAGCAGACAACAAAATTGCTCTAAACAAGATTTAATTGTCTTAAATTTGCTAGATTACCGCCCGGATTCAGGGACTCTTCACTCCTTCAGTTCAACTCTTACTTTGCCACAAATGTAGGGATTCAGACTTAAAAAGTGAAATTTTAATAATAATTTAAATAATAAATTATTTTCCTCTCCTGTATGAATGATCTAGTAGTAGTACTCATCTAGCTAGCCACTGCCACAAAACTCACAGTCACAAATCATGCCTTAAAATTAGTGCTGGGACTAAAAACCGGGTACCCGGGTCCCGCCCGAGAGCACCGGGTCCCGGGTCAAAATATTACATATTATATATGCCCGTTTCCCGAAAATAAGTATTTAATGATTACTCATGTATGTAACATGACAATTAGGCGGTAGATAACGTCGACCAGCCATTCAATATCTACATATAAATATCCATGTAGCGCCCCACTGCAGTGATGCGCTTTCGAGTTTTTCCCAGTGTTAATAGCTTCTTAAGGGTAAATATAAGCTTGTAATTTGTGTTATATGATTTTCGGGTAACCGGGAACCCGCCCAAAAAATTGTTGGGTTCCCGAATTGAAAAAATACCCGAAACTCCCACCCCTACTTAAAATAATGCTTAAATTATTCCAATTATCACATGGCTCAAAACTTACCTGAAAATCTCATAAATAGTGAATAATGAGGGCTAAATAGTCCATATCATTATCATGTGCTGAAAAATATGTTGACATATTCTTCGTTGCTATGTTAGGCATGTATTATCGATAGTCAAAACCCACAAAATCGAAGGGCTGACTGCATGACAAGCCCATTTCTATGCCTCTCACAGGCATAGGCGATTCACTGCGGCACGGTTATTCAGTGTCAATGACGCATCGATAGATAACGAACTCAACTGCCATAAAATACAAAGATTCTGAGTCACATTTCACTAAATCAACCACTCAAACTATACAAGAACAAGGTAAGTAGCGATAAAAATGCCTAAAATTGCATACATACCGCCACTTCTTAATATTAGCTCCTTCATGGAAAAAATTCTGGGTTTGGTCACTCATATTCATAGCTACATTCCTATACTTCGTGTGTATAATGTAGGCAGTCATACACCTCAACTTTTTAAAACACCACTGCACAAAAGTCACAAACATTCACTCAAAATCGGCATTTAATTTACAAAAACCGACCACAAAATATCCAAAAATCAAATCTGTAATTTACTGTTGATTCTCGCGAAACGAGCTATCGGAGTCATTGTGTGCATTTCCTGGTCGCCGCGGGCGCTGACATCTCCCCAAAAGAGTTTTGTCCTTAAAAATTCGGTCCCTGTGGCATACACGGAAAAGTCCAGATTTTCTGTGTGCGCGATCGTAAAGATCGATGTGTGCTTGCGATCCCGAGTTTCTTCGTGGACAAAAATTTTGTTGGCCGATTTTAGTCTAAGACATCGGCAGTATGTAAACAACACGCGATCGCGAAACAAATCGGCGGGGATTTCTCCGGTTTTGGACAAGATTTTGAGTTTGGATTTTGCTGAAAATATCAAAAGTTCTTCCTAACGGCCATTTGAGGTAGGAGTGAGATTTTTAAGGGCTGAATTTGAAAGCAAGTATTTAAAATATTTATCTTATTTTCCCCCCATACCTTTACTACACGCGACAGAAAATACCAACTATTTTTGCATGTTGTATTCGTAGTGGTCAATATGACCACTATTCGTGGTGTGGGTTTGGTGGGATGCAAAGGGCATCCCGGGTCGATGAACACACAGGCATGCAGAATACGTCATTGATAAACATAGGGGGACCAATCACAGAAATAAAAAATCTCAGATTCATTCGCTTGTCATTCGCTTAACTATCTGTGTACTTGATGATGGCTTCTTCTATAGCGCCGGTATCCGCCTCAATTGGGCGCTCATGGCGCTTGCTCAGGATGTCTCACAAATTTCAATGTTTTCAGACCATGGTTGAAATTCTGTTCCTTACCAAAAATTGTCTTGATAGTCAAGGCCCGGAGATGTAGAAGGCTCTACCACCCCAGGTTGTGTGGCTGAGAGATTCGGCCAGCAGCGCTTGGTTGGCTGATCTGAGACTACGTGCCGGCTCATGCTTGGTCAGGAGCTTGGATATGTAGGATGGCGATCTATTGTTGAGCGCCTTGAACACAAGGACTCCAAGCTTGTAGGCAATTCTCTGATTAATCGGCAGCCAGTGAAGGTCACAAAGAATTGGACTGATGTGGACCCGTTTCTTTTGTAGGGAGACTAAACGTGCCGCCATATTCTGCAGGCGCTGAAATCTATGCAATTGATGCTGGGTCAAACCAGTCACAATGGAGTTGCATTTGTCCAGTCGGGTCGTCACAAAGGCGTGAACAAGCAGTTCAGCAACATGCTTGGTTAGATGCTTACCAATCTTGCGCGATAGCGCCATCTAGCGTCCGTGGGTGCGGCTAATCTAGCCTGGAAAAGGGCCTGCTGATACACACAAAAGCTATTGAAGCCTATTCACCCGTAAAAGCTAGTCTGGAGTACAAGGTTATCTTCAGATAAGCTTGTACATGTATAAGTGGCGTTAGCCAGAACGCTACGTGTTCGGGCTGCGCACAGTCAGCAGTCCTTTGAAAGGTTGGGTGCCTCTTAAATCCAAGATCATATGTCAAAATTATACCATGAAACATGACATAACCTGGCCAAAGTTGTTATTATGCCCAGCCACCATTAAATCCGCCTGAACAAGTGAATAATTAGTCAAGTTTCTTGGTTTTCATTGTTGAAATTCAGTTATTTATCATGTTTATAACGGAATAAATGCTATCGTCATCGATTCATGACTGAAAAAATTATGAGCAAGAAAGAGCGGGATTCGAACCCAGGACCTTAACGCGAGTGCAGTGTAGAAAGAGAATACTCTGACAGTCTGATCAGATGCCCTTACCACTAGACCACGAGCAATTGACAGCGAATCTGATCTTGCTGCACTATATACCTCCGTTCCATACAAATCCTATCTATACCTCCGTTCTGTTTTTTTTTTATATCCTAGGTAGAATTCTTGCCAATTTGAGGATTACTGGGCATATTAGCTATAATAGCCCATAACTTCATCTTGACTTTAGGTAGACTACTTACAATCATGACAATACTTTCCGAATTAACTGTCGTCTTTCTTTTCGATGAGGATAAATTTTAAAAGGCCAATTAATTCCCCGGCTCCTGTACTAACACTATACTCATAGCGACATGACTATACTTCGTGTGTAGAATCTAGGCAGTCATACACCTCAACTTTTTCAAACACCACTGCACAAAAGTCACCAACATTCACTCAAAATCGGCATTTAATTTACAAAAACCGACATATCCATGAAATACAATAAATTCAACTCACCGATCATGCCGATGTTGAAAAAGATATTTCCAAAAATGAAATCTGTAATTTACTGTTGATTCTGGTGAAATGGGGTATCAGAGTCATTGTGTACATTTTTCTGATCGCCGCGAGAGCCATTCACAGCGACTTTACTCTAGGTCTACTTCGTGTGTAGAATCTAGACAGTCATTGTAGTATCCTGGAAATCATTTGACGCTCAACATATTGTAATACCATTGTGGAATAGCGCCATCTACTGGCGGGGTTTGACATAGACAATATAGAATGGAAGATCAGAACAGAATAAACAGTTGCAGTTAGTAACATGGCGAGAAGTCTATCGTTAAGAACATTCGTGTAACGTGCCCGTTTTATAGCCATTTAACCCCAGTAATTATGTGTGGCTGGATGAATCATGAATGTGTGTGATGCAGACAATAACACCATAAGGAGAATATGACAGTCATACACCTCAACTTTTTCAAACACCACTGCACAATACAATAAATTCAACCCACCGATGTTGGAAAAGATAATTCCAAAAATGAAATCCGTAATTTAATAAACGAGGTATTGGAGTCGTGTACATTTCCTGATCAGAGAAGAGCGTCGCTATTCATAATCGGAGAAGAGGGTCGCTATTCATAATCGAAGAAGAGGCTCGCTATTCATAATCGGAGAAGAGGCTCGCTATTCATAATCGGACAAGAGGGTCGCTATTCATAATCAGAGAAGAGGCTCGCTGGCATCTCCCCAAAATAATTTTGTCGTTAAAAATTTGATCCCTATCGCGTACACGGAAAAGTCCTGATTTTCTGTGTGCGCAATCATAGAGATCAATGTGCTCACGCAATACCGAGTTTCTTTGTGGACAAAATTTTTTGGCCGATTTTAGTCTAACACATCGGAATAAAAACACCACGCGATCGCGAAAAAAATCGGCAGGGATTTCTTCGGTTTTGGGCATGATTTTGACCGTGGATTTTGCTGGAAATATATCAAAAGTTCTTCATTCCGCCAATGTCTTAGACTAAAATCGGCCAATACAAAATGCTTTCGGGGAAATGTCGGCGCTCGCCACACCACGAATAGTGGTCATATTGACTACTACGCGATATGAATGCAAATATATAGTAGGTATACTATGGGGGGAAAATAAGATAAATATTTGAAATACTTCCTGTCATATTCAGCTCTTAAAACTCTCACTCCTACCTCAAATGCCCGTTAGACAGACAGACAGTACGACCTTAAAGGGTCACTAAAATAAAAAAATAATTGCCCATTTTTCGTAGGAAGGTGTCATCAGGAGCCAAAAAATATCCATCACACAATTTTTTATGCATTCAGTCATATTTTATAATCATTTGAAAAGTACATTTTTGCTGATTTACACAGTCATAAGCCCCGCCCCTAAAAAAACCCATCGAAGCGACATCGTGATCACGTGATCTGTGACGCATGAAAAGTAAGGGAAAATATTCCACTAAGCTATACCCGGAGGCCCCGGCAGGCCCAGCCCGGTGCCGAGCATGATATTCACCGCAACGACCATTTGCATTGCGTATTTTCGTGTGTTTAATTCCTCACAATAACTTTGATTTTGGGACACATTTTCATCAATAATGCCTAATCGGTGTATAGTTGCGGGCTGTAGCAAGACCCCTAAAGATAGTGTAAGCCTACATCATTTTCCTAAAGATGAAAATCTAAGGATATTGTGGGTCGCAAAGGTAAAGCTCACGCGGGCAGAGTGGCAAGGGCCAGCCAAGTGAGTGGAGTACAATCTGCAGCGATCACTTTGCCGAAGATGATTTTGAGGATCCTGGCCTGTATTCCGAATTTGGCATGAAGAGAAGGATAAGCTAGCTAAAAAGATTCAGCTATTCCAACGATCAGACTTGGAGTCAAGTCTTCCAATCTGTTTTTCAACGACAGCAGTGCACAGCAGCTTCACCCGTAGACCGAAAATTCTGTCTCTCGCTTGTTAGCTAAGACGACCTAACGAACGAGAGACAGAATTTTCGGTCTACTTCACCCGTAACTCCAGGGAGCTCCAACGCGTTGGAGCTCCCTGGAGTTACTTCACACACGGCCCTTCACCGTATTCTGCGAGGGGTTCAAACATATAATATGGTCGAATTTCCCCTTGCCACTCGAGCTTCTGTGCCTTCGGGGTCTGATAAATCAGAGTTCGTATCTGCATGGCTCAGAAAAGTCCTCCAACTCGGAATCGCGGGCACTTTTCCTCTCTCTATATAAGTTACTCAAATTCAGCCAAAATCTAAGTCAGTACTAACGTACTATATAAAGCGAAGTAAAAAAAAAAACGTAAGTGAAATAAACAAAACAAAAGCGTTCACCAGTCGCTATGTACGAGGGGAACATAGTCACTGCCGTACTAAAGATGTGTACATGTAGGACATTGTACATACAGACGCATAAAACGGCTGTGCACGCGTTTATGACCAATGCAAAACATTCGTTCGGCAAGCTCAGATGGATGAGAACATTGTTCAAAAGAAAAGCTAAAAACAAAACAAGAACTGTATATTTGGGCAAAAGCGTTTTCTGATCTTGTAGAAATTATATTGCTAATGATTATTCACTCCTAAGATTATATTGATTAATTTCCTTTTTTCATAAATTCTCCGTTGAACAGAGGGGTCAAATACCGCATTCTCTGTACAATATTATATGCTGCAGCCTGCAGATCTTGTGCCTCTTACTTTTCATACGTCACTTGGGGGTTAGCCAATCAGCTCACGAGTTTTAAGGAACGGTCCCCAAACCTCTACTTTTCTTCCTTTTTCGCCAAAACGAGACATAATTTGGACAATCGATTGGCAGATTCGTGATTAGAAGGCAAAACTACATGGAAAGAGCACCCATTTTCTCTCTAATTTAGTCAACCTTTAAATACCCAACAAGGGGTCTGTTCGAAGGGCCACATTGTGACCGTCAGTCTCCTCTCTATCCTAGATCTACCATTTTCTTTTCTCTATTTCTACTCTATTTCTAACTACTAGTTAGGAATATATGTAGACCTAGACAGAAATAACCATCTGTTATGGGGAATTATTTATTAAAAATTTAAAACTGACATTTGTCAAACTTCCCATAGACATTCCTTATGATATTGAAGGGCTGATAAAATAATTGCCATTTCTGTTTTGTAGAGACAGTTTGAATCACTATACTTTGTGTGTAGAATGTAGGCAGTCATACACCTCAACTTTTTCAAACACCACTGCACAAAAGTCACCAACATTCACTCAAAATCGGCATTTAAGTTACAAAAAACGACCCCAACTTATCCAAGAAATACAAGAAATTCAACTCACCGATGTTGGAAAAGATAATTCCAAAAATGAAATCCGTAATTGACTGTCGATTCTTGCGAAACGAGCTATCGGAGTCATTTTGTACATTTCATGGTCGCCGCGGGCACTGACATCTCCCCAAAAGAATTTTGTTGTTTTTGTCTATCGCGTACACGGAAAAGTCCTGATTTTCTGTGTCAATTACACCAGATCACTCAGCTATACTTTTGCGACTTCGAAAGTTTTTGAAAACTCCTAAATTTGGTAAATCCTACTGGAAATTTAATAATAGTTTGTGTGCAGACCAGGAATTTATAAATAGTTTCAAAGAAAAATAATTGAATTTAAAAAATGTGAGTGTCAAATATCAGATAAACTAGTAAGACAGGATTTTCTGAAAATGAAAAGAAAAAAAGCAAAGATCAGAAAACTTGAAATTAATGAATTAGAAGAAGAAATAAAGCGTTTGGAAAATCAGCTTTTGACAGTATCGTCTAGAGATATAGTCACAGAAATAGATGAAAAGAAATTTAAGTTAGGTAAACTCTTTGAATTTTCCCAACAAGGTTTAAAAATCCGCTCAAAAGCTGAATATTTTAAAGAAGGGGAGAAGAAAACAAAATACTTTGAACAGTTATTGAAGTCCAATAAAAGAAAAATCGTGATAAAAGAATTATGTAACCAAGATGAAGATTTAACAGAGAACTGTAAAGAAATATTATACAAATATACAATACCTTTCGAGGGTCTAGCAAAAACTATGAGCTAATGAAGAGGCATTATAGTAACTTTCCCAAGGGCAAATTTATATCAAATTTACTATAGTAAATTTGATATAAATTTGCCTTGAGGGAAAGTTACTGTTTATGCCTCTGAATGCTCATAGTTTGCTAGAGCCAAGAAAGACAGCGTATATCTGTTTTATATCCTCATGAGCATCTCACTATGACTCCAAGAAATACCTTAGTAGGCTAAATCACAAAGCCTGCATTGTTTTCCTGCTGTATACCAGGGCCAGTATTCAATAAACTTCTAAGACATTTCTCTTAATGTTAAGAAAATTTCTAAGAATTTTTCTACTCTAGGTAACATGCCCTAGGCCTAGCCGTATTCTTAAAACGTTGAGCACTTTTTCTTAGGTACATGTAAGTAAGACGACAGATTAAACAAATTTCTTAGATTCAGTTATGTCGTCATGTCAATTCAGATGTCAGATTGTCAGAGTCCAGTGACACAATATTGGAGCCTAAATCTGCCTGCGCATTATTTTTTGTGAAAATCGCACTGCAGGAAAAGTACGGTACCGTATACAAAAAACATATGGGAGATCATAACGAAATTTCTCTGAGTGGCCCTATAGGGGCCCTGTGGGGGTAACATACTGGGGGGGGGGGGGGTGCTGCCAGGCAAAATGTACATTCTGATCTTCTCCAAAACACATGATCGGAATTCAACCAAACTTGGTAGGAATCATCCTTAGGGGTAGGGGATCCAAAGTTGCTAAAATGTTACATGTGGCCCCCAGGGAGGGCCCCCTAAGTGTAAAAGCTATGTAAATTTCAAACATCTTCTTCTCCAGAACCAGGAATAGCTCAGACTTGGTATTGTGTATGGAGATACCTCTATAGCTGAAAAATGAAAGTTGTTCATGAATTTTTTCTGGGTGGCCCTATAGGGGGTCTGTGGGGGTAACATACTGGAGGGGGGGGGGGGGGGGGGGGAGGTGGGGCAAGTTGTCCGCCATCCATAAACTTTTTACATTTTCAGCTTCTTCTCCAAAACCCATGATTGGAATTTAACCGAACTTGGTAGGAAGCTCAGACTTGGTATTGTGTATAGAGATACCTCTATAGATGAAGAATGAAAGTTGTTCATGTGCTAGAGAGAACATGCACCAGATGTGAATTGATCCACCTCAGGTGAGCGTCGTGCCCCCTGGGGCTCTTGTATTTAGAAATGCTGAGGGTCTGGCAGGATATGAGTAAATGCAAATACTCTGAAAATGAAATGAATCCTCTGATATTTAATAATAGTTACCCACGCCGATGAAATCGGCAGGGTTATGTAAAGGGCTCCGTATGTTTGTTTTTTTTTTTGTTTTTTTTTGTTTGTTTGTTTGTGTACAAGATAACAAGAGAACGGGTGAACGGATTTGCACCAAATTTTCAGGGAATGTTCAGAAAGTGACAGGAAAGAATCGATTAGATTTTGGTGATGATTGGTTGACCCCTGCAAATTCTGTGTGACCTTGAACTTTTGACCCTGTAGTAAAGTATAGGAACTTCAGTTCAGAGAGTGACAGGATAGAAACTAGAAAGTTTGATGACCCCAAACTTCGCCTGCCGATGCAGAAATATTTTGGTCAATCAAAACACTCATTACTTCGTCTCACCAAAAATCTATTTCAGGTTTATGAATTTTAGAAGACTTTTAGACCCATTATTTGCTATTTCACTTCAAATCCGCACGAGCCTGCAATGAATATTCAAAGCCAACGTATCCCAGCAACAAGGGATTTTTCGCGCTTGAACTGTACTCTCGTTGCGAAATCGAAAGCGGCTAGGTATACGGTATACGTATAGCCTAGCACGTCTAATTTCTCCTATTTCTTATCTTCTGTGCATTTCTGTTTATTTTCCCCGGTTCTTTCCACTTTGTTGTGGAAGTTTTTGTGATTTATTTTATCCTGGTGGACGTGTAGTACGTGATTTTAATTGTTTTCGGTGAAAATCTGGTGCGTTTGTTCGACGTGAGTGAGTCTATCGCACTCGCGAGTGTTCGCGTGTGTTGATCTGAGTGAGTGGCTGAGTAGCTGTAGTGTACGTACATAACTATACACAGCACTGTCGCGAAGTGCCTGGGGCCGGCTGACTGTAGTACTGAGTGAGTAAGCTCTGTGCCTCGCATGCACGTCATTTTCAAGTCGAGGATGGGAGCGGGATGGGAGCGGGAACGGGCACACCCTTTCGAGACAAGCCCCCCCGGTTATCTCGAATGGACGCGTTCCCAGCGAGAAGTTCGATGAACGCGCCACTTCGAGACAACCGGGGGGGCTTTCCTCGAATGAGTGTGTTGAGTAGACTTTTGTAACAGACGTTTTAGAATTTTTTTTGAAAAATGTACTCTTGCTGGTTTTTTCGTTTTTCTTTTGTCTAAGATGTAGAAAATATAAAAAAACGGTATCTAAAAATGCTTTTGACAAGGAAATCATTATTTGTGCAAAATAAATCGGAGAATTGAATAATCATGCATTAAAACACACGGAGAAGAAAGGGCAAGTGGCGTAGCTAGGATTGTTAATTTATTTTTATTTTTTTGGCGTGACCTGTTAAATATTGTGAAATTGTGTTACAGACATGTGCTGACATAAGCCAAGGTGTGTTTATCATCTTTCCAAAGTTAGAAACACCTTTTAATGCCACTATCATTCTATCAATACCCACTATCAAAAGTCAAAACTCATATCAAAAGGTCGTTTGTACCCGGCCCCCAACTCCCCATACCAGGGGTAGGCCTATGCTCGTAACTCCTTTTCAAAAGTGACCCCCTATTCCGGAGAAGTTGGAATTTGTTTTACCCCCTATCCCGGGAAATTTTCTGAGATATTGGACCCCCTATTCAGGCAATTTAGGAAATTAACCCCCCCCCCCCCACCTATCCCCGGGGAGGAAACCACCAGAGTCTGCGAAAATTGACCCCTATTTACATTTTCCCGGGAATATTTTTTCATCTTCCTCATTCATCTTCCTATTTTCTTACTCACCCACCAATAAGGGGTGGGGCATGGCCATCTTGTGCCTCCCCCCCCCCCGTAAAAAAAATACGCCGCTGTGAATTAACATTCTATTCTGGACTGTCTGCCCGACCAGACCTTTGAATTTTAAATGAACATTCCATTATGAATTCATGCAACCTCATACATTCATTTGACAACCCCCGGTTATCAGTGACGGTACCGGGGGGCATGGGGGGGGGGGGCATTTGCCCCCCAGTCAGAAGCTTTGCCCCCCAGTTGCCCCCAATAATTTTCGGAGTGAAAAAAATAAAAGGGTGGAAAATTTTGTTTGTCCGCCCTTGCCCCCAACAATTTCTTTTGCCCCCCATTTCCCCCCCCCCCACTCCACTTTAAAAATCCTGGTGCCGCCACTGCCGGTTATATTTTCTACATCTTAGACAAAAGAAAAACGAAAAAACCAGCAAGAGTACATTTTTCAAAAAAAATTCTAAAACGTCTATTACAAAAGTCTACTCAACACACTCATTCGAGGAAAGCCCCCCGGTTGTCTCGAAGTGGCGCGTTCATTGAACTTCTCGCTGGGAACGCGTCCATTCGAGATAACCGGGGGGGCTTGTCTCGAAAGGGTGTGCCCGTTCCCGCTCCCATCCCGCTCCCGCACCCCACCCATTCGAGACAAGCCCCTAATATGACACTTAAAGTTTATGCATTGATGAGCAAGGAGAGTTTAAAATTTGAATGTAAAATCAAGTTGCACAGAATAAGTGGTCAAGATTGGAAAGGATGCAGCAACGTTGGTTAACAAAGGGAGGGCTCATTAGCAATTCTTTGGTGTTCTTTTTTATGTTTCTTTCACCATATTTCTCAATGAGAATGAATACGGTTTTAAAGTAGACATTCAAAGAAAATCACAAATATGGCAATTAATGTATCACTAGAAACCGGGAAGCTTACAGATGGCAATCTTATAAGTTTTATGTCAACTGCGTATCTGGTGATTATAAAAACAACACAAATAAAATCGCTTCTCAGCATCTGGAATATCCGAGGATTCGCCAGAAATATAGCGATGTTTTGATGTCGTCACACTCGGGATCGATCCTGCTTAAGCAGACGACGTCCTATAATGAATGAACGTAATTGCAATGCAATTATTTGTCAAATTATAAAGAGTTTCGTGTATTTAAACATGACCTTATTTCACACCATTATAAAGGGAAAGTGAAACTGTTTCTGATAGCTAAAACCGTTTGATTGTAAATACATAGGAGAAGGGTCAATGATCAATGAAATAAACCCCACTTTCAAATTGAAAAGCCCTCCGAATAATAGCAGGATGGTATTCGTTCCCTCTTGAAAGGCCGAACATGCCCCGGTGCAAGCAGCTGAAAATACAATGGCGTCTTATTTTGTTTACAAGTGACTGATTCCTTTATTTTTTTAACGCTGCATTTTTCATCAAAATAATACCATACACGAAGTTAAGAGTGAGGCAACAGACTAACATTAAGACTGACGCTAGTGAAGGAAGAGAAATAAGTGAAGAGGAGATGACAAAATAGGCTCTGAAAAATGTGTAAGATGTTATGGGACATCGTCTGCTTAGACAGGACTGGTCCAGGGTGTGTCGTCACATATCTCAGCAGCGTTCGAGGAGCTCTTCAGCTGCTATATCGGGGGCTGTATTTTACCGTTTTATAATTGATAATAATCATTACTTCAAATGTTTCCAAGCGTTGAATTTGGATAACCTTGTTTAATTTATGCCATCTATGCAATAATAAGTATTAAGCCAATATTTAAAATCATTAACGTTCTACTTTAAGCAGAAGCTTTTCACTTGCTTGCCTGACCATGCAGCTAACAACACAGCAAAGAGTTTTCCTAGTAACCGAATGGAACTGCATGCACTGGAAGCCTTCAGGAAGTTGCCCAAGCTTTCCGTCGTCGGTTTCCTGATCGGAATGTTCCGTCAAAGTCAACGAGCTGGAAGAACGTTCGAAAATACCAGAATGAAGGTACAAGTTTGAACCTCAACAAAGGCCGATCTGGGAGGCCAAGGTCAGAGGTCAACATTGACGCAGTTCAGCAGGAAGTAGCTGCAAATCCCCATGTCTCGACGAGAAGAAACGGACTTGGCATGTCAAGGTCTTCCTACCACAGGATCATCCGACTGGACGTGCAATGGTATCCTTACAGACAGCAAGAGAGCAAGTTGAGATATGCAAGAGATTAAAAAGATTGAGGTTAGAATATCACTGAAATGAAATAAGAAGGTTGAAATGAATTGCAGATAAAAAAAATGGGGATGCATGGAGACTGTGAAAATTTAAAAAGCGAAAAGATGCAAATAGCCAGAAATGATTCATAAAGTGAAACAAAATGTATCACATTAAAAACAAGGAGTGAGCGAAAAGGGGAAATGAAAAGAAAAACCTGAATTAACAGAAACATGAAAACTGTAACAGAAACAGAAAACCAAACACAAGAAAGAAGATACTGAAGACAAAATAGAAAACGTGATAACAACATGAAGGGAATTGAAAACAAACTCGAATAATCTGCATTAAAACGTTCGCACCAATATTCTGTGCAAATCGATTCTTACATTAAGCTGGTAAAATTGTTCTAAGTCGGTCAAGCATAAACGAATCTTCGTGTATTTGGTATCACATAAAAGAAGAGACTTTATTCTTACAAAAGTGTCTGTGTTTTATTCCAATCCTATTTCATTATCAAGATATCTATCTCCAAAAACGGGTTTCCTTTTTTCTGGGACGCACTGTATAAACCGCTAGCGAAGCAGAGGTGAAATAATACTTAACGAATTAATTCCTTACCTGTCAATGAAAATAATTTCAACGGCTCGTCCTCAAGTAATATGAGCCACTGGCGAAACAGAGGTTAAATGATTTACTTGACAAATTAATTTCTTGACAATGAAAATAATTTCTGCAGGTCGTCTTCATGATATATAAAATGCTAGCGAAGCAGAGGTGAAACTATACTTGACGAATCAATTCCTTACCTGACAATGAAAATAATTTCAGCGGCTCGTCCTCAAAAAATAACTGCTAGCGAAACAGAGGTTAAACGATTTACTTGATGAATTAATTCTCTTCCTCACAATGTAAATGATTTCGGCGGGTCGTCTTCAAGAAAAATCAACCACTAAAGAAATGGAGGTGAAACGAATTACTTGACAAATTCATTCTTTACCTGACGATGAAAATAATTTTGGCAGGTCGTCCTCAAGAAATATGAACCGCTAGCGAAACAGAGGTGAAATGATTTACTTGACAAATTAGTTATTTACCTGACGATCAAAATAATTTCTTCTTCAGGAAATATGAACCGCTAATGAAACCGAGGTGAAACAATTTACTTGACAAATTAGATTTTGGCGGGTCGTCCTCAAGCAATATATACCACTAGCGAAACAGAGGTTAAACGATTTACTTGATGAATTAATTAATTTCTTGACGATGAAAATGAATTTTGGTGGGTCGTCTTCATGATATATAAACCGCTAGCGAAGCAGAGGTGAAACTATACTTGACGAATTAAATATTTTCCTAACGATGAAAATGATATCAGCGGGTTGTCTTCAAGAATTATAAACTGCTAAGGAAACGTTGTGGCGTGCGCCTGTAATCCAGCTACCAGTGGAAGTTATAAACTGATTCAGCGGACCCAGGTTCGAGACTGAGTCACGTCTTTCGGATGGTGACGTTAAAGGTCGGTCCCAGACGTAAATAATCATATCTGATTGATACACATCTGTAAAAACCCAATTACACACACACACACACACAGAGCTGAAATGATTTACTTGACAAATTAATTATTTACCTGCTGATGAAAGTAATTTTGGAGGGTCGCCTTCAAGAAAAGTGAACCGCTAACGAAATGGAGGTGATACAATTTACTTGACAAATTAAATCTTAACCTGATGATGAAAATAAATTCGGCTGGTCGTCCTCAAGAAATAAAACCTCTAGTGAACTTGACAAATTAATTCTTTGCCTGACGATGAAAATAATTTTGGAGGGTCGTCTTCAAGAAAAATTAACCGCTATAACGAAATGGAGGTGAAATGATTTACTTGACATATTAATTCTTTACCTGACAATGAAAATTATTTCGGCGGGTCGTCATCAAGAAATATAAACCGCTAAAGCTAGTATCTCACTGAGTGACGAATGTTTGCGAACGTAGCGAATTTGGGGTTTTTCCAGGGTTCGTCAGGGTTCGTAAAAGGTCGCAAGAAAATTCGTAAACAGTTTTTATTTTCGCAAACAATTTTTCTTGTCGCAGTGAAATTTTGAACATGTTCAAAATTTCATTGCGAATTTTTTTTACGCCAACAGTTGCTAGTGTTTGCAAAACAGTCGTAAGCCTTTGCAAACGGTTGTAAAACGATGTCGCTGAAGTTCTTTTTGATTCGCCAATATGCTAGCGACCACATGACCATATGGTTCCTATGTAAACCTGGCCTACTGAGAGAAATTTGCCATATCGTCATGCCGAGAAAGCAAGGTAGGAGAGCAAAGACCCCTCGGGGGACACAAATCCAGGACGGGGACGAGGCCCCGACCGAGGCAGAACTCCCTCCTCTCTTTCTTTTCTTTTTCCTTTCCCTTTTTTCTTCATGTTCTTTCTTTCGCTTACGTTGCACGATAGCTGTAGCATCAGCCAGGCAAAACAACTCTTCCAGGACAGCATAACGTTGGGCCTCTTCCTGGCAGAAATTCATTTCCATATTCTGGATATCCATATTGAAAACTCCTTCAACTGCGGTCAGAAGAAATCTGGGTTGGGACCAGATTCGCCTGGTACTTTCCCAGGAGTTGGCAAAAGGTCCCAAATATTCACAAATAGTGGCAAAGGATTGGCAAAATAGTTGCTAATCCTCACAAAAGCTGTTGCTAACGTTTGCTTATAGTCGCCAACTGCCTTTTGCAAACACTTTCGCAAGCATTCGCTGAAATGTTGCTAATTGTCGTTAAATATTGCTAAAATATCGCTAAATGTCGCAAATGGCAGAGGCAAACCCTGATTTTCGCCAACATTCGTCAGAAAAGTTAGCGAATCTCAAATTCGCTACATTCGCAAACATTCACCACTCAGTGAGATGCTAGCTTAACGAAGCAGAAATGAAACGATTTACTTGACGAATTAATTCTTTACCTGACGATAAAGATAATTTCAGCGGGTCGTCTTCAGGAAATATGAACCGTAAACGCAACAGAGATGAAACGATTTACTTGGCGATTTATTTCTTCTCCTGCCGATGAAAATAATTACGCAGGTCGTTTCAAGAATTATGAAATGCAAATGAAATGTATCGCCAATGAAATTTGCGTTAAAACTTGTCCACAAACCACTCATTTTTGGCATCAAATAACCATCTTATTTGCACCTCATATTATTTTATTGAACTGCCGAACGAGATGATTATGTTCGGTTTGGTTCATTTCGGTTCAGAAGCGCCATTTTCAGCGAAATTCTTTTCAGTTCGGTTACAGCAGTAGTTCTTATGTAGACCTTTCCCAGTTGTTTTAAAACAATTTCTTTCTCAATGTAATTGCATGACCAGAACCCAACTTAATCTTTAATGTTATGTCTATTAAGGTGGAAATAATGAAGTGGCCATAGACATTGATAGACAACATTGCATCTTCAGCCCAGACATTTCAGCTGTTTCTTGTCATATTTTGAATGTGAGAGTAGTTGAAGAACAATTTTTTAAGGGGACATATCTACTATGATAATCTTCCAAACTAACAGTAAAAGAATGAGAAAGCACACAAATTATTTTTTAAACCTTTCCCAGAACTCAAGCTTCCCTTTAACGCAAATGTGAGTTTTTTTTCTTTTGACGAATTTGAGGAGACTAGGGTCTAGATGTAACAAGTTAGGTCTGGTTGACTCCACACCAGCAAAACTAGTCGAAAAGTTAGTGGTCCAAATGTAAATGGGCACAAGCACGCTGCAATGCATTGCAAAGGTATCGACTTAGTCATATGTAGAGAACAAATGGGTAAAATGAAATAAATATTTATTCTCAAATTCAACGTTTTGGCCTTCAGGAAGATCTTGTAGTATTTCCAAGTGAAATCATGTCCAACATTTAAAAAATCCTTGCCAATTTTTTTCTCTCTTTGCTTCTCATTTGCAGCGATAAATGTGGTACAAGACAACAAAAAAGGGCCTCTGAAAAACTCTGTCTTTATTGGGCACACAAAAAATCTGGACTTTTTCTTGTTCACGACCAAGGACCAAGTTTTTTTATGGTAATTTTGGGGTTGAGTTTGCATGGAGATTCAAGGTGTCAAGAGGTGTGTTCACAATGATATAAAATTACCAGTTCAACAATAATGACATTAGATTTCCAATTTCGATTTTTCAAAGATCCAATGATTTCTAAGATTTCTTCCTGGTACCTTTTGAGCACCCATGGTGACCAAGAGATGCCAAGAGGTGTACATAATGATATGAAATTACTAGTTCAACAGTAACATTGGATTTCCAGTTTTTATTTTTCAAAGTTTTTTTTCAGTTTTGATTTCCAAGATATCTCTCTGGTACCTTTAATTCATCAAATGTATTTATGTCTTCTTTCTACCTCCACAGACTTTGCACACAAGTGAATAAGTAGTTTCTGTGCCATGATATAGACCATTGTTCATTATGATAAAGATAGCGAGAATTGAATATCCCATTGAATATTACGTGTAGCTAAATCTTTATCTATTTTGGGCAACTTCTGAATTTCAATAAGTTAATATGATTCAGAATTAATTATCAAAACTGACTACCAAACTTCGAGATTGAATTGGTTAAAAAGTGTTGTGTGGTCTACTGTAGGGATAATAAAAGTGGTAGTTACATGTAATTACTTTCAAAGTTCAAAACAAAACAGAAGAAATGTTTGCATAATTCATGCAATTTTGAATGGATGCATTTTATAAAGCTTGAATGAACATGCATTCTTGCAGTGGGAATATATAAAATGAGATACTCATCAGGAAAACTTAATTGTGTGAGATGAGCAGTGTGTGAAAACAAGTTTACAGAACATCTCTTACAGCTGTATTTGCATTGTCAGTATTATTTAATTCAGCAAAGATTGGAATATAAGAACCTGTAGTCTGTACAAAACAGGTAGAAATTTAAAGAATATTAAGTAAATGACCCAATGGCTAAGGGTCTTCTTTCTTGTACTCTTGACTTTTAAACAAAGTACTGTTTTGAAAACTACATCATTGATTAAAGCCTGTACTGTATTTCTTCTCCACATTAAACACTTTCTCTGTAGGTTTTAAAAGGGATCTTTGTTGGCAACTTCAGAGGTAAGCTTGTAGGCAGCTCTAAAATCTTTATTATGGAAGCAATTCATTATGTACATTAGATGAATGAGTCACACTAGGAAAGAAATCTAATATCATTTTGATCTTTTGGATTTGAAATTTGAAGTAAAGAAAAATCTTTACCACATACTTAAAGTCTTGAACAAGGGGGATGGGGGTGACAGATTTTAGATTATTGCCAGTGTATACTTTCTTCGGGAAAAAAAAATATTCTTCAGAGTAATCAATATGTCTGAAATGATTAGAGTGACGTTCATAGTTTCATCATCTCAAGACATTTTGTTGCTGTAAATGCACTGTAAATGCACTGTAAGCCAAGATTGTTTCATAGGCCTACTCAGTATTGAGAATCAAACTGCAACTTTCAAAATCAGGATCTCTGATCTTGATCGAGTTTGGGTTATTTTTTTTTTGTAAACATTGAATCTTTTTAAAATTTTGAAGCATTTCATATTTTATGTAGGAAAATGTGCTGCTTATTTATATTTAGAACTAATCTTTGACCATTCTAATCTAAACAAATATAATTTGATGTTCTTTCACTTTAATTAATGCATGTGATTTTTAAGGAGAATGAAACCCAACACACATTAGTTGAATTTTATGTGGAAAATTGTCAGCCTGTTAAAAATATCTTGAAATTACTCCTATTTCATTACTAAGAAAGAGGAACAATCTCTATAAAGTTTGCAGTTTCCTTGCTAGACATCCTTCCGATGGGGCAGCCGTTTTCATTTAAATACTAATGTCAGAGTAGTACAACTTTTGAGATACCCGTGCATGACACTGGATTTTCTCATAATAGACCATTTTGGTAGTACATTCAATTTAACAGATTTTTATTCTCATGACCGATTGTGACAAGATATTGGTTCAGCTGTTTCAGACTTTGTAAGCAACATTGGCCATACATAAGTTGCTGCTTGGTCAAACAAAGGTCCACCAATTATATTCAATAGAGTGACGAAGACATACATAGAACTGCTCACAGAAATCATGTGAGATGCTGGGGTAACAAGATGTCTGCCATTTTGCATTTGTGGCTTTGGTTGTACAATGGACGTTCATATGCAACATCGTACCCATTGTATACAGGTCAGTGGACATAATATACTGCTGTGAGATCACTGTTTTTATCAAAATGGCAGCCCCATGTGATATTGTCCAGCAAGGAAACTGAAAACTTTGGAGAGATTTTATATTACTAAATAATCAAATGCAGGGGCGGATCCAGGATTCAGTAAAAGAGGGGGCACACAAATGAAGGTTTGTCAACTTTTGGAAAAGGTAGACCCGTAGTGTCGATAAAAATTCTTTTTCACCAGACCTTCAAAATTCGCTCAGTGGGGGGGGGGGGGGGCGGGGTTATGTGAGGGTCGAGTTTCCCTCCATAATTCCCTGACAAGCCAAAGAAAAAAAAAAAGGTCTTCATTGTAAAGGGGGGGGGGGGGCACAATCGAGAAAATGGCGGATCGTCTATGGTCATAATGCATACTTTTCTTCCAAAAGGGGGGGGGGCACGGGCCGGAAGTGCCCCCCCCCCCCCCTGGATCCGCCAATGATCAAATGGGAGTACTTTCAAGATATTTTCCACATGTTAATGCTTGTCGGGTTTGTTTCATGTAAATTTTTTCAGATCATAAAAACCCTGTGAAGGCTAAAATCAGTCCAAAAATAAGTTGATTCGATAAAACACAGAAAATAGAGAATCATGAGCAATCGATCATCTTTATATCATTTAAAGATTCATAACATTCTTCATATTGTATTTATATTTTGTTCATCAAACCTTCTTGATGTGATTTATTTTTTCTGAAAATCACTTTGTTTTGGGCTTGATTTGCCCTCTAGCCTCTCAGGTGAATTAAAATATGTTCTATATTTAACAAAGTTGTATGTTCATGCAATCTTAGGCAATTAATATGCTCTGTTTATATGATTTTAGTATATAGGAATCAGCGTACAATCGGACGGTCGGTCAGTCGGTTGGTTGGGCGGGTGGGTGGTCGCTCCATTGTAAATCTTGCACATCGAACAACTTCCTCATTGTATCCCCCAGCAGAATGCCGGAGGATATTTGGATTCAGCAGCATTCCACCGCCGCCGCATCACATTCTTGTGTGCGCTCTAGCGATCACATTTCTCAACGGATTTCTTACAAACTTTGCATGAAGGTGTCTCTTGGTATAATCTGCAAACCTATAGATTTTGGTGATGCTGCCTCCTGTGTTCCGTCTTTTATAGGGTCAAAGGTCATATTTTGATGTCTTGTGTGCACACCTGTGTACGCTCTGGCGGTCACCTTTCTCAATGGATTTCTTTTTCAAATTTTGTATGGAGATATAACTTGGTATAATCTACACACCTTTACTTTTTGGTGATGCTGCCCTCATTGTTCCGTTCTTTATAGGGTCAAAGGTTTTGTCCATTTCTTGCACTCTTCTGCATTTCTTGACAGATTTCGTTCAAATTTTGTATGGAAGTGTATCTTGGTAAAGTCTACGCACCTGTAGTTTTTGGTGAAGCTGCCACCAGTGTCCCGACCTTTATAGGGTCAAAGGTCATACTTTGGAGGATGGCGTGAGTGTACTCTGCAGGCCACATTTCTTGACGGATTTCTTTCAAATTTTATATGGAGGTGTGTCTTAGTGAAATCTACAATCTTTAGTGTTTGCTGATGCTGCCCCCAGTGTTCCACTTTTTATAGGGTCAAATGTCATATTTTGGTTGCATGCATTCTGGAGGAAACATTTGTTGACTTACCGTATTTCTTTCAGATTTTGTATGGAGGTCCATCATAGATTACTTTCGACCTTTTTGGTGATGCTGCCCCCAATGTTCTGTCTTTCATAGGGTCAAAGGTCATTTGTCCATTTCTTGCACTCTTCTGCATTTCTTGACAGATTTCGTTCAAATTTTGTATGGAAGTGTATCTTGGTAAAGTCTACGCACCTGTAGTTTTTGGTGAAGCTGCCACCAGTGTCCCGACCTTTATAGGGTCAAAGGTCATACTTTGGAGGATGGCGTGAGTGTACTCTGCAGGCCACATTTCTTGACGGATTTCTTTCAAATTTTATATGGAGGTGTGTCTTAGTGAAATCTACAATCTTTAGTGTTTGCTGATGCTGCCCCCCAGTGTTCCACTTTTTATAGGGTCAAATGTCATATTTTGGTTGCATGCATTCTGGAGGAAACATTTGTTGACTTACCGTATTTCTTTCAGATTTTGTATGGAGGTCCATCATAGATTACTTTCGACCTTTTTGGTGATGCTGCCCCCAATGTTCTGTCTTTCATAGGGTCAAAGGTCATAGTGGATATCTTGTGTGCGCTCTGAGGTCACATTTCTTGACATATTTCTTTCGAATTTTCTATAGAGATGCATTATACTCTAATCTACACACATTGTTTTGGTGATGCTGCTCCTAGTGTGGACAATAGTCCGGGCCACTGGTGGCAATCTCTACGCCATCCTTTTTGTTGAGGGAGGAGCGGGGGTTCTTTGTCCCTCCTTCGAATCGCTGCCAGTGCCGGGGGGATACTTTCGCATTGCGCGGCAATGGACATTTCTAGTTTTTTGAGCAATGCTCGTGAAATTCACCACAGACATTGGTCTTAGGATGAGCATGTTATTTTAATGTGTCGGAACTGCGATGCCATGGTAACAGCATAATATGGCAATAAATCAGGTTGAAATGTTGCAGATCGAACTACTTTCTCATTTTTCAAGCAATGCTCATGAAATTTGGCACACACACTTGTCTTGGGATGGAGATGTGCAAGACATATTTTTATGCCTCCGCCCACCGTAGGTGGTGCTGGAGGCATTATGTTTTAGGGTCGTCCGTCCGTCCGACCGTCCCCTTTTCGTTCTCGCGATAACTCAGGGATGCCACTTTTCAGACAAAAGTAGTTATTCCTACTTTTTCAACATACTTTTAGCCATAGAAAACCACTTTTTATGTACACAAAAGGGCCCATTCTAGATGATTTTTTTTAATCAATTCTAAGTGGCATCCCTGATAACTTCAAAACCGTTTTTTTGATCAGTTTGTAACTTGACCCATGTATGCATATGGGAGGGACGATGCAGTGATTAGATTTTGGGGTCTCAAGGTCAAAGGTCAAAGGTCACAGAGGTCATTATGTACATAAAAGTGGTTCGTTCTCGCAATAACTTCAGAACTGTTTGACGGATCAGCTTCTAACTTGGCCCATGTATGCATATGTGAGGGACGATGAACTGATTACATTTTAGGGTCTCAAGGTCAAAGTTCAAAGGTCATAGAGGTCATTATATACATAAAAATGGTTCGTTCTTGTGATAACTTAGGAACCGTTTGTCGGAAGAGCTTTTAACTTAGCCCATGTATTCATATGGGAGGCACGATGAACTGATTAGATTTTGGGATCTCAAGGTCAAAGGTCAAAGGTCACAGAGGTAATTATGTACATAAAAATGGTTAGTTCTCGGATAACTGAAGAACTGTTTGACAGATCAGCTTTTCTAACCTGGCCCATGTTTGGGAGGGACGATGAACTGATTAGATTTTAGGGTCTCAAGGTCAAAGGTCAAAGTTCAAAGGTCATAGAGGTCATTATATACATAAAAATGGTTCTTGATGTATGGAGTCTAGACCTACCTATTTTAGAAATTTCAAGGGGACAGTGGTCTATTTGCTATAAAATATCTATTTCCTTGGTGTATTTGATGATTGTAAAGTCATCAATGGTTAGTTTTTTATTTGTACGGGATGAAAATGAAATGAAATAAATTTTCTGTCTCCTGTGCTTTTTAAGTGAAAAGATTTGTAATTTTGTTGGACCAATCCTTTTTAGAGTGTACATGTATGCCATACATTTCCAATTTGGTGATGGCGGAGGCATAAATTCCGACCGCGCGGTCGAAGATTCATCTAGTTTGAATGTGTGTCGGAATCTGCGTTACCATGGCAACGGCATATTATGGCAATAAATCAGTGGGAAATCTTGCGGATCAAAATACTTCCTCATTTTTCCAGCAATGCTCATGAAATTTGGCACATACATTGCCATGGTAACAGGATATTATGGCAATAAATCAGGGAAATATTACAGATCAAACTACTTCCTCATTTTTCAAGCAATGCTCAGGAAATTTACCACACACATTGTGGCAGGGGTATTAATCACCTTCAGTGTTTTAATTTGTTTTAATTTTGTATTTTTTATCATTAAGATTTTGTAATTTTTATTATCACAAAATGTTTATATTATTATCTTCCTCATATTTAAACATTGCAATTATTTTATTACAGATTCTAAAGATGAGACACAACTGACCAACAATAATATCACACATATCCTGTCAATACATGACAATGCCAAGCCTTTGAGACCTGTAAGTTGTGAGCAGTTATACTCATCCATTCAGATATATAATCCAGAGCAACAGTGACCATAATAGGTTTAGTTCACAGATCAAGTTATGAGATGAAGCAATTAGCGTTTTAGATCATTGAATTTTTTTACATTAAAAAATAAATGAAAAGTCACTTTTGTATACAGGGCAAAATATTGCTCCCATAATTTTTATGGGTGCACACTGTGGCCCGAATTCACAAAGGAGATTTGGTATAAACCATCGTTTAAACCCCTCTGGGTTTTTAAGTGGACGTGCGCACAGAATCCGATCCAATCATATCTTTTCTTTGAGTGGGCGCATGGGCAGTATGCGCTTATTTACGCTTATTTTAGTATGCTTACGTAGGTTTAAACCATACCCATGGTTTAAATCTATGGTTTAAATCTCCTTTGCGAATTTGGGCATATGTGTTTTAACACTTTCTGTACTACCATTCCCTCTCTGTCTTTTGTGCCTAATTGATTTTTGATTTTTGTTCATACTTCATACCTTGCATAATGAGAATTTATAGTAGCCCAAGTTCAGAAATGTGAAAGATATTTGTTATCCAAAAAAATATACTATCTACATGTATTTTATCTTTACTCCTATGTTCTCCCAAAATTTCTCTTTCTCACTGTCGTGTTTTAATCTCTGTCTTCAACCCTTTTTTTATTATCCTCTTTTTCACTATGCATATATGTTTAACAGGATAAAGAATACCTCTGTTTTTCTGCTGACGATGCCCCTGGGCAAAACTTGTAAGTACATTATTATTATTCCTTACAGTGTCACCAAGTTTACAATATAATTTCATGAGACCAGATTTTATTTATAGTAAGGTAAATGTGTTTCATTTTTCATCTTGATGCTCGTAACTTTACAAATCATGAACTTGAATTTGAAAAGAAAGACACGCTTTTCTTAGCCCCAAAGTATTATTTATTCAATTTCAAAATTTTGGCTGTAATACATGTAATCCCTAACATCAGTGAAAGGGTTAATTATAATTGAAAGGGAGATTGAATCTATCAAATAAATTGTCCTTTGACCAGAGAAGAAAATTCCATCAAAGTTAAAGTTTAAATTTATGTTGTTTTTATAATCATCAGATATGCAGTTGACATAAAACTTAATATACGATTGCCATCTGTAAGCTTCCCAGTTTCTAGTGATACATTATTTGTGATTTTCTTGTAATGTGATCTTTAAGCAAGAATGAGGATCAAGGAAAAAAGAAAGAAAATTCTGTAAACATCTTGTTGTAATATTGTGAATGTAAATCTTTTAAAGATCACATTACAAGAAAATTCCATCAAAGTAAATATTGGCTTAAAGTAGCTATCCAAAAGAAAATCACAAATATGGCAATTAATGTATCACTAGAAACTGGGAAGCTTACAGATGGCAATCGTATAAGTTTTATGTCAACTGCGTATCTGATGATTATAAAAACAACATAAATAAAAGCTCTTCTCAGCATCTGGAATATCCGAGGATTCGCCAGAAATATAGCGATGTTTTGATGTCGTCACACTAGGGATCGATCCTGCTTAAGCAGACGTCGTCCTATAATGAATGAACGTAATTGCAATGCAATTATTTATCAAATTATAAAGAGTTTGGTATATTTAAATATGACCTTATTTCACACCATTCTAAAAGGGAAAGTGAAAGTGATTCTGATAACTAAAACCGTTTGATTGTAAATACACAGGAGAAGGGTCAATGATCAATGAAATAAACCCCACTTTCAAATTGAAAAGCCCTCCGAATAATATCACAGATTGTATTTGTTCCCTCTTGAAATGCCGAACATGCCCCGGTGCAAGCAGCTGAAAATACAATGGCATCTTATTTTGTTTACAAGTGACTGATTCCTTTATTTTTTTAACGCTGCAATTTTCATCAAAATAATACCATACACGAAGTTAGGAGTGAGGCAACAGACTAACATTAAGACTGACGCTAGTCAAGTAAGAGAAATAAGTGAAGAAGAGATGACAAAACAGGCACTGAAAAATGTGTAAGATGTTATGGGACATCGTCTGCTTAGACAGGACTGGCCCCTGGTGTGTCGTCACACATCTCAGCAGCGTTCGAGGAGCTCTTCAGCTGCTATATCGGGGGCTGTATTTTACCGTTTTATAATTGATAATAATCATTACTTCAAATGTTTCCAAGCGTTGAATTTATATAACCTTGTTTAATTTTCTAACAAAAGAAAATATTTTAGCGCGCTAAGATACACAGTTTCATTGTTCATAATATCTCAAATTCTCACTCAGTCGCTATGCTCCCTTGCATACTAATAGATGCATTTTTTTTAAGGCCTGTAGGAAAACTATAGAAACCCAGTCTGCATCTAGGCAGGGTTTTTCCCCTCTATAAAGTTGTTCCTGCATGCCCCCTCAAAAAAACCTAAAATATATTGCATTTCATAAATTTTGAATAAATTTTGAATAATAGATGCTGTGTTCCACAGAATATCTATATATATACTGTAAACACCTGAAGTGAGGGAGGGCATGAAGACAGAGGGGTGAAACAAAATCAATTTCACTGCCCCCCCCCCCCCCCCCCCCCCCCCCCCTCCACAAGACAAAAAAAAGGAAGAAAGAATGATTTATCACTACAGCGATGCATAAGTTTTTGAGTACAGTATGTGTACAAATTTCAATACTAATTACGAAGAGATCATTTAATCTCTTGATCGCTTTGCTCTCTCTCATGATAACACAGTAGAAACTCTATCTAGAAAGGTCGGCCTATGCTCTATCTTCTGTAAATTCATAAGTTTGAAGTAGGCAGTAATTTGCCTTTGTGTTTAAAAGTACTCTAGAATACAAAAATGTCAACATCACATGCATTTTTCGTTCTGTCATTCCGCTCCCTCTTCTAATGATAAATAATAATAGTGATAATAATTTGGCTTCTTATAAAGTGCTCCTATCCATCAAACTGTGATGCTCATGTCTATTACATATAGTGTTGTCGTCGACACGCCTTCTGTCGAAATACTGCATTTTGATTGGAAGATGATATGTCATCAAAGATTCTAATGTCGACATAATATTCAAGTATTACTCACAACTATACAGATTTGTAGAAAAAGGGTTCCGAAAAATCCTTCAAATACCTTGATACCACCAGTTAAACTTCTGTGTTAGTTTTTACATGAAAAAAAAAAGAACACCAAAATTTCTAGTCAGAAAAGACTTTATTTTTTCGCATAAGTATGCATTATGACTTTTGCAGAAGAATTGTAAAATAATTAATATTTTACGTTGATTTGTCGAGTGTTGTTTTTAATGGCAATTTGTGTTTTATATTGGCAGTTTCGTACCACAGTATAATACATTTTATAACATGTGGGTAGTGGGTACTAATTTGGGTGTACAGTGTATACCTGTTGACTTGAGTGATGAAATTTTTTGACCATTTTTTTATTGTCGACACTTGTCGATAGTTGGCTAAAAATTTGACCCTATAATGTCAACAAAGAAATTTGTATATGGCATGAAAAAGAGACATGATAACGAAGCTTTTCGACCTGCACTCATCAGGTTATCATGCAGGTATGTATCAAATTACTAAAAATCAACTATATTATACTCAATGAACCCGGACGCCGTAATTTCAGAACAAGGAGTTCGTCCAAGCTTTGCAATTGTTCTGAAATTACGGTGTCCGGGTTCATCGAGTATAATATACATGTAGTTGATTTTGAGTAATTTGTTACATACCTGCATGATAACCTGATGAGTGCAGGTCGAAAAGCTTTGTTATCATGTTGAAATTGTGTAGTACCAGGAAATTATTAAAGAAATTTGTACATGTGCTTGAATACAGCACTAATTATGTAATTATGTTATTCAAATAATAGCTGATGTACTGTAATTAACTTGAGTACGGTATGTGTGAAAAAAAGTGCTTTATTTACATCTATCCCCCCATCAGAAGCAGTGAGTGTACTAAGAAAGTGTTTGGAGAATGATAACAGGCTGAAGGAACATACTTGACTCAGTGTGGACCAGATCATTGAGGCAGTATCGATGTGCCTGAACACTACTCATTTCTTCTTTAACGGCAAACGCTACATCCAACAACATGGATGTGCTATGGGGTCACCGGTTTCTCCTATAGTCGCAAATATCTACTTGCATGAGTTTGAGACTGTGGCTCTAGCTTTCTACACCGGACGGAAACCACGTGCCTGGTTTCGATACGTGGATGACACGTTTGTCATCCTCAAGGAAGAAGAGAGTACTGCCTTCTTCAACCACATCAACTCCTTGGATACACATATTTCTTTCATGCAGGAAACGTGTAAGGACAGGAAACTTGCATTCTTGGTTGTGGAAGTCCACGTTGCTGCAGATCGTACCCTCTCCACTTTGGTTTACAGAAACCAACCCACACTTACCAATACCTAAACTATCAATCGCATCATTCCCTATTTCATGAACTTGCCGTTATCAGGACTCTATATCACAGAGCAGACACTATTATAGTTCATTGTCCTTCTGAGATCGCAAAAGAGAAAACAGACATCAAAAACGCCTTGGCTGGATGTGGGTAACCGGACTGGGCGTTCTCAAAAACGAATACTCCAAAACAGCCTAGCAAGAACACACATGAAGCACGCAAGGCTGTCATTACAATCCCATATGTGTATGACCTCTCAGAGAAGATCAAGGGGTTATTTCAGAAGCATGGCATCGCTACCGCCATCAAACCTCACAACACTTTAAGACAAAGACTGGTGCATATTAAAGACCAAAATCCAAAAGAGAAGCAAAGGAATTTGTTATATAGATGTTTTCAAGAGGATTGTGGTGACTTTAATGTGGGTGAGACTCATCAATCCCTGCAAACTCGCCTGAATTCACATTGAAGGCCCAGTAGTTCAGACAGCATTCCGGATTTGGCGGTCTACACCCTTACAAGTGCAAGCAAACACTTGTTCGATAGTAAGGACGTGATAATTTTGGACAAGGAATCCAGATGGTTAGATTGGGCATCAGAGGCCATATGGGAACGGGTGAAAGGACCCATACTCAACAAGAAAGGAGAACTCGGCTTCAATTTCTCACACGTGTGGGACCGGGGCTGTTCAGAGGATTCCAAGTCGTCTTTCGCACGCTAGACAAGGTCCAGTGCGCCACTCGCGTACCAAATGGGAGAGCAAAGGGGCGGACTGCTCCCCCTGACAACTTCTCACGCAAACAATTTTTTTTTCAAACTGTTCTTTTTTTTTTGTTGCTGTCAGAGAAGTTGACACCATAAAATCTTGTAACCCATTATTGGAATGGCTGGCGACAAAAAAAAAAAATTCTCATTACCCCACTCTTCCTTCTCTATGTCTCTCTGACTTCCCCCAGTCTCTTCTACATGATTTTAAAAAATGTTTCCTGTATTTTCTGCAAAGTTGGTCTGCCCCCCCCCCCTTCGTCATGCCAGATATTACTGTGTATAACACCAGTCCTTTATGCCATTTTTTCTCTTTACATAACTCTCTTACTTTCCACTCAATTAGAAATATGCTACTTACTAATTTTTTGATCCACTGTAAAAACATGCCTGAAAAGTAACTTTAGACCAATATAAAATTTACAATGTTTCATTGTTTTATTCATAACATTGCCTTTCCAAAAATATATGTTTCCAAAAATCATCACAAAATTGCATTCTAACCCACACTTTGGAGCAATTGACAACAGACCATATGAGAACAAGTTCTTATCGCACACGTCCTTGATTTGAAGAAGAAAAATCGATTTAATTAAAAAGTATTGCAATTTAAATCAAATAATTTTGTTCCAACCTGATTAATGATGGTTGCAGTTATTATGGATTAGGAAAATCAGCCATTTCTCCTAAGCAGAACCAAAACCCAACTGCCTGTTGGTTTTCAAATGAAAATATAGCAATGTCTGCAGAGCAGAACAAATATTGTGTGCCTTGTGGCTTCAAAATTGATATGTGGCAATATTGAGATATTGCCACACACGTTCGCTCACTACACAATGAATGGACAATTCCCGCGCGTGGACCGTTTGAATAGTTTGCCCAAACATTTTGGATAATTTGCCCATTTATATGGAAATGAAGATGAAGCACCCCTCTGAGTTACTACCCGCAGTGTAAAAAATGTTGCAATGCATAATACAAATCAATTTTATAACAAGCGCGTAATACATGTTTCCTAGTATTTATATCATACCAGGGTAATGTAACTAGCATTACATTTCCCTTATCATACTATTAAAGATTAACCCCAAATAGGCCCGGGGGGGGGGGCCCCTCCCGAATTTTGTACGTGGCCTCGTGACGGCTGAATCTTTCGAGTTCAAATTTCATGACTTTTTTCCCTGATGTTTCACGCACATTTTGATACCTCATTTATGTGGATCGGTCATACGGTTCTGGTGTCAGATTACAATTATTGATCACATGTCAAGCAAAATGATCAAATTCTCCATTCATGTGTGTATTAGCCTATGGCAAAAAAGTAATCATTCCTAGTAATCATTACAATTTCTTGTTTATTATCACAATATTCATTTAACAAATATGCTTTATGGTTGGCAAACAATAGAATACATTAAAATTCAAAAACAAAAAAATACATAAGATTAAAAACAAAGAAATACATAAGAATAAAAACAAAGAAATACATTATTGGCTTGTAATACACATGACACAGCTAATTTGCATATTAATGAGTTATGCAAATTTAATAAAACACTGTTTTACCCAATTTTCTTTCTTTTTATGTATTTGTGAGTCTTACAGGTCCAGTTACAGCCAATATTCAATCCATTTTCATCTTCATATAGCAAAATTTACCATTTTGAGAAAAAAAAAAAAATGAAAAAAAAAATGAAAAATTTGCATATTATGTAATAAAATAATTAATAAAAAAAAAACGAACAAGAATATTGAAAAAATTACACCGGGATTGTGTTCTACACAAGTTAATCTACATCTGTGCCAAATTTCATGCGCGCAGAGTCAACCGTTGCCAGATCTTAGGGGGGTCCTGGGAGCCCAGGTTTTACCCAATTTCTTTCTTTTTATGTATTTGTGAGTCTTACAGGTCCAGTTACAGCCAATATTTAATCCATTTTCATCTTCATAGAACTCCCCAGCCATAAGAACTCCCAAAATACCCCGGCCTAGTTAGGGTTAAACTTCAATAAGTTATAGGAGGAAAATAATTTATGTAATAGACTCTAGTATTATTGATGAATAAATTATTCAGATTTTAAAAACCTGGGTAATCTATCGTAATATGACTTCGCATACTTAAAAGAGCAAGATTCATACGCCAACATGCGTCGTAATACTTCAATAAGTTATAGGAGGAAAATAATCCATGTAATTCACTGGACGAGTTGATTGACGTCATCAAAATAGATGTATTATATGTACGAGCAATCAAAAGAGAAATACTATACTATACTATACTATACTCTACTATACTAAAATACTTATATCCAGAATTTATGAAGAGCATAAACAACAGGTTTATTAAAGTAATAATTTACAAATGGAGAAAAGGTGTAATTAATCATAACATCAATAATTGAATGCAGATATTAAACAACAACATTCAAAATGTTTCCAAGCAGGAAAATAGAGTCGCGAACGTACGTGTACAGCAACCCTTTACAGTAAATGTACAGAACCTGAAGCAGCTGCATAGTAATGGGGTCATCCCTATAGCTAGAAGGTCCGATAGTTAGCGGGTCCGGTAGACAGGTTGTTCTATAGACCGAATCAGCAGGAGGGTCCAATAGTCCGGAGGTTCTATAGATCGAATGACCAACGGATCCGATAGTCAGAAGGTCCGATAGATAGAAGGTTCGATAGTCCGAATGTACATGAGGGTCCAATAGACAGAAGGTTCTATAGACCGAATTGGCAAAAGGGTCCGATAGTCCGAAGGTTCAGGGGTCCGATAGTTAGAAGGTCCGATAGACCGACAATAAATACGTAAAAAGGGTAAAATATAGTGGATGAAATGATAAGTGGGTAAAAAATAAGTGGTTAAAATAAGTAGGGGCGTTCCAACCAAAGAAAAAGCAAAAAAGGAAGAGGTTGAAAAGGAATGAAGAAAAGAAAGGAAAAGAAGAGAAAAAGAAAAGAAGAAATCAGAAAGGAAAGAGAAGAAAAGAAAAATTGAAAAATTTCATTCACTAGCATTAATTTACCAATGCCCATTATATTTTCATTATCGATATTAGTTATTAATATAATCACCATATTTATGTATATAAACCAATGCCAATTATATTAATAAGGCATATTCCCATGGAAGTTATTTGGTTTGCATCTTGAATCTCTAGCTAAATTAAATGTTATGCTATTTTCTACTCAAAGAATGTTAGCAACATAACTGAAAGGAATCGAGCGGCATGCAAGTTGACCTAAAGGGGCTAAAGAGTTGAATTTTCAGAAATAATGGCATGTGACCAATAGTCTCTTCCTAATATCAGAACGGAAGATGCCGATAATATGTTACACAGATTATGAGAACGGAATAACAATACGCTATAGAACCTATTCTCAGGATACAAACTTCTTCTTTTTTCTCTCTCTCTCTCCCGTTTGTTTGCTTTGCTCGCTCATACAATCAAGAAACTAGGCCTAGATTGTTTCTTGCAGCAAGCACCTCTTACGTCCGGCAGCAACAAGAAGCCTGAATATCATAATTTTCGGGCAATGAGGTATCCGAATATTCTCGAATTCCCCCCCCCCCCAAAGAAAATGGTATAATTTACCCGACAGAGTCCACAGACTAAAATTTGACATAAGGTAGTAGTATGGGTGTAGCCAGTGAACACTCAAAAGTATAAAAGCTGACATCATAGCTGGTAGGAAAATATCACCTGACAACCCTCAAAATAAAATAAAAAATGGAAACGCCCCCCTCCCAAGAAGGTGGTAGGGCCTAATTGAAACAATTTCATTTTATCGGTCAGAATCTTTTGTTGTCAGAATCTTATCTTTTGTTACTTTTAATGAAAATTCAACTATAAAGTGTGCACCCCGTAAGATTTCTTTGTTTAAAAAATAACACTTGTGTTAGAAGGGACGCCCTTTCCTCAGGTTGCTCCACTAGAAAAAACAAGAGCCCCAGGGGGCACGACGCTCACCCGAGGTGGATCAATTCACATCTGGTGCATGTTCTCTCTAGCACATGAACAACTTTCATTCTTCATATATAGAGGTATCTCTATACACAATACCAAGTCTGAGCTTCCTACCAAGTTCGGTTAAATTCCAATCATGGGTTTTGGAGAAGAAGCTGAAAATGTAAAAAGTTTATGGATGGCGGACAACTTGCCACACCCCCCCTCCAGTGTGTTACCCCCACAGACCCCCTATAGGGCCACCCAGAAAAAATTCATGAACAACTTTCATTTTTCGTCTATAGAGGTATCTCCATACACAATACCAAGTCTGAGCTATGCCTGGTTCTGGAGAAGAAGATGTTTGAAATTTACATAGCTTTTACAATTGGGGGCCCTCCCCCTGGGGGCCACATGTACCATTTTAGCAACTTTGGGTCCCCTACCCCTAAGGATGATTCCTACCAAGTTTGGTCGAATTCCGATCATGTGTTTTGGAGAAGAAGATCAGAATGTACATTTTGCCTGGCAGCGCCCCCCCCCCCCAATATGTTACCCCCACAGGGCCCCTATAGGGCCACTCAGAGCCACTCAGAAAAATTTCATGAACAACATTCATTCTTCATCTATAGAGGTATCTCCATACACAATACCAAGTCTGAGCTATGCCTGGTTCTGGAGAAGAAGATGTTTGAAATTTACATAGCTTTTACAATTGGGGGCCCTCCCCCTGGGGGCCACATGTACCATTTTAGCAACTTTGGGTCCCCTACCCCTAAGGATGATTCCTACCAAGTTTGGTTGAATTCCGATCATGTGTTTTGGTGAAGAAGATCAGAATGTACATTTTGCCTGGCAGCACCCCCCCCCCCCCCCCTCCAGTATGTTACCCCCACAGGGCCCCTATAGGGCCACTCAGAGAAATTTCATGAACAACATTCATTCTTCATCTATAGAGGTATCTCCATACACAATACCAAGTCTGAGCTATGCCTGGTTCTGGAGAAGAAGATGTTTGAAATTTACATAGCTTTTACAATTGGGGGCCCTCCCCCTGGGGGCCACATGTACCATTTTAGCAACTTTGGGTCCCCTACCCCTAAGGATGATTCCTACCAAGTTTGGTTGAATTCTGATCATGTGTTTTGGAGAAGAAGATCAGAATTTACATTTTGCCTGGCAGCACCCCACCCCCCCCCCTCTAGTATGTTACCCCCACAGGGCCCCTATAGGGCCACTCAGAGAAATTTCATGAACATTCATTCTTCATCTATAGAGGTATTTCCATACACAATACCAAGTCTGAGCTATGCCTGGTTCTGGAGAAGTAGATGTTTGAAATTTACATAGCTTTTACAATTGGGGGCCCTCCCCCTGGGCCCCCCTGGGGGCCACGTGTACCATATTAGCAACTTTGGGTCCCCTACCCCTAAGGATGAATCCTACCAAGTTAGGTTGAATTCCGATCATGACTTTTGGAGAAGAAGATGAAAATGTAAAAAGTTAACGGACGACGCACGACGGACGCCGGACAAATTTCCATCGCAATAGCTCACTCGAGCCTTAGGCTCGGGTGAGCTAAAAATGCTTCGGGCATGGTGGGCCTCGGGGCTTTAGTGTGCACCTTATAATTAGATTTCCATGTTTCAAAAAATGGTCAGGTTCCCCATTGCCAATACATCGGTGTAGTGGCAAAATTAACCGGGGGGGGGGGGGGGGGGGGCTGAGCTGCATGGGTGGACCACCCCTGCCCCACAGTGATGACGATGCTCTGATAAAAATACTTTTAACATGTTGAGAATGTTTTTTTTCGGGGGGGGTGGGCCTACAGACGTAGTGCATCGGTTTATTACAACACACATAGAAGAACAAAAGGCATTATCCTTTTCTTTTTATGAGATAACTATTAGAAACTTATTGTATCCACTTATTTTACCTTTTTTACATTATTGTCGGTCTATCGGACCTAACTATCTGACCCCTACTGAACCTTCGGACTATCGGACCCTTTTGCCGATTCGGTCTATAGAACCTTCTGTCTATCGGACCTTCTGACTATCGGACCCCGTTGGACATTTGATCTATAGAACCTTCGAACTATCAGACCCTCCGCCAATTCGGTCTGTAGAACCGTCTGTCTATTGGACCCTCTCGTACATTCGGTCTATCGAACCTTCTATCTATTGGGCGTCGGTCTATCGGACCCGCTAACTATCGGACCTTCTAGCTATAGGGCTGTAACCCATAGTAATACCTTCCTATTCATCAACACAATACTGGGTAAGCACAACGATCCCAGGCACAGCTGAACTGATTCACACTCTACCAACAATGGCACATTCCAGACCTTTACTCTCTATTTCTTCACTTCAGCAGTTAGCACAAAATAGTATTTTACTTAATTCTTCATTCAACCCCTTTCCTCTTATAACTGAGGAGCATTAAGAAAAGAAAAAAAGATAACATTGAATTTCTGTGCATTTCAAAGTGACAGTGATCATAGTGCTTTTCATTGTCTCATTACCATTTTTATTGATTGACAAATTCTAACTTACATATACACTGTACACTCTCCACTCTCCACTCTTTGGGGAGCAATGTACAAAAAATATTAATTTGCAGTTAGTACAAAAAGAAGGTTTAGACGATAATTAATGGTATCACCTGGCAGATTGTAAAGGTGTACAATTGAATGAATGAATTGCCTTGTTTCTGTGATGTGATGTCTGATGCTGCCAAAGTAAACTAGAAAGAATTAGAAAGGTTTTGGCATTTGAAGCAGTTAAATTCATAAATCAACTAACACATGAAAGTGAATGTGCAGCTGTAATGTAAAATGATTGTGATGTCATTCTGAAATTCCCCTTCAACATGAAGAATTTCTTGAGATAGAGCCTTGAAAGTGTCACAAATGAATTGCTCTTTAAAGGACAATTAACCCCACGTGATATTCTAGATGCACCTATTGTCTGCTACGTCTTTCCATGGAGGCTGCCATTTTGTGCATGACACGGATCATTAGGTACCATATGCATTGATAATAGCCTACCTTTACAACAGATACGTCGCTTTGTTCTGATTGTATTACGATTGTTATTGGCCATGGGCCTAGATAATTGACGACCCATGAGTTCTAATAGCCATCCTGTAAAGCAGATTCCTCGCTTTGTTTTGGTATTGTTACGATTGTCTCCGTCCTTGACGTCAATTCTCCGTCCTTGACGTATATTTTTTATGAAGTATATTTTTTATGAACAAATTAAGACCTTTTAAAAAATATATAAAACTAAACTTACATTTCAGAATATGTGACTTTATCTAATATATATTTGTCCTCTAAAAATCAATTACAAGTTAACGATGAAGGAAATTTTACTTGGGATGAAAAATATGTTCGTGTACACATAAAGTAATGGCAGCCCCCTTATTATTGCTAGCAGACGATAACTTGGCTGGAAAATAGTGATTTATATCTATATCCTGTGTTTTTACATGAAATTGCATGTATCAAATAAGAGGCATATACTACACCATTCAAAATAAGCTAATTCATACGCTGAGGTTAATTTCCCTTTAAGGGCAATTCTAACACCTTTCTGCTTTATTCCGATTATTAAATTTCAAATATTACTATCATGAAAGATGGCTCTGTAGCATACCTTTAGTTGGTTCTAACCAACGAAAGTAGTAGGCACGCGGGGGCAGTCAAGAAATTGTCATCGCAAATCTTGTATTTTCAGCACTAAATATGCTGTACCTTGTTTGGGTCTTAGAAAACTAATTATCATTATAACAGAATATCCTCCATTATACGTATCCCATAGTTCTGCAATAAAACAGAATTTAATTGTTTCCTTGTTTGGAAGAATGTTTTTGGAGAGCGCATATTTGTTGTGTTTGTTGTGGCAGCATCAAATTTCACTTCAAAGAGAAGCTGTCTGTTATGATTCCATCTGTTTGAGCCTCCTTGGTACAAATGATCATGTACAGATGTTAAGTTATTCACTCAGTTCTTATTCAATTACAATAAATTAATTCAATCAAAGTTGCATGGTTTTGAAATAGTGAAAGACCAAGCACATAATTCTACAAAATCTGACATTGCGCATTAATCTGTTGCTTTCTTTTTTTCACAGAATCCAATTTTTTGGAGAGAGTAATAACTTTATTCATAAATGCAGACTAGAAGGTGGCAATGTTCTCATACATTGGTAAGATTTACCTTTTTTTGTAACAGACTGGATAGTCTCGCATTTAGTTCTTGAATATATTGGGTATCTGATATTAATTTTGCATTGCAAATACAGTTTTCTTTCAGTCTTTTGATTGATTAGAAATAGAAGCTACTATCTGTCCTGAATTGGAAACTTTTAGTATTATGTTTTGCTGATTGAACAAAATGGACCTTATGGTCTTCCCCTATCCTCTTTCCCATGCTCTCTCCCTTCTTTTACTCTGCTGGTAATGTAACATAAAAAGTTAATCTTTACTTGATTTTCTCCATACATGTCCTGCTCTATCTCGAAAGCCTTGCTGGTGTATCTCGGAGTGTTACACTCACTGTGGCCTACATGATGACTATTACTGATTATAAATGGGAGGATTGCCTCCGAGCAGTCAAGACATGCAGAACGGTAGCCCATCCCAACTTTGGCTTCCAGAGACAGCTGCAGGAATATGAATATTCAAAATTAGCAGAGGTGAATGTATGAAAGTGTACTTTTACCCCTACTTTACAAACATGCACACTACAAGATGTTTTCATCTGAATGAAAAGTATTCAGGTTCCCCTTTTTGCATCATCCATCTTCCCCTTTTTCCATCATCTATCTAAATTAAACAGTGCTTCATGACATCAGATTTCAGAGTACATGAACCTGATTTTAATTTATAGAAGAAAAAAATCTATCCTTAGTCCAATACTGTGAAATACAATGTAAAACTTTGGTGGACAGTGAAAGAATGAAAGATCAAGTAGTAAATCTCAGTGGCACAGCATTTTAGGAAGCGTCGTCCAATCCAATGTTAAAATTATTTCATATATTGCCTTTTCTTACAGTTACAAAGTGCTTCTCATGTTGCTTGACAAGTTTTGGCCTCTAAAACAATAAGAGACCACTTAAAAAGATTACATGTAGTTTAGCCAATATAATTCGATTCTTTGGCAAAATACATGGGATATCAGGGATATGTTGAAGTGGTCCATAGTTTTTAGCTCTCTTAAAGGACAAGTAACCCCACGTGATATTCTAGATGCACCTATTGTCTGCTACGTCTTTCCATGGAGGCTGCCATTTTGTGCATGACACGGATCATTAGGTACCATATGCATTGATAATAGCCTACCTTTACAACAGATACGTCGCTTTGTTCTGATTGTATTACGATTGTTATTGGCCATGGGCCTAGATAATTGACGACCCATGAGTTCTAATAGCCATCCTGTAAAGCAGATTCCTCGCTTTGTTTTGGTATTGTTACGATTGTCTCCGTCCTTGACGTCAATTCTCCGTCCTTGACGTATATTTTTTATGAAGTATATTTTTTATGAACAAATTAAGACCTTTTAAAAAATATATAAAACTAAACTTACATTTCAGAATATGTGACTTTATCTAATATATATTTGTCCTCTAAAAATCAATTACAAGTTAACGATGAAGGAAATTTTACTTGGGATGAAAAATATGTTCGTGTACACATAAAGTAATGGCAGCCCCCTTATTATTGCTAGCAGACGATAACTTGGCTGGAAAATAGTGATTTATATCTATATCCTGTGTTTTTACATGAAATTGCATGTATCAAATAAGAGGCATATACTACACCATTCAAAATAAGCTAATTCATACGCTGAGGTTAATTTCCCTTTAAGGATGTTCAATATTCTGTGGGTTTTGACGTCCATAAAGCTGTTGACTTGAAATCTACTATTTTAAAGATTTGAAAGTTATCACAAAAATTCCACCACATATTTAGATAGTTAATACATGTGAAACATGGTTTGTAAAGGGTTTTTGTCTGATGAATAGATCACCTGACTGTGGATCAAAGGTTCACAGTTCAGGTCCCAGCTGCAGCACTAATATGCTTTAGCAAGACATTAATTCATGTTTGCCATTCCTATCTTTTGTGTAGTAAATGGGTACCTGATAGGAAGAAAGAAATTCCTGGAATGCCTCCATCACTTTCGGCAGATTGGCTAAAGCTAGGCTAAAAGAAGTTATTTGTTGACATGTTCAGCATTCCTTAGGAGGGATATATTTACAATATAAAAGTAGTTATTATTCTTATTACTATCATTTTCTTTGTAGTACAAGGAGAACATACATCTCAGGTTCCCTGAATACTCACCAGAAGAGGACATCAAGAAGATGCAGACCCTTCTGGAGAAGTACCACGAAGAAAGCAAGGATGCCAGCCAGGGCCGGGATCCAAGTGAAGGCTTCATTTATCCTTTACCTAGGAATGCATACAATATCAGACTCAAGAAGGAGAAGGAGGCCAGGGAGAAAGCGGAGGCTCGGGGAACAACAAGAACAACGGAATCAACAACATCCACAAGTTCGGAGGATTCATCAAAAAACACTGAAATGGCCTTTGCAGATCAACAAGATTGATACCCAGCATCGATGAGATTAGATGTCTTTGTAATTTCTTGATATATGAAATATATAGTCACCTTTTAGTTTCCAATGAGACACTTGTTGAAAAAGAAAACATGCAGTCAACTACCGGTAAGAGTTTGCATGTATTCATGTAGGTCTACTGGAAGCAATGAAATCAAAATCTTGCTTTTTGATGTGATTCAACAAAGGCCTTGATTTTGTGGGGAGACTTGCAATTGATTGACAAAGATTGAAATCTGTAAAGCCAGCCTCATGCTGTGTGATTTTTGCTGCAACATGCAAAATTTTTCAGGTATTATCAGGAGAATATTCGTAGCATGTGAGAAGTAGCAAGATGCAATATGCTATAAAGTGTCATTTATTATATGGTAGGATTATTATGTGCTGAACTATTTTTGTCATATCAGTCAGACGGTCATTGTGTATGATATGTATGAACATGCAGAGAAGACCAATTTCAGACGACTTTGATTACAAGTGATCTAGTAAGCTGCCTTTGCCCCCCAAAATGTCTTATTTTCATTGTGTGCCATTTTATTGAATTTGAAAATTCAGAATCTAGACCCCAAACTGCCACAGTACTATTGGTATTATAACAGAGGAAAGCTTAGAAATTGGGAATAATAACAAATATTTCATAGTCATCTGTGAAATTTGTGATACTGCCCAGTTCCATGTGACATTGTAGCATAATGTATTGCAGCAAAACTTGTACTATGTCAAACTGGCTTTAGGACTTTCATGCGCTGAGAAGTGAGAGCCAATTGTTGATGAGTTCTGAGTGCCGTGTTATCTTAAAAAGGCAGGTCTTTCTTGATATTGAGTTGACTCAAGTAAAAGCCAGTAAAGGTTAAGAAAGTAATGAAATTATAAAGTTGTAATCAGTCGTACATAAATTCGCAACTTTACATTTATTTTGTACAAGAAATTTTATAAATCTCTGTATTTGTCTAAAGAAAACATTTGCTCACACCTGTTTCCTAGTTAGTGGACACATACAAGTATGTGTCCACAACCTCTAGAGAATAAGCCAGTATTTTTGCTTATATATTTTTTTGCAAGTTGTTGTTTTTGCGATAATTAACTCAGGCTACTTACAGTACAAGCTTGCACATGCATTGCCCAGTAATTTTTGCATGTTGTTAAATTTGCCACCCTACCACAATATGTAAAATTGTAAAAAATAACACTCTTTGCAAAAATAAAGGCCTACACTGTAATCTGTTTCCTTAATCAACCATCAAGAAGAGTGATATGTTTGATCATTCTCAATACAAACAAAGGGAGAGGTGCTCTATTTATTGATTTCCCTCAAACTTTCTCCTTTGTGTTTATCAGTTCTTCCTGCTTTTATTAAAACCAAATTGTTATCAAGATAGACTTCCCCTTTAACTTTAAGCATGACATATTAATTTCACATGATTTTAAATAGCAGTGTGAACAAAGCTAAATGGCATTTCAAGTTGCTTGGTAACACTTGAACATTAGCTAAGATGGCATGTGTAAGGAATGAAATTGATCACTAAAGCCCACTGCACATTATACAATTCGACTGCGATCCGATTTTCATTACATTTTCATTACATTTTCATTACATTAGATACTGAAATTTAAATAGTCATAATCTTCATGAATAAGATTCTGAATTATCATGTGATATAATCAATATTTTAGTGCATTGTAGCCTTCAATTTGGAATAAAGGCCAAATTGGCTTTGAATCGTAGACAGTCGCACAACTGTTCTGACGTCTCTACGATTCGGAACTGTTTCTGCTTTTCCTCCTACAAGGAAGCTTGAGAGCCAAAAAAATTTCATTATTCAAATGACTATTCAGAACCTTCATCATTTAGATTTTACATGTTTGAATGTTCATATCAAATGCTGATGCCAATTCTTCCAAATCGAATCATAGTCCGATCGTAGAGTGTGCAGTCGGCTTTGAAAAGAAACGATGAATACCTTGCACACTATGAACATGACGGACAAAGAGAGTAGACAAAATAAACCACCCCTCATTCTACCCTTCACAATGGTTCTGGTAGTCCACTTCCTGGACTGTCTGTGTATATCTTGCGATCCAAGAACAGTCCTTACAAGTCCACCCTTTCGGCGGATGAAATGATTAGTGGAGAGTCGTACTTTGTGTGGGATATGTAAAGAAAGAGCAGCGTAGGGAATAAACCAAATATAGATAAAAAAGGATACAGTCAAGACTATGGTTCTGGTAGACAAAAGAACATCCCTTCACTGCTATTTTGTAAAATAAGTAGAACAGATGAATATGCATGTGACACCTGTGCAACATATTTTTACAGCACAGCAGTGAAGGGATGTTCATTTGTCTACCAGAACTATTGTGAAGGGTAGAATGTGGGGTTGTTTATTTTGTCTTCTCTCTTTGTCCATCGTGTTTATTTTTCTAAATGCTTGTATGATTTGATTACTGCAATTTTCCATCTGATATTGCTTTGGGTTGTAAAATCTGTCAAAGTAAGTGAGCAAAATAATTTAATTCCTTTTCTTTCTCTTTTTAAATTCAAATTATTGTCCATGTATGATTAAGCAGCTAGAGGTTTAAACTATGCATGTTTACCTGCAAGTGGAAGTGAACAATATTTAATTGAACAAATTCACTAACAAAACATGACGCTATTGCAAACACTTCTGAAATTCCCATTTATTAAATTCCAAAAGCAGATTTTGATCAGTGCTGTGTCTTGGTCATTGTACCACAGACTGGAAACATATTAAATCATTTGATGGTGTTACATACATTTTGTTACCTCTATGACAATCTTATTTTCAAAACCAATCACTGTCATATTACTGTTATTTGTTTATCTTCATGTATATTTAAGATGATATTGAGAGCATTGTCTTGTAACAGAGCTATTTAAATATTAAACAGGTAGTTATGCATGATTTACTGACAGTAATATGTTTCTAATATTAAAATTTGTAGATTTGTTATTCAAATTGTGAATTTTTGTTCCTGAATTTTATGAAACTATTCAAAATCATACCTCAAACCCTTATTTATTATGCTACTTAATTTGTATTTGTTTTATTAAATCAAATACAAAAATCAAAATATTTACATGTCATCAACGATTGGTACACAACAACAACAAAATATATATAGACAAGAAAAACAAAAATAAAAAATAAAATGTAGTACATGTATCACCATAGCGAGACAAACTGATTTAATAGATTTTTGTTCACGGAAGTCAAGTCGACGGGTCATATATGTCATTATATGTGAAATTAATGGGGTTATTTTAGCTTTGTTATCACCATATCTCGACTATTTTGTATTCATGACTAGGAGGAGATAAAGTAATGAGACTTTTGGGTTATAAGGTGTAAGGTCAAATGTCAACTAACATGTAATTTTTATGCCTCCGGCACCACTTCAATGTTTTCGGGTTGCCCGTCCATCCCACTTTCTCTTTCTAGCGATAACTCAAGAACCACTTTAGGTATGAACTTCAAACTTGGTGCCAGTATGTATTACCATAGGAAGACGATCTGATTAGATTTTGGGACATGTAGGTCAAAGGTCAAGGTCACAGAGGCCAGTTTCTGAAATTTAAGGTGTTAGACTCTTTCTCGCAATAACTCAAGAACCATTTGAGTTATGAACTTTAAACTTGGTGCTAGTATGTATCACCATAGGAAGATGATCTGGGGGCGTTTCATAAAGCTGTTCGTAAAGTTACGCATGACTTTACAAACGACTTGAATATGAAGTGCCAGATAGGATGCCTAATGTTTTTCCTGATGTTTTAACAAAGTGTGACTGTATTTCCAATAACCTCAATTAAATTATGGGAAATTAAAAATGTTTGTTGTAATAATAATGTTAATCTTCATCTGCACAGTTCAACTTTAGTTGATGTAGTTAAAAATAACTGAGCATCCTGTTTGGCTTGTCATATTTAAGTTATTTGTAAAGTCATGCGTAACTTACGAACAGCTTTATGAAACACCCCAGATTAGATTTTGGGGTATGTAGGTCAAAGGTCACAGGTAAATTTCTGAAATTACAGGTGTTAGCCTTGTTAACGCGATATCTCAAGAACAATTTGAGGTATGAACTTCAAACTTGGTACTAATACATGTGTGTATAACCATAGAAAGACGATCTGATTAGATTTTGGGATACATAGGTCAAAGGTCAAAGGTCATAGAGGTCAATTCTGAAGTACGCCAGTTCACGGTTACAGTCTGCGCATGAGCAGATAAAGGTCATTGCAAACCAAATTGTGAAGTACACGGAGACAAAATACTGGATACGTGCTCATGAAAGTTGTGTAATCATTATTAATTTATGCACAAGCAGTGTACTCCATGATACACAGGTGGAAGTATTCTTTGAAAGGGGAACACAAAGGCTATTTATGTAGCACCTCCATCGGTGTAGGAGTAATTATTTCAAAAGGTACAAAGTGGGACTTCTCCATGTTTTACTGAGATCTGTGGATATTCGGGGTCATTTGGGACATGTGCTCACCATGAACTGGTCTATTGCAGGACTAGGACTTGGCCTTGTTAATGTAATATCTCAAGAATAAAGTGGGATTACATTTCGACTGCACGAAGCCGACCGAATCCGACCGAATCTTGCACGAGAGCTCGAGCTCAGTCGGAGCATGCATGTTGTGTGGCCACCAGTCTGTCCGAGGTTTGCGCCCCGCGGGGCAACGGCACGATCAGGTAACGATCACAGTGCCCTCTCGCGGCATTAAAACGTCTACAATCTGCGGTTGAATAACCCTTTAACGAATGTTTGACGGATTTTAATGAAATTTGATATTGGAATATGTAAGTCAAAGGTCGAAGGTCATAGCTCATTAAATATGTGAAAATCTGAAATTGTGGTTTCTGTTCGATAACTTTAGTAATTTTTGACAGATTTTAATGAAACTTGATATGAAGGTACATGGTATCAAAATACAGCCTAAGTTTGATTTCGGAGTATGTAAGTCAAAGGTCAAAGGTCACAGCTCATTAAATATGCAAAAATGGCTAATTGTGTACATGAGAAACTTTATTTTCAGATCTTCTCATGGGTCATTCCATAAAGTACTAAACTTTCTGTACGTCCAATCCCTAGGTACAGCTTCTATCCTTGCTAATATAATAGTATAGCCTAATGGAGTTAACTTGTTATGACGTATATAGGCCATTTGTACCCAGCGATGGAATGCTACGCTTTGTGTTGCCCTTGTTAAAAATTGTGTCGAGGATCCTTTTTATGACATTTGATCACCCTCGCCCATATTCCATAGATCTAGACTCGGCTGACAAGGTTCTAGATGACTTACAGGTCAGTCGTTCGAAAATGCTATTGACTGGTATTAGCACTTTTTAATGACCAGTTACTACCTTAGGAGAATAGATGGTTGGTCACATGTCCACTCTCCACTAATCATTTGATAAGGTTCTATGTCATCATTTTATAGTAGAGGCTAAAGAATGGTGGTGGGGCTGGGGTGGAGACTATCGACTCGATAAATGGCATTTCATTTGTAGGGAGAGCTGCACTTTGGAAAGTACATGTATATGTTAACTCTGGCTTTGAAGATTGATAAGTGATGGCTGATGATTGAATTGCTTACTATAACTATGATGAAGATGATGATGATGATGATGATGATGATGGTTGTTATGATGGTATTGCTAAGTTTTCAGGCTTTACAGAATAGAAATATACTACCTGGGGCTTTATCATATCTTTTAAATTATGGAAATATGTTTCTCGGGTGTATACACTGTAGAAACTATTCTCATGCATGATGTATTAATCAAAAAGATCATTCAGAGCTCATTCAACTTTGTAGGTCTGTAGAATAATTCAGCCATCATTATCAACCTGGTATTAGAAATATTATCTTTTGTTCACAATTATTGGACAGATGTGATTATTTATGGATGCACTAAACATTGATATTTTTGTTTGTTACAGTAGTTTTGTTTTAAGCACATTCATTACTGTGTGTTACAATACCTGTGTGTAGATGTAATGTATCCAATCCAACTTATATCCATCCCAGTGAATGAAGGAAAGATGCCTATAGATAGGTGGCCTTTGTTGACAAGTTCCCTATATTACATGTTCAGAATGTGAAATACTGCTCAAGGAAAAATATCTTTTATTTTTATTTTTCATAGACAGGTGTTTTAAGGCAGGTTTAAATGTAAATACAATATTTCCGGTAAACTTTGACTATTTCACCAATTATCAGAAATGGCAGCCACCTAGGAAAAGTGATTTGATGAAAAATAATTGTTATCTGTGTTGGAAATAAATACTACTGGTATTACAGTGTTCAGGATATAGTGATACATTGAGTGTAAGCCATATTATTCTGTTTCTGCTATTCTATTGCTGTGCTTCATATATGAACTTGAGATGGAATGCTCGGTTAACGAATAAATGTAGATTTCTGAAAGGTGAAGGTGTTCCTGATAGGGCCTTTCACACAAGAGAAAAATTCAGTGTATGGAAAGCTGAATAGTTTAAAGCTGATTAACGATGTTCGGACAGATACGAACTCGTGATCTAAAGACCAGTCAGAGCAGCCTAGATATGAAGTTCGTATAGAGGAGGCTAGAGATTTTGTGTGTGAATGGATATACGTCTTTAACGGGGCGGAGCTACGACCAGGCACGCGCTTTGATTGACATGACCTGCTATCATTATGTGCAATGGCCCTACTGCACATTTAATCAGCTGTGTGAATGCTATTGTATAAACTTTAAAGCTGATTAGTTTAAAGTTCTTCAAAGTAATCAGCTTTAAATAGCTGAATTTTACCCATGTGAAAGCAGGGTAGGTAATGCATCTGACAAGAGTGAATCACTATTAGGCTCTTATAAGTTGTCACCTTGCAGCAATTTCATATTTTAGGACAAAGTGGATATATACAATTACATTTATCATTTCAGCTATCATAAAAGGCTACTATATATATATATATATATATATATATATATATATATATAAATATATATTCCTACATTATTGCGAATCGTAACAATGCAGTTTATATATATATATATATATATATAATACAAAGTCCACGTGTTGGTAGAATATCAAAACAAACTATTAGAAATGAGAGAAAATAAAAGAAGTTGGATAAAAGCATGACATTTCTAATACTTTGTTTATATATGTATATATGTATATATATTTGACTAACGGGTACATTAAGTCGACACCTAACAATGCAGTTTATTCCGTCATAATAGCGACCCCTACATTAGGTCGACAGTTGAACAAAGAAAAAGAACAGAAACTGTCCTAATGTACCATTAGTCGTTTTTATATATATATGTATGACTAAAGGGTACGTTAGCTGGGCACACAACAATGCGGTTTATTCCGTCATAATAGCGCCACCTACATTAGCGGGACAGTTGAGCATAGAAATAAGACAAAAACTGTCTAGCTAATGTAGCCTTTAGAGTTATATACAGTTAACAACAAAATTATTCATACCCCTTGGAAAATTCTAGTTTTTTGCATTTTTCCTAAAAAGGAATGGTTAACTGAATTTAATTGCACATCACTTGAATACATTTAGTTATCATCTGCAAATGAATGCTGTTTCTGGTTTCACCTCATTTGCATAACAATAGAAAAGGTGAATTATCCAAACTGGGTGATGTTCAAAATTATTCATACCCTTGGTGATCTATTGACTTTGTCAATCAGTATGAATCCAGTCCTTGTGATTAATGCTCGTAACACTTTCTTCACACTGTCACAATGCTTCTGGAGGTCTCTGCTGAGATATCAGGCCAATACCTGGTCTCCAATGGCCCAATCTCCTTGAGGATGTTGTCCACACATGCCATCACCTGGTCTTCAGGGGATTCGATGGATTTAAAGCAGATTTTGTGTTTGCAGGTGGTGTAGTTTTAGACGTCATGAGGATAGGACTATGATAATGATATTTTCGTTAATATTCCTTACATTTTAATGACAATTCTGTATCTAAGTTGAAACAAAGCACTCTTCCTGGAGAGACTTCCCTAGAGGCATTCACTGTTGCACTGTCAAGGGAAAGTATTTCCTGATACTTTTGTTCCATTATTATTAAGAATGTTTAGGGAGGTCATGGTAGTTGTCTAAAGGTTGGATGGTGCCAATTTTATCAGTTTATTCAGTTACACTGATTGACACATTTTTTATATGGACACCTGCAAGTGGGTACTCTATTGAAGCTTAAAATACTGATCTTTATGTTCCAGTGCACTGTCAAAGTGGTAGCATTTTGTGCACTGCAGCTGGTAACATGGAGGGCATATGGTATAAATTTGGTTTACATTCATTTTGATATCAAGGATTGTAGCTTTCATACCAAAGATACAAAGAATATATCATATGAAGATTGATATACAGTAACAGTCAATGTGGGTACTCAAAGGTTACATACTGTTATTCATGGTGACCTGACGAGAGTCATGCAATGACTTTAATATCACCAACATGGCCTTCCTGAGCACTCTGATTAAGAATGGGGCCAATGAATAAAGGTGAACCCTCCCACATGCAGTGCAAAAGGGAAGGGCTCTTCAGGAATGGTGCTTTGCTTCATAAGTAGATACAGAATTTTCATTAAAATGCATGGAATAAATGACCGAAAATTTCAATATCATAGTCCTGTCATCATGAAGTCGATAACTGCATCACCTGTAGGACACGAAATCTAATGAACTCCCTGAAGGTCAGGTGAAGGCATGTGTGGACACATCCTCAAGGAGATTGAGCCATTGGAGAACAGGTACTGGCCTGATATCCCAGCAGAGACCCCTCCGGAAGCCTTGTGACGATGTATTAAAATAAAGTGAATTACAAGCATTAATCACAAGGATCGGATTCATATATAATGATTGACAAAGTCAATAAATCACCAAGGGTATGAATAATTTTGAACATCGCCCAGTTTGGATAACTCACCTTTTCTATTGTTATGCAAATGAGGTGAAACCGGAAACGGCATTCATTTGCAGATGATAACTAAATGTATTCAAGTGATGTGCAAGTAACTTCATTTAACCATTCATTTTTAGGAAAAATGCAAAAAACTAGAATTTTCCAAGGGGTATGAATAATTTTGTTAACTATATATATATATATATATCTTAATAGCATGCCAGCAAAGAACTTTATTATGTGGTATAGATATTGCATCGATGCCAATGTAATGTACTACTTATTTCACCTAGTCAGTTTTGTTTGTACAAAACACTTCATTTTCTTGATCAAGAGTATTGTCAATAATCAATATCCTTTTACCCAACAACTAAACCAAATAGCATGATTCCAGATATAGCCCAAATTTCTACAAAGCACTCACTCTCAAGATAAAGAGCAGCATCAATATTTAAGTCACTAAACTATTTAGTATAAGGGTGCCAGCAGAGTTTTAGAACAGATATATTGTTTTAGGGTTTTTTATGCTTCTTTGACAAATCTTGAGAATTGAATACTGAAAAGAAACTTCCAGCTTTCAGAGAAGTGTGTAATGAAGCAAGGTTTGCTAATCTGAAGTTTATGTGATTGAACCAATATATGTACCGGTATAACATTAATTACTGGTCTCATTCTGTTTCTGTTCTTTTCTCCTTTTTTATTTACAACTTATAAATATGTCTTTGATAAGAACTTTAAAACCCATATTTTGGAAATGGAAATGGAATCTTGGGTGATCCCAGAGATTTATGATGAATAAAATTGGTTCAGATCCAAAGGGCAAGCGTGTGCAAATGTGTTTATGCCCACTGTTATTACCCACAGAGTTTATTCTATGTCTTAAACCTGAAAAACTAATAGTTATGCTGCCAGGAAGTTTCATACTTTCATTGAAATTGTCGCAATATCTTTATCATGTGAAAGAGAGCATGTTTAATGTCTACCTTCTCTTCACCATTTCTTAAGATTCCAGAGAGAACAGCTTTTCATCTATGTGGAATACTTCCAGCTGTAGTAGGCTTTGTATATATATGTCTGTATTAATGTCCATATATCTTCACCCACTCACTGATAGAAAGATATTATCTGATGCATGTGGAATATTTGTAATTGTAATAGCCTTTTTTATAATTATGTAACAAAATATTTTTGCTATAACCTGTGATTAAATTTTGGCATTAAAAAAATGCATTGTACAAAAGTACAGAACCCAATGGTTTGTATTATCTAATTTATCCGTTTCATTTATTACGCAAAGACATACATGTACATTCTTTATACACTAAAGGAAAAAAGAAACTTATAAAAGTTCAAGAGATCACCAAATTAAATTCTCTGCATGGAAATGTACCAAATTTGGATATAATGTTGATTCAATGCATGGCTTTAAATGACAGTCAATAACAAAAAGTTTTCTTCAATGCCACAAAAGAAATGTGCACTGAAGCAAAGGACTCTCTAATCCCCAAGTCACAAAGACAAACTGCAGCCTTGTACACCATATGCATGTCAATGAATGAAACAAAAGAATTTCAAAAGGGATTTGCACCCCTCGAGCAAGAGGATATTGATGTTCTGCCATGGTTCGCCCGTTCACCAGACCTTTCCCCAATTGAACATCTCTGGGAAGAGCTTGGTCGACGTGTGTCAAGGCGTGACAATCAACCCATCAATAGGGAGACGCTCATTGCAGCACTGCAAGAGGAATGGAACAATGTTCCCCAGGCTACCATCGCGAATCTGATCGGAAGCATGCGAAGACGGTGTACAGCTTGCCAGCAAGCTAGAGGTGGACATACTGGCTATTAATCTGTTTGGATATGAACTTGCAAATCCCTTTTGAAATTCTTTTGTTTCATTCATTGACATGCATATGGTGTACAAGGCTGCAGTTTGTCTTTGTGACTTGGGGATTAGAGAGTCCTTTGCTTCAGTGCACATTTCTTTTGTGGCATTGAAGAAAACTTTTTGTTATTGACTGTCATTTAAAGCCATGCATTGAATCAACATTATATCCAAATTTGGTACATTTCCATGCAGAGAATTTAATTTGGTGATCTCTTGAACTTTTATAAGTTTCTTTTTTCCTTTAGTGTATTAGTCATAGTATATTCCTATATCCAGTGGATACTGAAGAGTGATCAATTACGTACACCATTGAAATATACAGTGCTGGTCAAAAGTTTTGGTACACCCTGGATTTTGAGACGAGTTTTTACTTCATTGTCTATTCCCCACATAATAGGCTTGTCTAGGCACTGACAAATGTGCTAAAGGTTATACATCACATGTTTACTACATTGAGGTCTGATTTACATTAAGTGTGCTTGGTTGGGTACCCATAACTGATGAAAAATGACATTTGCAATTTTAAAGTACTTTTCTGTTCAAAATCAAAAGAAAAACAAAGAATGTACTGAATTTTTCCAAAAGATCCACAGGTTAGTTATCGACTTTCAAATGTGATATATTCCCTTAATTAATTTCATCAGAATTATTACTTGAAGTGTCCATTCAACTGTTCAGGAATGTTGCTTAGACCTTCCTATTCAACTTGTCCAACACAAGCTGTTATGCAAGAAGCTCTTTATAAACATTAAAAACAATATTAAGAAAGAAAAAAATTGAAATTGTTTCAATTATTATACATGTATATGATTGTTTTTTTAAAGGTTGCTGTTTCGAGGTGTTATCGACCACTATTCAGTTAGAATAGATGATTATAATAGCTTAAATACAAAATTATAGGTGATAATGGAAGAATATGAGGAAATGCCATTTCCCATTCGTTTTGTACACAAAACACAGAAATTTTCCGTTTTCGGACTAACATGAGGTCCCAAAATGTCACGTGACTTGGCAACGGTAAGACCGATTTTCGTAAACTTGGTGTCAAAAAATGTGCAAGACTTGAAAGGAAAAAGTCAGAAAGTGGCCTGGCGTGAAATGCAGCGGTTCAAATTTTGCGGTCCTTCTAGGGTTAAGTTAGTATTTTTATATACAAGATTGTTGATATTCCTGAACACCATGAATGTCACAACAGATTGCCAAAATAAGCAATGCAACTTTGTCTTTGATCAGGGAACATTTCACACAACATCACTGTATGTATATTCATGCTACAAAATATGCAGGATCAGTGGTTTAAAAAATAATGTGATATGAGTAGTGAGCTTAGTTTCTGTGTACTTGAACCCTTAATGGCCTTTACTGCAAGAATACATTTACTTGATGCATATTTAAAGTGAAGTATTAATGAAAGTAATCATGTGGCCATGGTAAATATATTTGATTTACAAGGTTGTTACCCAAACAAGCTATGGTAAATTTGAGGGATCTCTAATGTATCAGTCGGGTTTTCTATCAATTTTAGACAAAAAAGTGTGTTAAACCACATGTGTCATTAGGGTGCCAGTTTATTTTTTAAAATAAAAATGGAGAAAGAAAAACACACCTGGGGGGTGTTTCATAAAGCTGTTCGTAAAGTTACGAATGACTTTACGAACGACTGGAACATGTTCTTGGGTGCTATACTAATCAGATTCTCAATCATTTAGCACAAGAACTGATCACCAGTCGTGCGTAACTTACAAACTGCTTTATGAAACACCCCCTTGTAGGTATAAAAACATTATATGTAGATTATCTTATAATATAATACACTAAGGATTTCGGGCTCTTTTTTTGGTTCAAATAGGTTCCTCCCCTGGCCCTTTCGGTCCCCGCCTTTTGGTACTCACGGGTGGGGAAGGGTTCTTAGGGCGGTGGGAGGCACTTTTTGAGGGCTGACGTCCCGTCCATATTTCATAAATTCATTTTTAAACATTGAATTTCCACAGGGAGTAGGCCTAATAATTCCACCAACCCATGAAGCGGGTTTGTAGCTTCAGGCCCAGCCAACCCATATACCTTTCCCTGTGAAGGGGAGCTATGCCAAAGAACAGCATGGCCATATATCCGCATGGCTTCAGTGTACAGTACAGTATTATACACACGTGTTAGATCGTTCGCACGTACGTGTACAGGTCATCATACAGGTATAGAGTTACATCATTTGAAGCTTCATGGTCACACACACAGTTTAGTGTGTATGTTTCACGACGTTCGCTACCGGTAATTTGACAAGAAGAGAATTCCTTCGAAAATATTTCCATAATGATTATGAATACGTATAATGATATTAATCCCTTCTCCCCTCGCCCTGAGGGTGATGGGATGACAATGGAATGGGGGAGCTGGAGGGGGGGGGGGGGGGGTTAGTAGGGGGGAAGTCAATCCGTCGGTCCTCCCAAGACCCATATAAGGGGGCCATAATCCCCCTGAAAATAAAATGACAAATTCATTTTTTCTCATTATTGCATCCTTTACAGGGGACGTACCGCTAATTATGGATGTTACTCTGAGTATTAATAAACCACAGAAACATGGCGAGATCAAATCGCTCCCTCTAGGTCTATGCATGGATATTCTACTCGAACATTATTATATCCATATCATCAATTTTCATCAAGATTAAAAGGAATTTTCTTCAGAACTCATGCAAGCTTTGGATAAATAAGACATATTCACATGATCAGGGGCGGATCCAAAATTTAGTATAAGGCGGGGAAAACAAGTGCAGGTTTGTTAACTTTTGGAAAAGGCAGACCTGGGGGGGGGGCGAGATTTTTTTTTTCGTCAGACCTAGAAAATTCGCTCAGGAGGTGGTGGTTATGGGGGTCCCTCCATAATTCTCTGACAAGCAAAAAAAAGAAGGTTTCATTCTAAAAGGCGGCGGGGGCACAATCAACAAAAGGGCGGATCGTCTATGGTCAAAATGCATAATTTCCTGCCATTGAACGGGGGGGGGGGGGGGGGGGGTGGGGATGGCACGGGCCAGTTTTGTATATCTTCATTTAAAAATGTAGATAAAAGACAGAGAGGAAAAGAGGGGGAGAGAAGGGGTGCAGGGGCAAGAGAGAAAGGGGGACAGGAGAGGAAGAGAGGCAGAGGAAGAGAGGCAGAGGAGGAGAGAGGAGGAGGGGGAGAAGAAAAAGGTGCACCTAGCACATATTTTTGTTTAACCTAACTATATTTAGGCTGCACAAACATATAAAAATATCCCTTCCTTTCCCCCATAATGATTTTGTTACTCAGTATGATAAAATTATTTTAGTAGACCACAACATTCTGGTGTTGATTTCACATACATTGAGCAGTAATGATAAAAGACATATTTCTTTAAATTCTTCATACATGATGTCTTCATTACAGTATTTCAATATTTCCGACTAAACAAGAGAAAGTGTTCATGTACCGACTAAATAAGAAGGAACTACCAATATCATTATGTAATGATTTTACTCTGAATTTGAATGTTTTGAAGGGCATGATTATTTAAATTTTTTTTTTTTAACCTTTGTATTTTCTCTTACTACAGAATGTCTTGCTTTACGCTATGTTCACTCTCAACACAAGTAATTCAAACATTCTTTGTTTATGCACTGTTTGTTTTTAGTTATTCATAAATGACTATGTTGCATGGTGAAAAATTTAACAAACACAAATTTGGCATTGATTTAAAACAGCAAATGATGAAATTCACAGGATTTATTTATTCATTCTTCATGATACAAAAATAAAGGCCATATTCAAAGAGCATAATGCAATTATAAATGTGCAAAGGAGATGACTACACTTCTCAAAAATAAGAGGCACTTATTAGGGGCAGATCCAGGCAGGGGTGCCCCCTTTAATTTTTTCTGTTTTGTGATGCCCCCTCCCACACCCTCTGCTCCCTTGACCCCCCCCCCCCCCCCAAAAAAAAAAAAAAAAAAAAATCAAATTCCTGGATCCACCACTGCTTATGTTTGGTTTAGTGTGTAATACATATAGGACCATTGTGTCATTGGCTTCAGACCTAGCAAGGGGAACCTATGTCTAACTTTGAACTTAATCCCTTTAACCCTAAAAAGACTGGGGGGGCAAGGGAGCCTTACAACTAAAATGATCAAACATCACAATTATGGCAAGTAGAAAAAAAAATGTGTAAAGCACATCACATGTTTGAAAAGATTTCAATGCAGTTTATGACAAAAATAGAGAAGGCAGATTAAGTAAAAAAGGAAAATATGGCAAAGAATTTGTTTAAACAAGCGCATGTCTTTATAGTGTACAAAATCAAAATGTCTTATATTGTTTGGGATAATTTTTGAAAGTTCTGAGGCACCATGCTCAAAGTGCTGTTCATCATCAGACTTGTTTTATCTGAAGGTCGAAATTATGAAGTGTCTTTGCACATACCATCAAAATATTTTATGGTTTTAATTTGTTAAATCATGCAGAGTCCCACCTCCAGTGATAGCATAATTAAGTGTTTATGTTTAGTATTGCGTGTTATAAATTAGCTTTTAGTCAAGAAGTTCAAAAGTATATCAAACCACAACAAAATACTTCTAGAATTAGTCTGAACAGCAGAGAATCATACTTTGAAAACTGCACACTATACGATCGGTGTGCGATCCAATTTCGGCAGAAAGTGTAATAGCATTTGATATAAACATTTAAACAAAAAATATTTTTGATTAAGGTTCTGAATAGTAATATAGATAGTAAATCGAAAATACAGCCCATTGCAAGCTTCCTAGTCAGAGCAAAGGCCAAATCGGCGCCGAATCGTGACGTCGGAGCAGTCCTAAGATTGTCTATGATTTGAAAGTGGTATAAAGTATACGCCAACAGTGCACCAAATTGTTCAGAACCTGAATCAGGTACATTTTATTTGTTAAAATTCCCATGTTTAGTACTATGGTGATATATTTCCAAAATCGGATAGCAGTCAATCGTATAGTGTGCGGTGGGCTTAAGAGAGATTTGCACATGCACAAACAGGAAATCAAACACATTGCACTGAATTACTATCCCTGCCGTAACATCAAACAACGTAAACAAACCTTTGTCAATATCAGCCAATAGATTTAAAATCAATGCTGAAGTTATGAAGTCATCAGTAATATTAGTCAACTTAGTTCTTAGTCAATCTTAAAAAGGCAGCATCTTTATGACGAATGGTTGGCAAATGCAATGCCGGCCATGACGACCGATGACACTGGCAGCAGTCTGGGAAGGGGATGCAGTCTTTCTTGCAACACGGTTCAACGGCTGAGCTTTGAGGTCTTTGCACCTGGGACTCCCCCCACACCACAGTACTTTCAAACTGTGTTTTAATCTCCTGAATCTTGGCCAGAATCTCACTGTACTCTGTTGATGAGAGGTTGTAATTCTCGCTGGGGTCAAGGTTGAGGTCATAGAGCAGGGGAGGATTGTGCAGCGTGCGGTTGGCTGAAGGCCTGCAGTCCTTGTCATGGTTGAACTCGTCAGAGTTTATCTGCCCCTGGGTATAGAAGTGTGCCTTGTATTGGTTGTACCTGATTGCATAGACACCAAACTTGGGGTTAGGCTCCGTGAAGTAGTAGAAGAATGTGTCACGTGCACTCTGTGGAAGAGATAAAAGTTAAAAGTATAATTTACTAACATTAGAATTTTAAAATTTGGTAATACAGAGACAGCATGTTAAACATTGATATGATTCAGCATTGTATAAAAGAAATTAAGTAAATCTCTTTTAAATTGTCTTTGCAATGACTAATGGGGTGTTGCAAGAAAGTTGCAATCAATTGCAAATTATAAAGCAAATTAGAACAACCATTCTGAATGGTTCAGGGTCTGCCCATTCAAGAAGATGCGTTTGCAACAATGATTTTGATTGGTCAGTACCGATCAGTTGCAACTTGCAATCAATCGCAACTTTCTTGTAACACCCCATAAGTTTGTTAATTTCTCCATCAAAATTTAATGCATATAACAGCATAAATTTTATCAATGGTTTTGAATCTTTCTGAATCCACCCTTTTGTTACAGAACACATTTGATTATCTTTGGAAACACTCATGAATAAAACAATTGTTTTGCTTCATAACCTCCCCCCCCCCCCCCCCCCAAGAAAAACTAAATAAATAAATAGAAAAAAAATATGGAATAACAAAATAAACATGAAATGATAAAATGGTACACAACACACAAAAGTTCACTTTCCTTTTCACTCAAACAACATTCCAGAATTACAGAATGAACATTTAATGATAACATCTTGGTATATGGCAAACTGCAAACCCATCACCGTGAATACACGTTTATTACTTTGAAGATTCCAAAACTTCACAGTATAAATTGATTCTTAAGTAGAAATGGTCGACCTTTCCCAATAGACCGCTTCTGTAATGCATACAAATTTATGCACATAAATTTATGCACATATATTCTCTGAGCATCTAGTGACGAGTTATTCCATTAACCTGCTTTTTATAAATGAGCCTCAATGCTTGGAATCCAGTTTGCATACATTGTTGCTAAGTCCGGCAAGCCTCCCGCAAGCTTTCAGGTTGTCAAGAACAACCTTTGTTTGAAAGGTATGTACAAAATTTGCAAACATTACCGAAGCGGTCTATTGCTTTGATACAGTTTCTTTCACAGTGTAATCGCATGACCACAACTCAACTTTATCTTTAAGAGTGCTCAAACAGTTAAAGACTAACCTTTTTTCCTTCAAAGAGAATAGGAGCCATGTCCACTCCATCCAAAGCCACTGCAGGCAGAGTTGCCCCAATGAGATTGGCAATGGTGGGCAAAAAGTCCATATTGCAAGCCAGCTCCACGGTGCGGCCAGGAGCGATGTGCTGGGGCCAATATGCAATGGCTGGAACCCTTTGGCCGCCCTCATACGTGGTACCCTTCCCGCACTTGAAGAGTCCAGCATTCCCGCCTCTGTTCTCATTTCGCAAGCTAGGTCTGTGTCATAGCAAAAGTGAATTCTTTAGATTAAGCATGTATTCTTGGACCTCAGTAACTTTGTCCTTTTTTTGTAGCTGATATAATGTACATTTAGATCTATTTTTTTGTAAGCTTCTATACTAAAATGATTGACTGATTAAAAAAAAAAAATAATCGTAATATACAATCTGTAAAGTTATTGATTGTTATGACCTGCTTAAAGTTAAAAAATTCCCACAACAAGTAACAAGCAGCAATTGTAAATGTTTTTGAATAGGTAACTCCACTTAATAAACTTTATGAGTTTTTAATGAATTAGCTCACACATCCAAAAAGTAATTACCTGTGTCAGTTTTGATGTCTATGTCACAGAAAATACCTTTTGGATGTGTCATGGCACTACCGTAATTCTAATGATTTAAACCATCCTTATTCAACAATTTATGAGCTCTTATCTGAGAACCTTTTCATTGTTGTTGTTTTTTTTCTAAGCTACATGATACAACATACCCATTATCAGATGTAAAGAGAACAAGAGTGTTATCCAGGACTCCGCTTAACTTAAGCTGTTCCATCACCTGACCAACACACCAATCAAGTTCTGCTAGTGAATCCCCGTACGTCCCTCTGGCTGTTGCATTACGGAACTCCTTGCTCGCAAACTGTGGATGATGAGCATGTTGGAAGGCATAGTAGAGAAAGAAAGGTGTTCTAGAATTAGCATTTCTCTGGATGAATGATGTGGCTCGCTGGACATAAGTAGCATCCAGGGTTGTCAGGTTGACCGGTTGCTCAAGAATGTCTGTGTTGTTGAACAAAGGACAGAAGGTGTAATCTGAGTCACAGGTGTTCCAGCAGGGGTCATTTGGGTAGAAGCAATTATGACAAGGGCACATGTCATGGGAGTAGGGCACACCAAGGTACTCATCAAAGCCCTGGTTGGTTGGTAGATAGGTTCCATTCTCTCCAACACCTAGATGCCACTTCCCAACAATGGACGTGCTGTAGCCTTTGGTCTTGACGATCTCAGCAATAGTTGTCTCATTGTGGGGCAGGCCTCCAGTACTAGATGGAACCAGAACTCCAGGGTAGATTCCGGAGCGCACTGCATAGCGACCGGTCATCAAGCACGCCCTGACATTACGAAAATAGAACAAAATGATTCTACACATTTGTACAAAGCGATTTGCAATAACTACACTACTTGGTATAATAGGTATGACACATAGCCATACATTGAATATATGCAACATCTATTCCTATTTCACACAGTCAAATGTTCTCCTCATTTCAAAGTAAAGTTACAAATTCCATTTGTAACTGTCATCTTCTATCCGCAACTTCTCTTTGGGCCTTTTACTATTCACGTTAAAGAAACTGTCAAAATTTCCTCAGTGGATTCTGCATAGCATATCAAATTATTTTGGCGCTCTTGTTGTTCTAAATACTTCAACAAATAGAAATGTCCATGGCAGCGCAATTCAAATGTATCCCCCGGCACTGGCAACGATTTTTAAGTCATCCTTTTGTTCAAAGGAGGTACGAAGAACCTCCCCCCTTGATCCCCTCCCTCAAACAAAAGGATGACGTAGAGATCACCACCAGTGGCTCAGACTATTGTCAACACTAGGAGCAGCATCACCAAAACAATATGTGTGTAGATTAGAGTATAATGCATCTCTATAGAAAATTCGAAAGAAATCTGTCAAGAAATGTGACCTGCAGAGCGCACACAAGATATCCACTAAATATGACCATTGACCCTATAAAAGATGGAACACTGGGGGCAGCATCACCAAAAACTGAGGTCTAGAGTAAACTATGATGGACCTCCATACAGAATTTGAAAGAAATCAGTCAACAAATGTGACCGCCAGAGTGCATGCAAGACAGCAACAAAAATATGACATTTGACCCTATAAAAAGTGGAACACTGGGGGCAGCATCACCAAACCCTAAAGATGTGTAGATTTTACTAAGACACCTCCATATAAAATTTGAAAGAAATCCGTCAAGAAATGTGGAAGTTAGATTATACAAAAGACATATGACCTTTAACCCTATAAAGAATGGAACAATGAGTGCAGCATCACCAAAAAGTAAAGATGTGTAGATTATACCAAGTTACATCTCCATACAAAATTTGAAGAAATCTGTCAAGAAATATGGCAGTTAGAGCGCATAAAAGACATATGACCTTTGACCCTATACAAGACAGAACAATGAGGGCAGCATTCTCAAGTAGTATACATTTGTTGATTGTAAATAAATAATTCTGCACTGTGAATTTTTTTCCACAAGTTAACTGCAAAATTAGGCTTAACAAGTGTACCCTTACAAATTCTAGAGGCGATTTAATGTGACAATTAGTATGTCTTTTTTAAAGCAAAAAATCAAATAATGTACAGTATGTTTTGAATAGGGGTTCACTGTAATCGTACACAGCAGACGATGTGATGCTAATAATGTCCCACGCCGTCCCGCATACTGTGAGTGAGGGCTCCTAATTGTTGTTTGTGCGGCTGCATCAACTGCTCACATAGAGCCGTGCGTACGATGAGATATCCACAAAAGACATATGACCTTTAACCCTATAAAAGACGAAACACTGGTGGCAGCATCACCAAAAACTAAAGATGTGTAGATTTCACCAAGATACACCTCCATACAAAATTTGATAGAAATCCATCAAGAAATGCGGTAGTAAAAGTGCACAAAAAGGAAAAATTACCTTTGACCCTATAAAGGACGGAACAATGAGGGCAGCATCACCAAAAACTAAAGATGTGTAGATTGTACCAAGATACATCGCCATACAAAATTTGAAAGAAATCTATCAAGAAATATGGCCTGCAGAGTGCACTCATGCCATCCTCCAAAGTATGACCTTTGACCCTATAAAAGACGGAACACTGGTGGCAGCATCAACAAAAACTAGAGATGCATAGACTTTACCAAGATACACTTCCATACAAAATTTGAAAGAAATTTGTCAAGAACTCTGGCATTTAGACCGCACACCAGACCAAGACATCTATCAAAATATGACCTTTGACCCTATAAAAGACGGGAACACTGGAGGCAGCATAACCAAAATCTATAGGTTCTAGATTATACCAAGATACACCTTCATTCAAAATTTGAACAAAATCCGTTCAGAAATGTGGCAGTTAGAGCGCACACAAATCTTCCACAAATATATGGCCTTTACCCTATAAAAGATGGAACGCTAGGGGCAGCACCACCAAAAATTATAGGTGTGTAAATTATACCAAGATACACCTTCATACAAAATTTGCAAGAAATTCGTCATAGAATGGGGGTGTTAGAGCGCACACAAGAATATGACGCCGCGGCGATGGCGGCGTAACGCTGCTGATCGAATCCAAAATATCCTCCAGCATTATGCCGGGGGCCGGGGATACACTTCTGTAAAAATTGGAAATTTTCACGCAATTAATTTTTTGCGCTCAGCCAAGTATTTCTCATGTTTTTAATATCACCAACGTGCTGTGGGCGAAAGAATACATGAACAAAAATATGGGCTTGTTTTTTACAGTACTTGAATGTTTTCCTTCTCATTTACGCTCGTTTATATACCTGTATACCTACATATTTCAAATGAGGGCTTAAAATAATTTTTTTTTTAATCATACAATATCTTATTAAAAAAAGATGAATATATGCACTCCTGTTTGTGACAAAGACCTTCATCCAAGGGGATAATTCTGTGACTTTAAAAGGTGTTTGAGGAATATGTTCTGAAAGGAAATTCAACTCCCACGTTAAGACAGGAAATGAGGCAACTCTGACCTAAAATACTGGGAAAAAATAAAAATTGGTGACCGATAATTCAACTAAAAAAAACAACTACCTGGATGGGCTGCACACTGGAGCTGATGCATAGAACTGAGTGAACACCAGCCCTTCTTCAGCTAGTTTGTTGAGGTATGGAGTTGATGATGTGGGATGTCCGTAGACCTCCAAGTCCCCATAGCCAACATCGTCAGCAAAGAGGATCACAATATTGGGCAGTGAGGCTTTGTCCTTTCCATGACAGACAATGAACACAGAGAGAAAAATTGAGATTGCTATAACCAGCGAATGCATTCCCTTGGTTGAGATATTTAGGCTTTATTCATCAGGTACTGTCCTGTAGTGTAGAAAAGAAAGAAGAGGCTGAAAATTGTAAATTTCTGTGAAGGTCGACCACGAAGTAAAAGCACTGAATTCCGGGAAAACGTTTCCTTTTTACACTTTTTAATGACAAAATATTTTTTTTTTCCAATTTCTATCAAATATTTTTAAGACTATTCAAAGCTCTCCTTCGGCCACATCTTGAGTACGCTCAATCTGTTTGGTGTCCTTGGAAATACAAGCATATTGACGCCTTGGAAAATGTGCATAGGAGGGCCACTCGACTTGTTCCCTCTTTGAAAGGTCTCAGCTATGAAGAAGGACTACATAAACTGAAACTGCCTACCCTGGTTTATAGATGATTTTGAGGCAAAATACAGGTTTTTCATATTTATTGCATCTCACAAATTAAGAGAAAAACTTTTACATTCATAATGAGCAATTTTCAAAGAAATTAATAAATTTACTCTCTTACCAGTAGGATAAAGAAGTTATAAATGAATGTGACTGCGTCACCTATATACCTCTGCCTAAATTCAGTTGATGGCTCAAACTGTTCATGAAATATTGTGATAACCAGTATAAAAAGCCTCTTTAATTGACCCCTTTGACATTTGACCTTACACCTTATAACCCAAAAGTCTGATCACTTTATCTCCTCCTAGTCATGAGAACAAAATAGTTGAGATATGGTGATAACAAAGATAAAAAAACCATTAATTTCACATACAACTGTATAATGACCTCTATGATCTCTATTACCTGTCACCTTTGACCTACGTGATCAAAAATCTTGATTAGTTCGTCTCACTACGGTGACGCATACTAGTTCCATGTTTAAAGTTAATGGATCAAATGGTGCTTGAGATATCACGTAACAAGGCTAACACCTGAAATTTCAGAGGTTGACCCGTGACCTTTGACCTACATACCCCAAAATCTAATCAGATCATCTTCCTATGGTTATACATACTAGCACCAAGTTTAAAGTTCATACCTCAAACGATTCTCAAGTTATCAAGAGAACGAGGTTAACACCTGCTATTACAGAAATTGACCCTGTGACCTTTGACCTTTGACCTACATATCCCAAAATGTAATCAGATTGTCTTCCTATGGTGATACCTTCTAGCACCAAGTTTGAAGTTCATACCTCATGTGGTTCTTGAGTTATCGCAAGAACAAGAAAACGGGACGGATGGACAGACAACCCGAAAACATCATGCCTCTGGCACCACCTTCGGTGGCGGAGGCATAAAAAAAAGGGGGGTGCATAATCGAAGGCAAAGGTAAGAATAAAATATAAGGTATCCTTAGATTTTCTTAAGGGGCAACTTTCGCATTGCTGCCAAGTTTGTGAATCTTAGTCTTGTGAACATACCTCTCAAATAATAGGAGAATTAGGAGAATTCTGTAAGTATTTTTCTCTAAGCGCCATGAGCACCAAAAGGTGGACCTGTGCACTATACAAGTAGCCACTATTATTATTATTATTATTAAATAGAATTATGAACCTTGAAAATTCAGCCATTTTAGTTGACCTGAACTGATTACACTTACACCTTTATTCTTCACTTTCTCTCTCTCAACCCCCCTCCCTTCTCTCATTTTCATCAGATTACTTTCACCTTTTCTCATCTTTTTTTTCTTCCCTCTCTCACTCTCTCATACAAACACCTTGATCACAGGTCCTGGTCATTTCATACCACCCCCCACCCCCCACCCCCCGCGGTATGGTTCATTTCATTGATATGACGTGAGAGGACCTTTATCATGTTCACAGAATGATTTTCAGTTACATGTATATCTTTCTTACAATCAAGAATTACGGTGCAATTATTTACACATGTCCATTCGGAAATACGTTTAGATTTTCTCCTTTTTAAATGAATATTTTTCTGCACAGAAATGAGTACAGTCTTTAGAGAAGTTTAGGCATGGTCTTACTTCTTAAATGTACGTTTACTGCTTTTCCTTGAAAAAAAAACAACCAACATTTATCTGCAGTCATAGACTATTTTCATATCCTACAATACAAATAAAGAATACTAGCTAGGTTCCATCACAGCCTACTTGTCAAGGTCAAATAATATCATTCTCTTCTTCAGAGCAGTAGAAATACGTACATGCATATATATAATTAATCATAGGTTATTAATTTAAACCTTTTCCAAGAAGTAAAATGTTTGAATTACATAGAAATAGATATAACTTACTTACTCACTACACCTCATAAAAGAAGAAATAATAAATTAAAAGAAATAAATGACCATCTAAGTTCCATGTTCAACACACACACCAATGACAACAATTTTACTCTTGAAAGAAAAAGATTATGTTGACAGTTCTAAGCAATCTAATTTAAATGATACATCTCCTTTTTAGTTGGTACATGTATATCGCATATCACTAGTGTAACTATAAAAAAGGAGGGGGAAGAAACACACAGAGATCTGACTAAGTATATAGTTTTAAGTAAGATAAAGAGTTGAACAGCATGGATTTTCTCAGTAGATGAATAATAGAATAATAATTCAATTAGCACAAATTCATTGAACCAGTTAATTAGATAATTATTATTGTTATACACGGCGAGAAGACTGAAAACAAAGGAGAGGCCACGTGGCTCTGGCCGTGCTTATCTTAATATCATTAGGGGCCCTGTAATGTCACTAAGCCATATAGAAGAGGAAGACCTCCTCACAAAAACGAGCTACTACAAAAAATGGGCTGCATGTGACTAGAACTTTTGACATGCAAGGGGGTGAGTAAGATGGTTCAGATATAATTGAAGAACTTTAAATTCCTCTTCAATCATTCTAATTATGCATATTAGACTTGAATCCAGGTATGATTTAATATGGAGAAATAGATGTTGATCAAAACAGGGGGCTATTTCACTGAAGAGCTGAAGTAGAAATCCATGTCTGTTGAAAGAAAAGAGAAAACATTTTCAAAAATAGTATTGATAACTACAAATGTTCATTGCCATGCAATACGAATGTACCCCCCAGCACTGGCAGCGATTTTTACGTCATCCTTTTGTTCGAAGGAGGGACAAAGAACCTCCCCCCCTCCCCTCCCCTCCCCTCCCTCAAACAATAGGATCACGTAGAAATTGCCACCAGTGGCCCGGACTATTTTCAACACTATAGGATCAGCATCACCAAAACAATGTGTGTAGAGTGCATCTCTATATAAAATTCAAAAGAAATATGTCAAGAAATGTGACCTGCAGAGCGCACACAAGATATCCACTAAAATATCACCTTCGACCCCAACACTGGGGGCAGCATCACCAAAAACTGTAGAGGCCTAGACTAATCTATGATGGACCTCCATACAAAATCTGAAAGAAATCAGTCGACAAATGTGACTTCCAGAGTGCATGCAAGACAGCAACCAAAATATGACATTTGACCCTATAAAAAACGGAACACTGGGGGCAGCATCAGCAAAAAGTAAAGATCTGTATATTTTACTAAGACACACCTCCATATAAAATTTGAAAGAAATCTGTCAAGAAATGTGGCAGTTAGAGCGCACAAAAGACATAGGACCCTATAAAGGACGGAACAATGAGGGCAGCATTATCAAAAAGTATAAATTTGTAGATTGTACCAAGATACATCTCCATACAAAATTTGAAAGTATTCCGTCAAGAAATATGCGGGGAAATATGGCCTGCAGAGCGCACACAAGACATCGAAAATATGACCTTTGACCCTATAAAAGATGGAATACTGGTGGCAGCATCACCACAATTTGGCCAAGATACATCTCTATACAAAATTTGAAAGAAATCCATCAAGAAATACAGGAGTAAGAGTGCACGAAATGGACAAATGACCTTTGACCCTATAAATGACTTAACAATGAGAGCAGCATCACCAAAAAAGATGTGTAGAATGTACCAAGATACATCTCCATACAAAATTTTAAAGAAATCCATCCAGAAATATGGCCTGCAGAGTGCACTCACGCCATCCTCCAAAGTATATTCTTTGTCCCTATAAGACAGGACACTGGTGGCAGCATCACCAAAAAATATGGACATTTAGATTATACCAAGAGACGGTACTCTGTCGCTTGGTCTACGACCACTTGGTCTAATCATCAGTTCGTCGAACTCCACGTGGTCTAACTTCATTTTGTCTACAACCAGTTTGTCTACTTACCATTTCGTCTAATTTCCATTTGGCCTAATAACCAATTCGTCTAATACACAGTTTGGCTAACCCCATTTAGTCTAAAACCCATTTGGGCTAATTTTCAAGTCGGCTAATTTTCACTTCGTCTATTTCCAAATAGTCTAACAGTAATTTTGTCTACAAGCCACATGGTCTCATATCCATTTGGGCTACACCTACTTTGGCTAATACCATATGGTCTACCTATCATTTGGTCCAATTACATTTAGTCTAATAACCAGTTGGGCTACTTATCATTTAGTCTAACTGTCATATGGTCTAATGACCATTAGACTGATTTTGTATTGCACTTCAAATTATGTTTGATGGGTTGATAATCTGTTATTCATGGTTCTTATTTGATATCCGATGTACACATATTTGTGCAAGTAGTCAATAAAACCTAGGAGCGGTGCCACGGTATTTTCATAGGAGGGGCAAGACGACCCACGCACATGGGGTTTCAACAAACTGGGTACCGTTTTTTGGAAAAGGGGGAACTTAATTATAAAGGGTGAAGACAAGAATGGGAAATGGCGTTTTGATACGTTGCTGTACCCCTACATTGTACGTAACACGCGTGAAATATAAAGGATATATTTTCTATATATAATCTTTGCCTAATATGCAATTCTGCCTTACTCCTAACTTGCAAGCGACCGACCAAAAATATGTTTTTGTTGAAAGTCATACATGATGCTTGCATTATATTGATTTCATGACGAAGATGCCGCAAAAGCGTTTAATTTCAATCATAATCTCTTAATAAAAGAGATAGATAGGACTTTATGTTACTGCCATGAGTTACAATATTAAAGTGAGTGCGAGCGAGCGTAGCGAGCAAGCTTCGGGCGGGGGATATCTTAATTGCTGCAATATTATTAAACTTTTGGGCACTGTGTCCCCAGCTCTTGCTAAGTTCCTACTCAAAGGTGTCATACTGTTGTCATATCAAGAACTAAATATTCTCCAATTAAGCTTCTCTGATTCTTTTGAGCTATGCAAACTGCTATTTTCAGGGGCAGCGCCACAGGGGGGAGGGGGCAGGGGCGGTTGCCCCCTATGATTTTTCAAGTGACCTATAAAAGAGAGAGAGAGAAAAAAAGAGAAGAAAAACGACAAAAGGAGAAGAAGAAAGAAGATTATGCAACTATTATTATTATTATTCTTATCATCATTATTATTATCATTATTTATTCATCTTAAATGTAAATTAACTCGCTCGTTGGCGGGATACACAATCTCCCCTTTCCAAGCACCCAAAAAGTGTCTCCTGCTACCAACAAAAATGCTGCTTTTTATACTTGTTCACTGCCTTCTTTTTCTTCTTTTAAGGCAGTGGCGTATTTTTATATTTTTACCCTTCTACAGAGTTCCTTTATTCATCATCAATATAACAATTCTTACAAAAGATCGTACATATATATATTTTTTCCCCATGATTTGTCATGTAAGTACTTAAACAATAGAGTATACCATAATATAACAAAATATGCAGCCGCACAGCGGTGTATTGGATAGTTTGACAAAATACACGTTATGTACAATAATATATTACATACAAAAAAGAAAAAGGGAACATAGACTCTCAGAAACATTTGGTGAAATGAAAACATTTTTTCCTCAAACTTATCTTCTTTAAGATGTAGGCCTATCTTTGATATATATTTTTCCATATCATAATATGTTTTGATAGCTGTCAAAACTTTTTCAAACCTTGCTAACTGACTTACATTTAGCTGATTTTTTTTTTCTTACAGGGACGGTCAACAAAATGGCGTATAGTGTTGTTAATTGGTAGGTGCGTAGACGAAAAGGGAATAGCCAACAGGCAATTAGCCTTAGTGATAATTAGACAAAGTGATGTTTAGACAAATTGGCATTTAGACCAACTGACAATTAGACTAAATGGAAAATGGACTAAATGAAAGTTAGACCAACTGCAGACCATATAAATGCCATGTAGACCAAATGGATACTAGACCAAGTGGATTTTAGACGAAATGCATGTAGACCAACTAGTTTTAGACTGACTGGGAATTAGACAAACTGACATTAGACGAACTGGTAGTAGACCAATTGACAACAAAATAAAGTAGACGAAATGGTAATTAGACCAAGTGATAATTAGCCCAAGTGGTCATTAGACCTTCTGGTTATTAGACCAACAGCAAATTAGACCAAATGAAGAGTGGACCAAAAGGGTTTAGCCCGAATGAAGGTAGCCCATCTGGAAATTATACCAAGTGGTTTTACAATGTAGCCCAAGCGTGCATAAACCCAAGAGACACCTTCATGCAAAATTTAAACAAAGTCCATTGAAAAATGTGACCGCCAGAGCGCACACAAGAGTACACACAAGACATCTATCAAAATATGACCTCTGACCCTATAAAAGACAGAACACTGGAGGCAGCATCACCAAAATCTATAGGCTTCTAGGCAGTGGCGTAGATACGAACACACTTTCTATTGTTAGTGGGGGGGATGATGAATAGATCATCCCCCCACTAACAACGGATAATAATGCGTGTCTACGCCCGTGCTTCGAGGTTATACCAAGAGACATTTTCATGTAAAATTTGAACATTTGAAGTCCATCAAGAAATGTGACCGCCAGAGTGCACACAAACTATCCACAAAAAAAATTTCAAGGCTATTCTGTCAAAAGAAACCAAATTAATAAAGTCACAAGAAAATTCAATCATGTTTACCGTAATGTCACCAGTCATGGAGGTGTTTCATAAAATACCATGGTTGTTGAGGAATCACCCACCATTCGATGCCGAAAATGCTTGTGAATAAAATCCACCTAAACATTGCATCTTGCCTCTACAGCGCGAACGCTACTGCAGCGCTTATGCAGGGATTCTGCTGCTCCAGTCTCGCCACACATTGCACCAGTGGTGCCGCACCCTTCGCAAATGATATTGCAAAGAAGGATTAATCTAAGAAAAATCACTCCGTCGTAAAAAATATTCACTTTGTACATGGCGCGCAATTAAACCGTATGCAGGAAGCTATCTGGCTATTGCATTGTCTTTGCGGGATTGCACATGCGCACTGTGTACTTGTCGGGCTGCCAACGTCATGATTTGTGTGTTGTAGGAATTGCGCGTCACGACTGGAGCATAGGCATTCTCGGCAAGACAGCCAACTTTGAGCAAAGATAATTTATTTCCAAAGTATTTTTCATGCAAAAAATTTGTCTGGCCAACATCTATGGAACTTGAGTTCTGTTCGAAAACAGAAAATATGGTACATATTATTCATTTTGTTTCAGTCTGCCAAAGAGGAAGTTCTTGTTCTTAAAAAAAAATTAGCAGAACATAAAAAAGACGTGTGGATAATTCTCTTTGGAAACGAACGTTTCCTGTCGTCATTCTTTGCGTGATCGGCAGCAAGTGAAAAGCCGCATAGTTGTTCCTTATTAATTATGGTACAATATCTGTGAGCCAATCGCATCCGTTCACTTCGCTCCGGAGAGACAGGGCAGTTGAGACAGGGCGTTGCAGCAATGAAGCTGTATTACAAGGGTGCACCACGACTGGTTACATTACGGAATGTAAATTTTTTTAAATGGCTTCCTAAACAAAAAATGTGTACCAGGGGCGTCAATTATGGGGTGGCAAGTGGGCAGTTGCCCCCCACCCTCCCAGAAAATATTGGGAGGGCAAATATATTGTTTTGCCACCCCCCCCCCCCCCCCCCAACAAATTCTATTATTTTCCCTGCTTCATGCAACTGTTGAGAAGCTGGTAATTAAGAGGCATTGAAAAACTTCATGAAGGGGACTATTAGTCTGTTTTGCCCCCCCCCCCCGAAAAACGGATCAACGCCCCTGATAGCTAGGTATTTATTTGTTCCTCTCAGAATTTGTCTTTATTCTCAGTGGGTAAGCATTCATCTTCATAATCATTATCATCATCATCATCTGTTGTGGAATAGATGAAGTAGAGAAGCAATATCCTGTATACAGTATTAAGAAAAAAAAATCACTGATACTCATCCTCACCCTCTTGATCTTTTCAAAGAGCATAAATACTAACTACAACCCATCCTAAAAAGATTCATGGATTCTAATTGAAAATGTAATATTTTGGCCCTCCGGATGATGATAATAATAATAATGATAATAATATTATTATTACCTATATAAGGCATTTTAGCGGCGCATTAAAAAGGCATTTTAGCGGCGCATTAAAAACACATATTTTTGTCCGCTTGATTTGCGCGTGCAATATGCTCTCATATTGCACGGAATGCTGAATTCCCCATAGGCTACAGTTATTACTAAACTTGCAGTGCAATATTATGCCGTATTTTGTCTGGTCTGTTTGCGTGCGCGCAAATAATGCAATGCATATACACATACGCACATGACGTCATAAAGAGGTTATAAGTTAAACTTGTGTGATCACAATGAATTATGACGAGGGGCTTTATTAACTGAATGTGGTTGGTTAAATGATTTTTATTAAGTTCTGAATCATTTTCTGTAGGGTTTAGATAATAAAGCGCACACGAATTTGAAAGTTTGACGCGCGCATGTGGCATTATGGAAGATCGAGAATAACTGTAAATAGTTGGAAATTGTCAAGAATAGTGTCAGGAAGACAAACCAATATTTAAAAAAAACAGCGTTTTTACGTTATGTACCCGCTGCGCGCATATAACGCGTGCACGGACATGCACGGATTGAAAATTTTGAAATGCTTAAAATGTCCTGAACCGTACTCTAATTTGATTAAAGTGATTTTGAGAATTTTTAAATTTTGATGTGCGCGTCATGATGCGCACACGGATTTTGTTGACATTTTATGTTTACCCTTGACCTGGAGTTAATGTATGTCAAATACAGTTCATTTCTGATGACTCATTATGAAGATATGATTGATAATGTGATTGCAAGTAGGCCTAGACCTTTAACCCTTTTGAGACAACTGACCACATTTTGTGGTTTGGCTAACAACTTTTGATTCAGAGCTCTAAAAAATATACCAGATGCGTGAGTAAAAGAGCAAAAATTTCTACACACACTATGTGCATATTTGCTTGACCATATTGCATTTGATGCCAGGAATTTCAAAAACAAGAATAATCTTCGAAAGCCTTAAAGTGGCAACACATCAAGAGGTTCAAAATCATTTTTCATCCAAATTGGCATTTTTTTCAACTCTTCGACAAAATTCCTAAACATGTATATTGTTCTCAAAGACATTACACCTTATTAGAACCATGTAGCACTAAATGAAAAATATTGTTGCCAATTTGAAGAACGAAATGTGATCAATAATAGCCCTTGAATAATTCCTGTCCTGAAAGGGTTAACGTTAGGCTCTAGATATGATCTTCAAGTAGCTCAGCCACAAGATAATTCCTTGCCATGTTTATCTGAGGGAAATCAAATTCAACATGACCAGACTCAAGGGCGGATCCAGGATTTTGTATAAGGGGGGGGGGACACAAATGCAGGTTTGTCAACTTTTGGAAAAGGGAAACATAAAATTAAAATCTCATCATGCTTGCCTAGTTAGCCTTTGGCCTTGGCCCAAGTCTAGAAGAAAAAAGGGGGTCAAAACGTTAGTACACCTCGGCAAATTAACTTTTACTAAGAACCACTGCATTAAAATTACAACCCGACATTAGCAAAGTGATTAATATTTACTCAAAGTAGACCTGGACCTGGACTGGTCTCTGGAAATATATCAACATGGAACCCCCTCCTGATTCTCAAAAAAAATCCGGACAAGAATAGCCTACAGAATCAATAAGAAACTAGAAAGGGACTCACCTGGACCCTTTATCTTTCAGAATATACATGTAACAGGGTCTATGACTATGCGTGTACATCTTCCTTAGATAACCAAATCATTGACATACAGACTAAGTAAAGTTCGATCTATTTCCAGGTTTACTAAATCTGTCAGCTATTGACATCTAATTCAACAGATCATGTAAGTCCGGGTAAGCCGTCAGAAGTGACAGGGTGGTAAAGGGAATCGAGGTACAACATTAGCTCATGACAATAAAAATGGAATTGAAAGTTTGAGAGTAGATTACACGTTGTTTCATGACATACAGCTCTGTAGAATTCTTTCAAAATGTAGAGAAATTGAAACTGATTACTGACAATGGCAGAACTTGTTATAAATATATTCTAATTTTCGAAAATTAAGCATGAATACAAGTGTACACACCTCTATACTTTCCACCACTTTTGTTTAATACTTTGTGCAGATGACGTAAAAGTTCACAGCAGAAGTGACGAAAAGAGGTAAAATCATTTGTCTATATTATGCCATCGCCGTACCGCTTCGCGACAGTAGTTTTCGGATTTGTTGACTAGAACGCCGTCCTAGATCCTCCCAGCGGCAATGGACTGCTTTGTGTTGACTGCATATACAAAGTACAAAGTAGGCGAAGCATGAAGCCAACAATAGGTGAAGGAGGTTCACGTTTCAGAGAAGACAGCAAAACCATGTTTGACGCGTTCTCGATCTGACTATTAAACGAGGGAGAAGCCAGTGGACGGGTTAGCTGTTCTTGCACAAAGCGCGGTATGCAGCTAACACGAGCAGTCCATTGTAGCTGGGAGGATCTAGGACGGCGTTCAAGTCGACACAATCAAAAGCTCACTAATTGCCTTGGATGATAGTGATACTCCAGTATAAGTACAAGGAATCTTGGTACTGTCTTGGATAATAATCTCACTTTAATGATTCATGTCAACAACATTTACCGTTCTTCTTTCTTTCCATCTCGGCTCAATATGCTACTTTTTTACAATATCTGCCTGCATCTTTCCCACTTTCTTCTTTTACGCTCTGTCACAGTGTAAGTCTGCGTAAACAATGTGCATGTATACGGTGCAGGCATAAATGGCCACAAGTCATGCACGCACACATCAGGCATGTACACATTATTTACGCAGACTGACAGATCCGTCGCGAAAGCAAGCCAGAATGGACATGACATAAGTAGAAAAAGTGTGAAAATTTGCTGTTAAACAGACGAACCTTTGTATAAACAAGACTAGAAAATCCAGGAGAGAAGATGGTGAGAATGAAATCGAAACGATTCAAGTGGCTTAGAATGTAAGAATTAAATTAAAAATGAGGTTATTTTGATTGTGATGACGGAGATAATGCATGTTAATGCCGGCGTGTGGCTGTATCCAGCCATACGTGGTTCGGATACAACCACTGGCTGGATGGTAAAGACACACGCGTGTGGCTGTATACACTGCCAAAAAAAAAAAAAATTATCAATTAGGCTATACAGATAATTAACAAAATTTGGGACTTACTCTGGTTTGAACTCAAGCTTCGCACTATGGTATAATCTGATAATTCGTAGACAGCTGAAAAACGTCTGTTCAGAGGAGTCTTTAACATTTTTTAAATTTTTTACCTTCTCCTCCTACACATGTAAGGAGGAGTGTAGTGAAGCAAGACGTAGTCCAGCGGAACACCCGATGAACACAGACTGAAGCTTTCGGTCTAGGCAATGCCAATGCCAATGAACTTATTATTAATACGTACACACATGCGTACACAGACTGAATGAGCGGTGGATTATTTCACGATCAATAGCCCTAATTCAAGTAACTGCACCTCCTTGGAGCTCTTCAAGCAGAAGGTGCAACATGTGAAGCTCCGTTGAGCTTCAGGACTGTTTTTTAGCTGCACATAGTTTGATTGTAGAGCAATTTTTACTTGCACTGTACACTCGGCACTCGACAAGCACAAGGTACGATAATACGCCAGCGGCGGTCTGTACCAGACTGGAAGAAGAAGAAGAAGAAGAAGAATTAAAACCATGTGTTGACTTACGATAAAAATGTATACACTTTGTGTAATCAAATGAGACAGATTGATATAATTTTGCATGAAAAATATGAGGAAGGCTATGCGCAAAATATACTCACTCGTCACTGACACTGGCGTCGGCTGCGCGATGGTTGAAATGAAAGATCACCTGATCTTGACAGCATCACGTGCAAAGGTGGGCGTGGCAGGTTGACATTTAATGCATGCAACCGAAAATTCCGTCTCTACCGTACCAAGGTTGGATTGTCCTTAACCTTTAAGTGAAGAGCTAACGAACGAGAGACAGAATTTTCGGTCTAGTTCAAAGTCAGATGACTCTGTTCATTAATTCTTTTACTATTTTCCTCGACTTTCTCTTGCCCGATTATCACTATCAATTACTAGTATCCACTTTCTTAAGTTTACGAGCGTGCAAAGCGCGCGAGCGATCAAGAAAATTGACACCTGTAATGCCGTTACGCGGTCGGGGGCGCTGAGAGAATAGTACATGTACATGCAGCATCGATCGACGTCCCTTCTGCTGCGCTGCATGAGTGAAAATCATCTAATTTAGGCCTGCATAAAAAAAGTAGAGTGAGTAGAAACACAACATTGACAGTCATACCATCTTTAGTGTGATATCAAGGTGATATTTATAAAGTCATCGGAATTCGATGATCGCACCGCCGCAATCTTAGAAGGAGAAGGAGAAGGAGAAGGAGAAGGAGAAGGAGAAGAAGAAGAAGAAGAAGAGGAGGAGGAGGAGATATTAAATTATGAAGAGACCATGTAGAGCCCACAAATGTAAAAATCAACCAATGTAAAAATAACAACAAATGTAAAAACATTGCACCCGCAATTGTCAAACTAACCACAAATGTCATAACATGTCAACCACAAGTGTAAAGATAACCAGTTTGGAGCTAATGAGTACCCCATAAGCACCATTTTTTCTAAGAGTGCATAGGAAGGTGATCTGATTCGATTTTGAGGTATATGTCAAAGATCAAAGGTCATACAGGTAAATACTGAAATGTCGGGTTTTAATTTCGTTTACGCGATATTTAACCCCTTGAATTATGAACTTCAAATTCCGTACTAGTATGTATCATCATAGGAAAATATTCCATTCGATTTTGGGAAGCGTAGTCCAAAGATTAAAGTTCATACACTCTTAGAAAAAATGGTGCTTATGGGGTACTCACTAAGCTCCAAACTGGTGCCGGATTGAAAAGGTGTCTACAAGTTCCATTAAAAGGATCTTAGCCATTGAGCTGAGATTTCTCCACCTTTTATTATGCGTAAGTCTTTATCATAGTCTGTATATATTATTTAAACATGTCCACGATAATATCTATCTAGGCCCTACATTCTTCATTTTCAAAATACTTTGGTTTGATACAAATTGTATAAATGTGTTCTATTGCATGTTGTTATAATTTATTGATTTCAGTTACTATGGATATATTTTGCAATTGACCACCGCAATTGAACGGTAGAGAAGCTCAAATTGTATACATTAATTGATAAACGGTTTTCTGTTCACTCACTTCTATATGTATATCGGGAGCAAAAGTAACAAAAACCCTAGCCTATAGGCTTGAGAGAGCAGGAGTCATATGAAACTTACATGATATAGCGAGCAAAGCAATTACATCTTTATTTTTTCCAATTCTGAACCCTTTCAGCTATTTAAGAACTATATACTGGCAGTGGCGTATCTAGGGATTATGGCGCCCGGGGCAAACAATTAAGTTGCGCCCCAACCCCCGAGTCCCCAAACTTATTTAAGTTATTGTAGAAGTGAGGGAGCAAGGCGACCGAGCAAGGCGACCGAGTGGCAATTTTTCAATTTTTAACCCTAAAAAACGTAATTCCCTGTGCATTTCGAAATTTGTACATTGATAAACGGTTTTTTATTCACTCACTTCTAAAACTGGGAGCAAAATTAATTAAGTAGTCGAGAAATTCAGCGAGGCGACCGAAAGTTGGGATTTCATTCAAATGTTGCAAATGTTACAAATGCTGTTTTATACAGTTTATTGCGGGCGCAATATATCTAGCCAGATTCAGATGAAACTTATTACATGATAGCGAGCAGAACGACAATTACATTATTTTGAACCCTTTAAGCTGTTTGAGAACTATATACGGGGGCGCAAAATTACGAGATCCTTAACGCTAATAATTAGGCAAGGGAGCAAAGGAACTGAGCCTTTAAAAAATTTGCATTTTCAACCCTCAAAAACTGTATTTCTATTGCATTAACCGTTCGGATTGGGGGGGGGGGCGCATAATCCGTAAGCATTATGATTTTTCTTCATTTACCCCGTTTCCATTCTCTTTCGCGTTTTTGCGCCCCCTCCAGGTGCCCCGGCCCCCTAGATACGCCACTGATACTGGGGGCGCAAAATCCTGAAAGAAAATAATTGTGCGAGTCTGCAAAGCGACCTTCAAAATCTAAATTTGGGGCCTATAATCCGTAAGGATTAAGATTTTTCTTCATTTCCCCCTTACTTTCTTTCTCTCCTTTGCTTTTTTTTTCACCCCCTCCCAGTGCCGCCCTGCCCCTAGAAACGCCACTGAGCGAAGCGACCGAGCCGGGGGGGGGGGGGGGGGAGGGTGTGGGAGGGGGTATTCCCCTCCCACACCAGGGACTTTTTCAAAAATTTTCAACCGCCCAAAATGTCCTTATTCTGCCGCTCTTGAAGGGGCCAGGCGGCCTTATCAAGAGTGATTTAGCACTAACCTTATAGAAAAGCTCGACATCTATGTGTGGCCGGCCCCTTTATTCAACAACGGCTTCAAAGGCCCCGCGAACCCCCCCCCCCCCCCCCCCCCCCCCCGGTTCTGCCGATTGCACTTCTGCAGGTTCTGCTCCACTTTGTTGGGGGCCGGGCTCGACCTTATCATGAGTGCTTTTACATAATTATCCCCCATACCTTTGCTAGACTCCTACTCAAATGTGCACCCCAATGTGGAGCGCAACTGAACATGTGCACACCCTACCCCCCCCCCCCCCCCCCCAATTCCCTTATCCGACGCTGCCGTCACGGCGGCCCCCTCTTTTCAAATAAATTCTTCAGGAATGGCTCGAAATATCTTTGAAGGGGCATTATCGTCAGCGCATTTGCACTAAGCATTTCAGACACTGCGTTTATGCTGAGATTTGTGGGTTGCATTGTGGGTTGCATTCCGACTTAATTTTCCACAAGCCAGGACCGGCCTGGGTTTCGCACGTGCTTGACCCCTCAAATGTCAACCCCCCCCCCCCCCCCCCCCCCCCGCTCTTTCTCTTTCTTTTCCTCCTTATCTTTTTTCATTTTCTTTCCCCTTTTTCTCCTTCTTTTCTTCCTCCTTACTTTTTTCTTTTTTTTTTCGCCGCCAATAGGGGGGCCGCGGCCGATTCGGCCCCCCTGGATCCGCTAGTGGCACCCCCCCCCCCCTCATTCAAAATGTTCTAGCGACACCCCTGATTGAATTTCCAACGCGTACGGTCGGGCACATGTTTTATACCAATGGGGGTCACGTGACGCCTTCATGACCTAGTTTGAACTCATCGTACTCTCAATACGACGTCGAGTAGCCATCGTGTGGCCTTTGCGAGTCCTTCGGGTAAACTTCTTAATAAAAATTCACATCTTCGTGTAGCCTTTCCATGTTTCGTGTGTGGTTCTGGTGCCGTCGTGTGACCTTCTGTAGGAATCGTGCTTGCTTCGGCTGTTGACCAAGATCGGGGCCAACTTCGCGCGAAAACGAATTGCCATATTCCTATTGCCATATTCCTACGGCCATCTTGTCTCAAGTTCGGGACAGTGTGACGCCATCATTACAGAGAGAGAAATAAGGAGAGCGAGTACGAAAGACAGAGAGAGGGGGGAGAGAGGGGGGGGGAGGGGGGGGAGAGGGGGGAGAGGGGGGGGAGAGGGGGGGGGAGAGGGGGGGGGAGAGGGGGGGGGGAGAGGGGGGAGGGGGGGAGAGGGGGGGGGGAGAGATGGGGCGAGAGAGAAAATGAGAGGATTTATAAACCTGATTTCAGAATAAGAGCCTATGCTTTCAAAATTTCTCACAATAGAAAAAAGAGAAAAATTCTGCTCACTAAAATATCGCTTGTTACCATTATTGGAAATCTTTATTTTACCTCTTTTCATATGATTACTCAATACAACATATTATTAGCCATTTCTTGTAATACAATTTCTACACGAGCACTATACTTATTACCTACGTTTTTGAGAGCTACACACAGAATTTATATTACAAATATAGAGCATGCAGTCTTGAGATATTAAATTTGCACGTGTGAACTTTTCCTCCATAAAAATCACGGGGGCAAGGAAGGAACAAGCAAATCATTTTCAATATTCGACTGCTAAAAGTGATGCAGAATTTTTTATATCGCTTATGAGCAGTTACTTTTTATTTAATCAAGAATTCCCTATTTCATCATTTTTCTCTCTCAAAATATAAGTACTAGTGTTAGTAAGGATACAGACATTTACCCACTAAATTTGCACTGGCCAGCTCTAATAATCTTTACTTTTCAGAAATTCGTCTATTAAATATATTTCACAATTTCTCCTTGATTCTCCACTTTATTCTTGGCATATAAGAATAACAAAAGCATGGCATCTTTTGTTGCATCGTTCAGCCATTAATATATTACAAATTTTACATTGGTCGAGCTGAAAATATGAAGGAAAGATAATGTTCACAAGTACACATATATGTATTTACAAATCTAGTATTACAAGATTTACAGTCACGTTCCTCTCATGTCCTTAATTTACAATGATATGTTAGATATAATCAAATTGACAGTAATGCAAAGAGACTTTCTCACTGTGCTTGTTTTGATAATCGAACTTTTTGAGGTTCATATAATTTCCTCTACTCTCTACATAAACGGTTTTTCTTAGATACGTGAATGATTTTTTTTTCAAATCTTCCTCATGAACCTCGGTATATTTTGTAGTGTTAGCTTCTAGGTGGACATAAATTACAGAAACATCTGGTTGCTTAATGACCGGTTCGGTAATGTATTCAAATTTTATACATACCTTTCAAACAAAGGTTGTTCTTGACAACCTGAAAGCTTGCCCAAGACTTGCCGGACATAGCAGCAAGTTATGTATGCAAACTGATTCCAAGCATTGAGGCTCATTTATGAAAAGCAGGTCAATGGGAATAGCTCGTCACTAGGTGCTCAGAAAAGAAATGTGCATTAATTTGTATACATTACAGAACCAGTCTATTGTACATAAGTACATACATTTTATCGTTACTCATGTAAAAAAAAAAAAAAACAGAAATGTCTTATAATAAGCAATATATTAAATAGTTGGCCTGATTTTGTGGACCTATTTTTTTTATAATATAGACTGCATGAAACCTGCAATCGAATGAATAATCTTATAAGCCAATCAGCCAATCTTCCTGTCCGTAAGCCTTGCTCTTGATTTGCTGATGTTAGATTTGTGTTTGATTGCAAATGTCAAGGAACAGGTCAATGAGTGACCCTTTGTTTAGTAATACCTATGGATTACTTTATTACTCAATACTCATTTGGTGCCAAGCACATTCTAGTAGATGAAACATTCTTTTAAAGGTGCTTTATATCCCTTTTGCAGCCCTAAATTGTGAAATTGGGTGAATATGCGACCAATAACAAAATAGTTATAATTGGAAAACTTGTGCTGATGTGAAAAAGATTATGATTTGCTTTCACGTATTAAGGAATAACAATTTGGTAACACTATTTCTTTTTTACTAAACAAATTTGCTTAATTTTTACTATTATTTTTTGACAGTCACTAGTACATGTACTTGCACTGATTTCTGAATAGCTCCCTCTGCGACAAAAGCAACATTTTCACTTCTTACAAAGGATTTATAGAACTTGTGACCTTGAAATTTCATAAGCAGTATCTACAGGATGTCTACTAAACTTCTTTAAAGTTTCGCAGAATTTTGTCTAAGTCTGCAAAAGGGATGAAGTATCTTTATAGTTAAAATTCTGAAAGAAAACAAATTGACATACAGTACCGTGCAATATAAACTGAACTTAGGTCAGAGAGTACCTGTGTAATGCATTCTTATGCACATGCATGCATACACATATTAAAAAGATTTGGGGGATAAGAAATGAACATATGTGTGGATTTATAAGCGAAAAGAGCATAAACATGTTCCTTTCAGGTGCAGTGTACAAAGGTATTTATCACAGACCTTTCTCTATTTCATAAAAGTGAGATGTCAGATTCTCCTTTCTATAATACACAATCTCTTCTATATTTCTCCAACCCTTAATCACACTCTGCTATCATATATATTTTTATTGTCTCAAGTAAAGTTTGGCTTGTACAAGACTGAACAACACAGTCACAAATATTGTCAAAAGAATAGTCCTCACAATGTTCAGGTCTGATATTCATCTACTACCTACTGAAATGTCTGCACAGAACAATAGCTCTTAGCACGATCGCAGAAGACTTTTGAAAAGTCAACAAGGGAAATTTCAATACCCTAAAGTATATTCCAAAGAAATCATGATCGGAGTCTATATGTCATGACATCTAGATGGGCATCAACGCATATCATAGAGTTAATGCCCTTTTTAGCCCTCATCAGAGGATCCACTCCAGGGCACCTTGTGTTTGTGTTAAAGACAGGGTTCCATGATACACTCAAACAGGAGAGGGCAGTCTACTGATAAACCTGCTCCCATTTATACAACGCTCTCTGGTAAACAATGGATGCAACAAAGGGTTATTGATAACCCACAAGTTCAGCATGTGATATGTATCATGAAATGAGAGAACAAGAAAAATGTAATGAAATTTGGATCACATCATGACTGGAACATTGCCTGACTGGAACATTGCCTGACTGGCTCATTTCCACACACACCTATTTGGAAGGCTTAAATGATAATAAACCAAAAAAATGTACACAAATATATCTAATAAAAATTAGAATTATATAGGTTTTGATTCTACATCATGTACAAAATAAATAAGTATATTACAGTTACACACAAAATTGCTGAACTATTCAAAAAGACTCCCTATAAAAAGATACCTATTTTCTTCCAACTTGCTTAGTAACAAGAGGATTATCTTTGAAAATTATTTGCCCATGGTTCTGAAGAAATACACAGATCCTCAATAGATTAAAGATGTTTACTTTTGGTAAGCCTTCAAAATCTTTTCGTCAGATTTATCGGATTTTCGTTGATAAATAGCAAGATATTAGCAATACAAAGATGATATGAAGATTTCACGTCCTAAAGTGGCATATTAAACAAATGAGAGGCAAAAAATATTTTAGGTGCAGGGTCAGGGATATAAACTCCACACAACTTGAACAGCGTGCACAGTACACCGTACATGCTTCAAATCCTACACACAGTGACACACGTCCTATATCTGTGCGAAGCCTCAAGACTGTTGAGCGGGGAGCGGTCGGGGTGGAAAGGTCCTAGCGTAGGGCAATATATTGCCGTGATCTAGTATTCCTTATATATATTTATGGTAAAATTCACCGGAAATCAACAACATGAGTCTATGTTTAACACTTTTCTTTCCAATTTCCTTTTTGCTACCAAAACTGGACATGAGCTTTAACAATACTTCTAAAGAGTTACATTGTTCATCACACTATTACAGCAATAAAGGCTTTGTATACTTAATTATGGCTTTCACAGAGAAGGGAGATATAATGGGATTTTAATGTTGTATGCTTAAATAAAACAGCCTGCTACAAACTGAATTTACTAAAGTCATTACAAGTATTCCTACTACTACTTTTACTACTCCATGCATACGTTTGTAAGTTTTCCAGGGGGGGGGGGGCAATCACAAAATTATAATTCTAACAGAAGATAAAGATCTATCTCTACAATTGCACTCATTGTAGAGAGAGAGATAAACATAACTGCTAGCATAGCAGGTTACATAATGGAATCGCACACATAGACACTAAACTTTAGCAAATCATAGCAAATTCCAAAATCCAAACAAATAACATAATATTCATGTAGTTATAAGTGCAAAACTGCTCATCATATGAATTTAACAAAAGATTCACATTTTCATATGACACATATTCTCAATTCATATCCACATCATTTGATAACCTCTTCAAATTTCATTCTTAATGGAATAGAGTTCATAACTAGGTAAAGAGCAAATTTACAAACACAAAGGGTTACCGTAATCCAACCTACGTAATGATAGATCTAGAGATTTACTGTTCAAGATACCCGATTTTCACCAGTGTCGTGGCTGACAAAAATGAATTCTAAATACATTCCTAATCTAGCTAATGACACACTCTGTACGAAATAAAATAGTTCTTCTGTAACATGTATTCACAACATTAATACTCTCGCCCAAAGAAAATTTTCATACTGGAAAAAATTTAAAAGGAAGATATCATACCCAAAATCCTTAAACTTTTAATTTAAAGCAAAATTTTAAACAAAAAATCCATATTACAGGTACACCTTTACAGAACTGACTCCATTTCTCTAAAAGAAACCCTCATGATTCATTTTTCAAGTTCATATCTGCCATTTTTTAACTTTTTCTCTTCTATATTCTTCAAAATGGCAAGAATGACAGTCATGGAGATGAAGGACAATAGCTTCTTCCTTTTTTGAAAGACTCCTTGTCTCAAAAGAATGGAAAAAAGATGATATCCAAATACATGTACCTATGCAAAATGATTGTAGCTTATTGGAAATTCACAAATCAACAGCAGATGTTAGGAAACATAAATTCCAATTTTCATACTCTTTTGAAAAGTCATGTACATTTTTTCATACACTTGAACAACCATTTTGTTTGGGGTATGACTTTGATACATCATGTTAAGTACAAATTTTTATCATACGAAATGACCCTCACAAACCTGAATAACATTTTAACCGGTGTTTCTGTACAATAATAAAGACAATTTATCCTACTTGACCTAAACCATCAGATCAAACCTCATTTAGTCTCTTTGATGAGATCTTAAAAAGGTGACAATTTGGCAGTAAGCTACACAAAAAAACACTCTTGCCTATTATTTTGTTTTTCTTTCCCCTGTATTATATATTCTGTATGCAATGAAAAATGCCTACCATATTCTAAATTTGGCAATTACCACTCCTGTAAGAACATTTATCAAAATGAATAGACAATCCCAACCTCTTTGTACTGAGATATTTGTATCATCTGAGGGAAAAACAACAACCTCTTATCAGAAGGAAAAACAGTGAAGAATGAAATTCTAGTTTTAAAAACTGAACATCTTTCTTTAAATAAAAATGGAAGGAAATTTCAAAAATTGTGAGAAAATTTGATTTCTTGGGCCTACAACACAACACTTTTCTTTGCCAGAGGACCGATACTCAACAGACTTTGACATGTACTGACAGACACAAACTATATTACTCAACAATTTACATGTTTCTTTTCAAAACAATATTGGAAATTGCATTAATTTACATGATTTGCTTACAATCCTTTTATCTTCAATTATCCCTGTAGAGAAAGGCGTACATCAATGATGCTCATGTAAATGGCTTTATTATGAGCGGTGGGCAGCCCCATTGCTTGCATACACTGCTATAACTTATGCTCAGCTTTATTCAAATTACTTCCTTGCTTGTCCTACTGGAGTTCCTAAATTGTCTGAGTGAATTTTGTGTGATGGACAAATTATAAGTGCTGTGATCTATTCTTTGTAAAGTTGAAGTCAAGTTGTATGATTTAAACGCTTTTTTGCGTGTAATACTGGGGCCTATACTCCTTCATGTTTGTACAGCCAGATTACAATGACCATGGCAGGACACAATGAATTCATAAACAATACAGCATACACATTTTTTTACCTGTGCAAGTATGATGTGATAAAATGGTATTGTGTGGTGGGCAAACTATACCCATGGGTCACTGCTCAAGGCTACACACAGCTTTTGCATTATGAGATAGGTACTCACACCACTCTCATAGCTCACTAGTGCAAGCACCTGACTTCTGTGGTCAGATATGAAAAGACAAGGAGTGTTGTGTCATTATGTTTCATCGACCAACAGAACATAGTAGAAACCCAAGACATCATTCCATATTTCAACGATAGGGAATATTATTACATAATGCAAGCTTGACACCCAGCATACAAGTATCTAATTACTGCAAGATATACAAAAAGAATCATATCAGCTTTGCTGTTAATCTTTTGCCTTCAGACACATTGATGCGGTTCATCAATGCAACAAGCAACAGCCACCTCACTGCTCTTGCAGATCCTTGTAAATGGCGAGAGGATAAAATCATGTCATCACCGTTTGCTGCGAAGAATGTAGACTTGTTTTACATGTTTACTATATTTTAAAGGTGGACCTCAACTGATGCATGAAAGAAGATATAGAGTCTTTTTTTTTCATAGAAGAGTTGAGAGTTGGATGATCATCTTCATCTTGATCTTATGAGACATCAGAGCTTGGTGCTGTACCTGCAACTGGTTTCCTCCCTCTTGTCATTCGGTCAAGCTCTGCAGCCGCATCATTCCTTACTGCCTTCTCACCACCTGACAATCATAGAATGATGAAATGATAATTTATTCATACAGCAATCCATATTACAATCATAGTGCTACATTGCACCAACTGTTTATACTGAATAATAAAACTGAATACAGGAATACTAAATCAATACATGAAAATCCCAGATTTCCTGCAGGAAAAGCAGTCAGTCTCTACTCCAAAAGTGAAAGTTGATGTAATCTAGTGGATTATGGATCAACTGGTTGTATCTCAGGAAACAGAATACCCTACATCTGTCACTCCTATCTCAGGTGTAATGAGTGTCCTCAAACACATACAGTGCCTTACATGATATCTTGTCTACAGCCAGGATACCAGTAATAATATTACTGCTGGTATTTATTCAATATCAACAGGACATTCAAAGCAAATAACTCCAGACATAGTACGATACTGAAAGTCCTCTGTCAACTAATACACCTGTATACTAAATGTAGCATGTTTCTCTCCAGAATCCTTAGTTACCAACTATTTAGTGCACCTGCTACGAATAATGGCATCTTTATGGATGGTATGCATTTTGCATACATTAGTTGTTGCTATGTCAGGCAAGCTTCTAGCTTGCTTTTGAGTAGTCAAAGAGAAACTTTTGTTCAAGAACTAGGCATAAAATTAGTAAATAGGTCTATTTACATTCAAAGTGACCATGTGGTATTACTACTCAAAATGGAGTGGAAGCCCTTATGATGTGCATGCATGAATCCGATGAACAGGTTAATAATTACAGTAAAGGCACTCACAATCATTATAAGTAATTGCTATATGAATCCAGGTGATCATAGGGACAGATATGAGTGGATTATGATTCGTACTAATCTAATAAATTGAAGTTCAAATTCAAGTTGATTTCTCATTACCAGTCCTAGGGCCACCAGGGGCAGGCGAGTTGACACTCTTCTTACTGAGTAGACTGTTGAAGAAGTTTGCTAGCACACCTTCATTGGCAGAACCCGGTTTACCTGGATCAATCTGCTGTACAAAATGGAACCCAAGGAGATAACTATATTATGCAACACATACACGATAAAAGGGAAATGCCCAGGGCAGTCTTGCCTGCATAGCGCAGTCATCGGGCAGCATTTTCATTTGGTGAAAACTGAAGGTTGGGGCACTTACGGGGTGCTGCCCCTGAGCCCCCATCTGGGCCAGGAACCCCATTGAAATAAAGCTGTGTGTTTTATAGAAGCAGAATATATGTACATGATATAATTTCCACTGGGACACTTTTGGGGTGCTGTCCCTTGATCAGACCCCTTGAAGACAGTGTAGATCTACTATACTTGAACAACTTGAGAATGATTCCTACTTAGTTTGGTTACAATCTAGTAATATGTAGTAAAGAAGGAAAAATTGTCAATTTATTTTCACTGGGGCATTTGTGGGTACCCCAAGGCCACCCCATGTTAAAAAAAAACATTTTCACATTTAAAAAGCATTTGCATATCAACATTTTATTTATTCGTTGAAATTAATTTGTTTAAATATCGACAGCGAACAAAAATCATTCATTGCCATTACAAAATTGAGACGTCATCGTCGTTGAAATCAGATTTTTTTTTTTACTTATTCTGGAGCATCGTAGAATGCCTTCTTCTTGACGCGAAATGTGATTTGCAATTTCAAAGAATATCTTTATTAAATAACAAGATTAGAGAGCAGAGTTATCCAGTCGAATGTCATTTTCCCGATACAATTTTCTTATCAGCCTCGTTAGAGAATGATATGGATCATCATGATAATTGAAATAAAATGAATATTTATTCTTTGTAAAGCACGGCATTGTATGTTTTCCGTCTTCAAGTGAAATAACTTTGATTCATATTTATCGTTAGTGGGAGATTTTAAATAGCATAATTACTGAGTTAAATTCATGCATCTGGTAACAATATTTTTATCAGCCTCGTTTTAATAGAGAACAATGTGGATCATCATAATTAAAATAAAATGAATATATATTCTTTATAGAGCAGGTCGTTGTATGTTTTCCATCTTCAAAGAATATAACTTTGATTCATTATTTCAATGAATATCATTGCGGGAGATTTTAAATAGCAAAATTACTGAGTTAACTCGTGCATCTGGTAACTAGATTTTTATCAGCGACGTTGGAGAATGATATGCTTCGTCATGAGAAACATAGAAATTGTAGTAAACAAAGAAGCTTGACTGGGGATCAGCACGGTGGACCGTTAAAAATATTAATGAGTCAGAAAGAAGAGGATCTTGGGTATTTGATTCTAGTTTCATCGTGACTTGGCCGTGAACCAGAATAGCCTGGTGGTTAAGTCGCTGCCCGGCAAGCAGTAGATGACAGGTTCGAATCCCGCTGGTTCCAATTTTTTCTGACTTGTGTTGTTTTTCATTACAGATCGAGCATACGATCTTTAACACTGGGAGTAAAATGCCTAAAGATTTGTTTACAAATAGAAATTGTACTTTTAACAGAGACACATCACAATACGTTTCAGTCCTTAATCATGAACACTGATTTTCAAACATAAGATATGATCAAAAAGCATACATCTGACGAATTATGATTGTTGTTAGAGTGAAAAGGAACATTTTTAAAACTCATATCGCTCACGACGACCTGAAAATAGGCCATCAGAATGTACACATTTTGATGACGATAAGAAAACATACCTCCTCTTTCTAAAAGAAAATGTATTTTTAACACATTTTGTTTTATTTTCTTTATATTGGATATCGGTATCAGCATCGGCTGATGTGAAGAAAAAAAAGCATATAGGCTCAAGCCTTGGATGTTCTCATTTTCTGAATGTCTACACAACAAAACCACGGCATGCATAGGATAAGAACTGTAGTGTAGTCACAATGAAGCAACCAGGCGTGACACGCAGCGTTTCCAAGATATGATAGGGCGAGGACAACGTGTATAAAGTTGAATTTACTTGACTTCCGCATAAGTCGAAAATCTAAGTCAACGCATTTCACTCAGTCTCGTCAAATGTAAGATTTGGATATTCATTTGAAAGAGGGTGACAAAAAAACAATTCCTACCAAGATTGATAATAAGTTTCAAAGAAATTTGAACGAACTTTTTGAAATAAAGTAAAAATTAAACATGTTTGGGGAACAAAATTGAACACAAATGACCTCAATTATCCTTTGACCTTGACTTTTGATCTGAAACTGTTCCACATTATCTGTGATACCTTGTGTGCAAGTTTCATTAAAATTGAACAGACACTTTGTAAAAGAGAGCATTTTCAAAATTGTTAACGCCGTGACCGTCAGTAAAGCCGCGCCTATGTCTCGCTTTCGCTTACACAGGCGAGACAGTAAAGAAGCATTAATTACTAAATCTAAGGTGTTTCGTTCATTTTGCAGGGGTACAATGCACACAGATCATCAACTTTGAACTCTACACCCCAACTGTCAAACTATGTAAAATGAGGCATTGTGCACACAGCTATTCCTGCAATATCCTATTTTTTTAGTGCTTTACTGCAGCTCCATATGTTGTTATTGTTAAAGCTCAACTAGGATAACTAAAATCAACTTACTTTTGGTTTTCCTGGTGTTGTGATTGGCGATGCGGCAGGAGCATTGGTGGTATTTCTCTTCTCTGGTGTTCTCATTGCTCTAGTGTCTGGCGTCCTGGGAGAAGCCTCCTGTAAGAAATGGATTCAAAATTGTCATATTGGTCTTCACTTAAAGATAAAGTTAAGTTCTGGGAGCATTTCATCAAGCGTTTTGTCAGTGATTTTTACTGACAAATTTGCTCTCAGCCAATCAGATGCAAGTCGGTAAAATCACTGACAAAACGCTTGATGAAACGCTCCCCTGATCATGCAATTACATTGTGAAAGAAACCGTCTCGAATCAAGTTTAAAAGGTTGATCATGTCTACACAAGAATTGGTGTATACCATGAGGTTTTGGAATTAAATCAAAATGATTACAAATTGACCCAATCTCGCTGAAAATCACATGCACTGCACACCGAAATGGGCATATGGGACTGCACACACGTGGCATGAATATTCAGTCCAAACGCTTCAGCAATTTCTTGTCATATTTTGAATATGAGGGCATTTGAAGAGCAATTCTTTCAGGGGACATATCTACAATGATAATTTTCCAAACTAACACAAGAATGAGAGCTCACAAATTATTTTTCACTTTTCCCAGAACTCAACCTTCTCTTTAAAACTCAAATGAAATGATGCTTTTCCAATCCAAAGAATTTGACACAGGGCCTTTTCCTTGCAGTACCAAAGCAGTTTGCTCAACAAAGTATTTGGGCAACATTAATAATCCACTTTAAAAAGACCAGCTGAGGAAATAAAATCATAGCCCAATCCATGTTCCCCATGAAAATAAATAGGCCTTCAAATTTCTACAGTTTGTTTGCTAAAAATACAGATATGAGCATGCTAAATACATGCTTTCTACATAAAAAAAGGCGTCAGTTTATAAAGTTCATCAAATACGAGCAAATAAGACCATCGGAAAACTGAAACCATCTGGTTCATTAAATTAGTCAGAGAATGATGATAGGCTTACTGCTACGGTGTAAGTCGCACTCATGTGCAGGGGCAAAATAGAGATATTTTGAAATATTGCTACCTTTTGAATTTTTGTTTACAAAAATTCCGACTTTGCTGGCGCGATCTCCGCGTCCTCTTTCGCGCACTCTCTAGCGCTCTCTAGTGAAGAACAAAATGTCATGTGTTAGTCATGTTTGCACGATCTTTCTATGGAGAAGTAGTAGGTTTTGCTGCTCGACTCAACTCTCAGCTCAAGGGCGCCCTTGGAAATGGCCGTGTAAGACGTATAGTGTTTGGAGCTGCGATAAACATTGTTTAAAATCGTCCTTAATTACCTTTTTTTTAGACTTGAAATTCTACAAACATTGGATTACACCATGTTTGGATTTAAGCGACTTAGACCGTCAAATTCGGAGGATAACGCTGAAATAGACATTATCTTCCGACGATGCCCTCCCAACCTACAGGAAAATACTGAGGTACGTTCAGATAACATTGAATCAATGCTGCATGATATTCTTAACAAAGTCTCAGTATTGGATAATATGAGCATGAAAGTTGATATGATTAAAGACAAAATCAGTAACATTGAATCCAAACTAGAAGTATTAGTCACAAAGAGTTTCGGATTTAGAAAACGGTACAGGATTTCTAGAGTCAGAAGTTGGTGAAATTAAAGCAGAAGTGGAAAAAATCAACGCAATCAAAGCGGATTACGGCTATGTTAATGATATTAAGAAGAGCGTGGTTGATTTGGTGAATAGAAGTAAACAAAACAATATAATCATTCATGGCATACCAGAGGGTGAGGAAAATTCCACGTCCCAGGACTGTGCGCAGTACGCTAGTCAATAATTTGCATCTCATTTGCATATGGAAACCTCGAAGTGGAACGTGCCCTCCGTACCCCTCGTACATTCTCAGCAGCGTTCAAGGAGCTCTTCAGCTGCTATATCGGGGGCTGTATTTTACCGTTTTATAATTGATAATAATCATTAATTCAAATGTTTCCAAGCGTTGAATTTGGATAACCTTGTATAATTTATGCCAACTATGCAATAATAAGTATTAAGCCAATATTTATTTTGATTTCTTGCAATGTGATCTTTAAACGAAAAATGATTACTGTACGAATATAACTGTACACATGTTTATTATTTTCATTTCCTGTATAAAAAAAATAATAATATCCTCTTTTCTTAATATTATGGTAACCATGGTAATAATAGGCTTACTATGCTTTACCAAAGAATGCTCCATTTTCACTATTTTTTATGATGTTAGCTGATAAGCCCGAGTCATATCGAATATTTCATAATCCGGGATTTGACGGCTTTGATTTGATCGAATACCGGTGCATCGATAAATGATGGGCGGTGAAAACAGAGTTGCACACAGTGCATGCACCATGCACCGGTGACCGGTCCGCTGGCATCGCGGGCATATGTATGGGCTCTCGCTGCTCGACATTAACGATAGCCCGCTAGCCAATGGCTAGTAAAAATCACAGCGGACGAGCCAAAAGCTCAAGTTTCTAGTCCGTATTGCTAGCCAAAATATCACCCTAGTGTCGCACGAAGCGATGCTCATTGTCGACACATCCGACAATGATTCAAATTCAAAGAATTAATAATCTTACTTTGTCTTCTGAGCTGAATGGAACACGTTTGTTCGATGCAAAAAAAAACCAATACGAAATAAACTTTTCGTCGCTCATGACTCGACTTCATTCAGCTTCAGATCATTTCCAAGAAGTAATTGCCAATTTGATGAGAGTGTGATATTAGTTATTGCGAATTAAGTAGGAATACTCGTACTCATGCCTGTATTTATCATGTTCAACTATACAATTGTCAAATTGACAATGCAGAGAGAGTGCAAGAATATTATCGTAAACTTCATTTCGTAACGACAAAACGATTTTTCCATAGAGAAAGCACAGGTAAAGCGCGACGTCCTCCGCTAGCGAATTAGCGAAAGTTAGCCAACAGTTTAAAGTCGTCTTCACGTTCTCTGCTAGTATGCTGTATGTTATGGAGTTTCTTTTTTTATTTGCTTTTTTCATGGTGGCTACGGTAGTCAAAAATCTGGCGGACTACAAATCGATGCACCGGTTTTGCCAAAACGAAATCGGGATTCAATGTCTTCGATCGAACACCGGCTAACCAATCGATTCGACTCAGGCTTATTAGCTGATCGACAGCTCAACCAGGAAAGTTTTGTCCACTGCTTGTATTTAAATCATGTTTATCATGTTTTGTCTCTACTTTTCCACATTCGTTTCTTTATACCCCTTTTTACTTTGGTCATATTTGACCCTATATTTGAAATCAAGCAATTCTCAATTACTGAAATTTTACTCTTTGAGTGCTTGAATACAGTACATGTTCATATGAAACCCATAAGTACACATCCACTAGTTATTTTCATACTAATACAAATTGGATATGATGTGTGACCCTATAGATATCAAAGTCGGGTCGATTAATGTACGAAGACGTTGCTTATTCAACTGGATACGGAATATGGATCACCACATGACTTTTTTACAAGAAACACATTCACGTCCATCGATAGAAAAAAGATGGCGTCAAGAGTGGGGTTATAAAATAATATTTAGTCATGGTCGTTCAGATAGTGCAGGAGTTTGCATGCTTCTTAAACCATCTGCCAATTTTGAAATTCTTGATACACATACAGACTGCAATTGTCGTGTTCTTTTGGTTATAATAAAAATAAACAATTTCAGTTAGAATTGTAAATATTTACGGGCCAAATAGTGATGACGGTTCATTCTTTTCAGAGTGACACGAATTGTTGTTCAATTATGGTGAAGAACCTTTTATATTAGGTGGAGACTTCAATACTATTTTGATTCCAAAATTTGATAAATTTCCAAGATTAATTCAAAACCATCCTAACTGCTATAATGCTATTCAAAATATAATATCTGATTTTGAATTAGTTGATATTTGGAGATATCTCAATCCAAATACATTGAAATACACATGGATGTCCCATGACAGTAAAAGTCGTTTAGACTATTTTTTAATATCACAAAGTTTGATTCAATCTGTTACAAAAAATGATATTACATTTGGATATAAAAGTGACCATTCATTTGTTTCTCTTCATTTAACAAAATCAACAATGAAAAGAGGACCGGGTTTCTGGAAACTTAATACCTCACTATTAACAGATACTGAAGTTGTTGAGTCAATAAGAGACGAAATTAAAAAAGTTTTATGTGAAAATAGAGAGTCAAGTAATAGCCAAATATGGGAATTTTTGAAATTCAGAGTTCGATGCAAGTTTATTGAAATTTCAAAAAAAGAAGAAAAGGAGACAGAGAATTCGATTAGAAGAATTAGAAAAGGAGATAACAGATCATGAAGAACTTCATGAAAACGAAAGTTTACGTAATGATTTATATAATAAAAAGAAAGAATTTGAAAAATTACATGAAGAAATCGTACGTGGTGCTATCATACGAACTAAAGCTAAATGGGTCTCAGAAGGTGAACGTAATACTAAGTATTTTTTTAATTTAGAAAAGAGAAATTTTCAACATAAATGTATTTCAAGGCTTCGTACAGGGAATGGAATTATTACCAATTTTAAAGATATACTCGAGGATGAAAGAATGTTACATGGAAACCGATATGATTCAGGTGATAAAAAAGACTCTCCTTTTGATTTCATGGATAAAATCAATTTACCTAAATTAAATGATAGGAAGGATGAAGTTATTTTGGGTGATTTTATTTCTGAAAAAGAATGTTTTGAATCTATACAAACTTTTAAAAATGATAAATCACCTGGATCAGATGGGTTACCCATTGAATTTTACAAAACATTTTGGCATGATATCAAAGATTTACTATGTTCAGTTTACAAATCCTCTCTTCACGATAACATTCTTCCACAATCTTTGCATACAAGTATTATTACTTTGTTACCTAAAAAAGGTAAAGATCAATTACTTCTTAAGAATTGGCGTCCAATATCGCTTCTCAATAGCGACTATAAAATTTTAGCAAAACTTCTTGCGTTAAGATTTAAGAAAGTATTGAGATCTATAATAAACAATGATCAATATGGTTTTATTGAAGGGCGTTTTATTGGAGAAAATGTACGATTATTTATTGACATAAAAAATATGTGTAAAATTGAAAATATTGATGGTTTAGCTTTAAGCATTGATTTCGAAAAAGCGTTCGATATGATAGACTGGAATTTTATGTACAGCGCCCTCTACGTTTTTGGGTTTGATGAAAAGACAATCAATTGGGTGAAATTATTATACACTGATATACAAGGACGAGTTCTTAATAATGGCTATGCATCAGATTCATTTGAAATAAAACGAGGTGTAAGACAAGGGTGCCCCTTGTCCCCATATATATTTAATATTGCAGTTGAAGTACTTGGTTGTTTTATAAGACAAATTAAGGACATCTATGGTTTAAATTTGTTTAATGACGAGATAAAGATAAGTCAATATGCTGACGATACGGTTATTTTTCTTAAGCCTGAAGAATCGAATATTCGTAGATGTGTTAAAGCTTTGAATGACTTCAAAAAAGTGTCTGGTCTCCAAATCAATTTTGAGAAATGTAATATGATAAGATTAGGAAATTGTACAGCGACATACTGTCAAGATATCCCCTTTATTTGGCCCTCAAACCATTTTACTTACTTGGGTATTACGATTCCTCTTAATAATGATTTAAGTTTTTATGATCTAAATATCAAATCGAAACTTGAAGAAATTAAGACATTGTTAAATATATGGAATCAAAGATCTCTTACATTATATGGAAAGGTTACCATTATTAAGAGTCTTGTTATTCCAAAGTTAATTTATGCACTAGGTATTCTTCCAGACCCTCCTTTACCTTTCTTTACAGATTTACAAAAACTACTTTTTCAATTTCTATGGAGTAACAAGAAAGATAAAATAAAACGACCTTTGCTATATAATGATTATGCAGAAGGTGGGCTTAAAATGCCCCATCTACTGTCTTTTAACCGTGCAATGAAAATTTCATGGATAAAGAGATATCTTGACGATGGAAATAATGGTAAATGGAAAATGTTTTTTAAACAGTCTCTTAAACATATGGGAGGTGATACTTTTTTCAATGGAAATCTATCGTCTGATCATTTGATTTTCAATGAATATGTGGATCCATTCTGGAATGATATATTGATTGCATGGAGTTACTACAAATACTACAACCCAGTAAAATTTAAAGAAATTATTTCACAACCACTCTGTTTGAATTCTCACATTTTGATAGGTGGAAAACCTCTTAATATTACGCATTTTGGTGGTGATATGATGATGTATGTAAATGATATATTAAACATCGATGGATCTTTTTTGTCTTTCGACCAGCTCAAGGTCCGAAGAAACTGTTAGTCACATTTTTTTTTTCTATACTATTCAATTCTTTCGGCATTACCTAGTAGTTGGAAAAGAGTTTTAAGAGATGGTTACCCGGAGAAAGGGTCCCCATTAAACTGTGTTGACATTTTATTGCAAGATTTTTATAGTTAAAAAAGTATCAAAACTAACATATAACATTTTAAAGTGTCAATTAATATTTCAGAAACAAATCAGAAAGAAAAATGGCAAAGTGATTTCCAGAATAATCTGAATGACTCACTGATTTGATAATCTCGTTTTACGTTATTATATAAAGCATCAATAGACAATAAAATGAGAAATTTTCAATTTGAACTTATTTATAGAAAGATTGCAACACAAAACTTTCTTTTTAAAATAGGTGCAAGCTCCTCTTCAATTTGTTCTTTCTGTAAGATTCAAAAACAAACATTAACTCATTTATTTATATATTGTGAAAAAGTACAATCTTTATGGAATGAAATACTTTCATGGTTAAAAGAAGCAAATATACGAAATGTGTTGTTTACCGATGAAGAAATTATGTTTCGTACTCTTATAATTAACCATTTTTATTTTGTCAATATAGTAATTTTGTTTGCCAAATATTTCATTTTTTCTTGTAAAATGCAAAACGTTATACCACTCTTTACTTCTTTTTTTACCAGCCCTTAAACATTTAGAAAATTTAGAACATATTATTGCTTTTAAAAAGAATCGGCTCAAGATTCATAAAAAGAAGTGGCAGATTTTTTGTTAAGTATGATCAAACCATATATACCGTTTTTGTGATATGTTGTATACTGTTCAGTTGTTTTGAATATGTTAATTGTTTTTGAATTAGAATCGCTTCAATAAATACTTATATTTCAATAAAAAAAAAAATTTTTTTAAACTCTCAGCTCACTACTAAGATATGAGGCAGTGTCCGACATGTAATGGGAAGGGTGAGATATATATATCAGATGAAACGAAATGGTCCCCCCCCCCCCATCTGTGGTCTCTCTGAGAAATTTGGGGACGGTAATAGCCCAATTCCGAGTCGGATTCTCCCACGATCGAAAGAACAGGTTGGGTGTAGGGGAATTGTGGGTTTTCTCTCTCTCATGTTAATGTTATGTCTCTCTTTTTCTGAGATTGAACCTGAGAGGTGGAAGGCAGCTAGATGGTATTATACCGTATTAGAGCTTGCACATTGCAGTGTTTCCATGAGCCAGACCCCGGTCGCATTATTCATACCAGGCTCGGGGTCAGACCTGGGGGCTGCCCAGAGTTAGCATGGGGACGTTTCTTAGCGATAGGCTTAATTGGCCTTATAGCATTACTCCGTTCGAGTTTCTGTTACTAGTACTTAGAACGGGGTAGCAGACATAGTACCCGCACAATCTGCGCCTGACGAGGTTTCAATATGGATACCCATACCCGCAGGGGGAGGAGTCCTCGCATTGAATGGGTTCATGATTTACGCGGATGCCCGCCGAACCTGTATCGGAGAGAGGAGGTCCATGATTGAAGCGGATTCCCGCCGGACCCGTGTTGGCTTGATTGGGTTCATGAACCCGTAGTAGAATGGGATTTAGATCCCAACGTTGAGCCGTCTTTGTCTTCTTCTTGTCCGACATCACAGAAAAAGGCAATACGGTCAAAGAAGTGTGAAATTTAATGAAATTTAGCTCTATAAAAAACTCTTTGTTCACGAGACGGGCACACGGTAGTGAAAGAGGAAGTGACGAAGAACGTAGGTCATGAGGTGACCTTTGTGGGTTGCACGCAGTGCGTGTGGGAGAATTCCCGGTGTCTTGAGGGTGGGGTGGGGTGAATAGCAGTGTTAAACACTGACAGGTGAGTATGCAGAAATAAAGTAAATATTAATTTATGCTCCAGCCATGTGCAGAGACTTTTACCAGAGCGTGCTAGGCCGCTGGAGCAGGGGAGCAAACCTACCTACGCATGGGTATGAAATGGGGGAAACTTCAAATGTTGTGGGATTGATTATTTTGTTGAAAAACCTTACGCCATAGCTCTTCAAACATGAAACTTCTGTGATAGTTCCTGGATTTATCTAGGAATATTTTCTCAAGCAAGGTATCAGTTTGCCTTTATCTGTTTTGTTACTGTGTGTTTTATGATTTTTTTTCTTTCATTTTGATTGTGCTTAAGATACGATAACGAATCTTTACCGTGACCATAGCTTATCACGTCTTTGCAGCAAGCCTCATTTTGTTCAACGACTCACATTCGAAGAGTTCCTCGACTTTGAAAATGAAATTAAAATCCAATTAAACAATTTTGATTTACACTTTTATAAATCATTTAATGTTTTTGCCTCTAGATTTAGCTGTTTTGATAAGAACATGACTTGAATTTACCATGCATTTTTTTTTTTTTTTGCTCAGGGGGTCGAAAGTTGGGGGTGCGGTTAATACGATAGCGGTTTATACGTTATTTACGGTAAATGCTCGATTGGCTTGCGTAGTCGGGAGCAAAATAGTTAGGTATATTGATTTATTGCAGTAAATTTTAGAACTGTCACGGTGCGGGTCTTTGAAATATAACTAAAATCTATTGTGACGTCATAATGGATATTTAAAACTGCCACAGCGCTGGTCTTTGAAATATAATTTATTGTGAAATCAAAATGGATAATACATTTTGACTCGTACCGTGACGCAATCTACCAGTCATTTGCCCCTAACTTTGAGGTTATGAATATCCCCACATGTTATTCAAACAAAGGTGATAACAAATTCTTCAAAGATGTATTTTTAAACACAATATCCCGTTGGTGATATTTATTTCTTTCAATAAATTTTTTTTTTCCCTTTTAAATCAAGTCAAGATTGTTTTAATTTTCAATTCTCTGCATTACCTTTTTCCTTTTTCCGAGCGGTATTATGATAATAAAACATTTACATGCACTACCAAAATAATTTAATTGATAAAAAGATCTATTTAATCTTTAGGGTGTCTCTTGATTGAAGCCATTTCCTGATCTTTATGTACATGTAAAATCTAACAGTTTCTATACTGTGTTTCTTGCTGTTTATGAGTGAAAATGAAATATGATTATGGGGGAAGGGAACAGTTTATATTAGAAATTGTATTTGAAGTCTAACTCTGAAGAGTGTCCAATCATCAAGTACACATCTTCTCAATAACTATGGTCAATACATGTATATATATATTTTATTAATTTTATGTTTATGCCTCATTCCTTGGATGCAGTTGTGTGAGGAGATGTATTTTTTTCAGTTTTGTCAGTAATCTTAGTTTTACGTTTACTGAGACTCAAAGAATGACCCTGCAATATGAGGAAGCAGGCTGCACTAGTGGGTAACATTGAAATGCATGTATAAAGTCGAGTCCATCTATAATCACCTTGTAATCATATGTAATTGATATGATTGTTTTGATTCTATAAAACATATATAAAAAAAGGTGGAGTCCAACAAATCTGCGGCCGCCAAGAAAACATCAAGGTCTTCAGCTTTGTAAGCATGAATATTCCATATTTTACCAAGTCATGATCTATGTTCATGTGTCACACAGAGTAGAGAGCTTGCTTTAACACAATTTATAAGGCAAGTAATATCTCAACATTTCATGATATTCCCCACGTTTAGTGAGAATTCAAACTTAGTCCGAGTGCCAAGAAAACTAGATGAATCTTCGACAGCGCGCGGTCGGAATTTATGCCTCCGCCATCACCAGATTGGAAATGTATGGCATACATGTACACTCTAAAAAGGACTGGTCCAACAAAATTACAAATCTTTTCACTTAAAAAGAACAGGAGACAGAAAATTTATTTCATTTTCAAATAAAAAACTTACCATTGATGACTTACAATCATCAAATACACCAAGGAAATAGATATTTTATAGCAAATAGACCACTGTCCCCTTGAAATTTCTAAAATAGGTAGGCCTAGACTCCATACATCACAATTTTTATGCATATAATGACCTCTATGACCTTTGACCTTGAGACCCTAAAATCTAATCAGTTTATCGTCCCTCCCATATGCAAACATGGGCCAGGTTAGAAAGCTGTCTGTAAAACAGTTCTTCAGTTATTGCGAGAACTAACAAGTTTTATGTATATAATGACCTCTATGACCTTTGAACTTTGACCTTGAGACCGTAAAATCTAATCAGTTCATCGTCCCTCCCATATGAATACATGGGCCAAGTTAGAAGCTGATCCGCCAAACGGTTCCTAAGTTATCACAAGAACGAACCATTTTTATGTATATAATGACCTCTATGACCTTTGACCTTTCAACTTGAGATCTCAAAATCTAATCAGCTTATCGTCCGTCCCATATGCATACATGGGCCAAGTTACAAACTGATAAGAAAAACGGCTTTGAAGTTATCGCAAGAATGAAAAGGGGATGGACGGACGGACGGACGGACGACCCGAAAACATAATGCCTCTGGCACCACCTACGGTGGGGCGGAGGCATAAAAATGCATACATTTCCCTGTGAGTTTGGTATTTTTGTAGATTTGGCTTCTGTTTTAAAAAAAGAAGTCACAGCCAGATGCAAAGCATCAAGAGTCTATGACCAGTATATTATCGTTCCATTATTATTGTCATCATCTAGCTGCCAAACATGATCCTATACTTGTAGTCGCAACACAGATCTACATGTACCAGTAGGTCTTTGTGTATGACTGTAGACCCGATAGACCCCCCGCCCAATGGCATGAAGTAACTCCTTGGTACCCCTGATCGGAGCGTGTGGTGCAAAGGCAACATCGCACTCTGTGAGATTTTACCCAAATTTTAATCGGCAACTCAGAATATAACCAAAGTTTTTGGCCAGTTATCTCATAAAATGTTAAGAAATTACTTACCTTTGATGCATTTGCAGTATAGCATAATTCGTACAACAAATCATGGACACTGTTTTACCCGCAATGACTGAGAAAGCTTTATCCCTGCGAACTAACGTATTTAGTTCCCTTGTTCGAAAGGGTTAAACCAAAGTGCCCGTAAAGAATAAAATATTTGAGAGCTTCTCTCTTTCAACCCCAGTGGAAACTCACTATAACAAGGATCTTGGGATCGTGGAAATTGCCTTGTTATATTGAGAATCTCCTAATATCAGGGTAAAACTAAATGATTCTCGACTGCGTACAGTCAAAATTTATGCCTCCACCCTTTGCCAGATCAGAAATATATCACACATTCATGTTGATTTGTTTTATTAAAATTTTGACTGAACCAGAATAAAAAGCTTATAATTATATGTTAATTGACCTCTTTGACATTTGACCTTACACCTTATACCTCAAAAGTCTAGTCACTTTATCTCCTCCTAGTCATGAATACAAAATAGTTGAGATATGGTGATAAATAAAGGTTAAAAAATTCAGTTGATGGCTCAAACTGTTCTTGAAATATTGTAATAACCAGAATTAAAAGGCTCTAATTACATGTAAATTTAACTCTTTGACATTTGACCTTAAGGCTTACATCATATAACCCAAATGTCTGATCACTTTATCTCATCTAGTCATGAATACAAAATAGCTGAGATATGGTGATCACAAAGGTAAAAAAACATTAATTTCACATACACCTGTATAATGACCTGTCACTTAAGACCTACGTGAACAAAAATCTAATCAGTTCGTCTCACTATGGTGATGCATACTAGTTCCAAGTTGAAGTTAATGGATCAAATGGTTCTTGAGATATCACGTTAATGCCAAAACCTCCAGAATAGACCTCTCGGACCTTGGACCTTTGACCTTTGACCTACGTATCCCAAAATCTAATCAGATCATCTTTCTATGGTGATACATACATGTACTAGTACCAAGTTCACACCTCATATGGTTCTTGAGATATCAAGTTGCCAAGGCTAACACCTTCGGTGGGCGGAGGCATAAAACAACCAACATTAAGACCGGGGCCAGCAAAATTACCTTGTTATAAGTAAGCTCTTAATTGTAACGAGTTTCCACTGTAGTTTCGATTGGGCTCTCAAATTCACAGGGAGAAAAAATGAAGGGCACACTACCTATCCACCCAAAGCAAGGCTAGCATTACACTCGATCGGAGTCGATTTATAGTGAATTGGCTTAATGTTAGATGGTGTCTTACTTTCTGTTACACCCTGAATTTTCATATTCTTACAAAAATCATGTCGGCAAAAACAAAACGAAAGGCTTTTTATATAATAAAGTTGCAGCTTTACTGATTGAAAATGACATTCTAAAAGTAGTTTCGGACAATTTAGAATTTAGAAGTGCCTTCTGCTTTCTTTATGCTGATATTTCCGACCTAATTATAAGCCTACCATGTTTGTTGGAGAAGAAGAAGATTTATGCCTATACACACATTTTAGTGGAAATAATATTCGGTTTTAATAAATACATACAGAGATCTGTATTCACCAGCTACTTAAATCAGAGGAATTAAAAAGACCAAATATATCACTAAAGAATATCGATGATATCGAAGATCAACAGATGCACTGTTTTGCTTACAAGATAGACTGTGCACTTAATCGCACGTGGGGCCAGCGCTCGCAACGCAACGCTGCATGTATGTGCAGTCTCGTCCATAGCACAGCTGGTCGCTAGCGTTAGCTAGACGACGCGTCCGTTAGTTATTCGATGCGATATGCGTGGCTACTCTCAACTCGAGCTATGGGTTGTAATCATTTTAAACATATTTGGGTTTTCTGTTAATGGAACATATATGAATAAATGTACTACGGAAGGGCACCACAGCCAGTAACAAAATTTTGTGGCCGTAAATGGTTTAATTTGGAAAGGGGCATTCTGGCCAGTGAGAGGGGCATGGCGGCAAATTGTTGATGGCCGGTGGGTATTTTGAGCACTGGTGTTATGTGAATTCACATCCAACAATCTTCCTGTTAAATCAATCACTGAATCAATCAATATATAACCTCACCCTCTGAACTGCAACCACGCCTACATGAATACCATGTGACCAATCATCCTTTCCCTATAAATCACTCACTCAATCTACCACCATATACCAATCAATCAATGAACCTCCATGCCTATAGCCCACAAGAATGCCGCTCACCAATTGTTTTCACACATTTATTCAATCCCTCACCACATCCATATGAGTTGTGTGTAACTACTCACCCCTGTTTCCCTTGTGCTGCATTCCTAATGGTGGCTTGTTGCTTCATGAGGAATACCTGTTCGTCTTCTGCTATGACTTCCTTGTTATCTTGGAGTAACTAAGATAAAAATACATACCAACAAAATGTTAACATCTGCAGAACCCTAAGTTACATTTGTACATAATCATCAGTCACAAGACAAGTTTCTGACCAATGCCTGAATATCTTTCAAATATGGACAAGATTCTCTGTCATCCAAGTCATAGGGCAATTAATCAATCAATCAACATTTGCAGTAGC